>CM063187.1:56010000-56500000 GCA_031835075.1 Saguinus oedipus | reverse complement strand
TAAGATGAAGTCTTGCTCTATCACCCAGGCTGGAGTGCAGTGGTGCGATCTCGGCTCACTGCAACCTCCGCCTCCTGGGTTCAGGCGATTCTCCTGCCTCAGCCTCCCGAGTAGCTGGAATTACAGGCACACACCACCATACCCAGCTCTTTTTTTTTTTTTTTTTGTAGAGATGAGGTTTTTCCGTGTTGACCAGGCTGGTCTTGAATTCCTGACCTCAGGCGATCCACCTGCCTTGGCCTCCCAAACTCCGGGACTACGGGCACGAGCCATGACGCCCGGCCTCTTCTTTCTCCCCAGCACTCACTGTGGGGCTCGGTTCCAACCAGTTTGCCCTCCTGCGATCATGGCCTGGCCAGGCACTCTTTCTTTGCATAATCTCCTTACGCTTCTTTGATCCTCCCCAGATCTAGGGGTTTTCACCTGATTGGATTTTGCCCCCCAGGGGACACGTGGCCATGTCTGGATGACACGGTTGATTATCCTAGAGGTGCAAGGGATGCTATTGACGGATAACGTCTAGTGGGTAAAGGCCAGTTATGATTGACAGCTGGTAATGCACAGGGTGGTCCTCTCATTCTGCAACTAGGCGTGATCCAGCTCACACGTCCATGGGGCTGAGGGCGGGGAAACCCTGCCTTGACTCATCTTTATCTCCTTCCTGTGTTTTTTGTTATTTTTCTTTTTTGAGAGGGAGTCTCCCTCTGTTACCCAGGCTGGAGTGCAGTGGCACGATCTTGGCTCACTGAAACCTCCACCTCTTGGTTTAAGTGATTCTCCTGCCTCAGCCTCCCCAAGTAGCTGGGACTACAGGCATGCACCACCATGCCCAGCTATTTTTTTTTTAAATAGAGACGAGGTTTCACCATGTTGACCAGGTTGTTCTTGAACTCTTGAACTCGGGTGATCTGCCTGCCTTGTCCTCCCAAAGTGCTGGGATTATAGGCTTGAGCCACCGCGCCCGGCCGTTTCTCTCTTTCAAGCTTTTGTTCTTTCTCCAATTTAATCTTCCTGTAATATTTGGGTCTCAGGAGTTAAGGGGTCAAGACAGAAAAGGAACCTGGGCATCATTGCTGAGGCTCACCTTGCTCCTGCACCTTCCACAGCCTGGAGAAATGCAACCTGTCAGGCGCCAGCTGTCAAGACCTGGCCTTGTTCCTGGTCAGCATCCGACAAGTAACTCGACTGTGCCTGGGATACAATCGGATCCAAGACGATGGCATGCAGCTGTTGGGGGCTGTCCTGACTCACCCCGAGTGCGCCTTACAGAGGCTGGAGTAAGTGTTCCCCGGCTCCACTTCCAGGAATGACTGTGCACAGATATCAAGAGCAATGCTTTCTAGGCCGGGCGCGGTGGCTCACGCCTGTAATCCCAGCACTTTGGGAGGCCGAGGCGGGTGGGTCACGAGGTCAGGAGATCGAGACCATCCCGGTCAACATGGTGAAACCCCGTCTCTACTAAAAATACAAAAAATTAGCTGGGCATGGTGGCGCGCGCCTGTAATCCCAGCTACTCGGGAGGCTGAGGCAGGAGAATTGCCTGAACCCAGGAGGCGGAGGTTGCAGTGAGCCGAGATCATGCCATTGCCCTCCAGCCTGGGTAACGAGCAAAACTCCGTCTCAAAAAAAAAAAAAGGCAATGCTTTCTTCACTTGAGATCTATTTACAGCACTAAAAAGTAACATTCATCGAGTAATTATCGTGTGCCAGAAATTGCTGTAAAACAGATTCTGAGTGGCACCCTGGATTTGTGGGTTCCATCTCTGGAGGTTATGCCAAGAAGCTTCACTTCCACAAGGATCCTAGGAAGTGATGAAGTTTTTGGTCCACCAGTCTGTGAGCTCCTGGCAGAGACAGGACGAGGCCTCCAAGTCCAGCTGGTAGATAAGACAGATACACTTCCTACTTGTGCGGGAGATGGTTTTGTGAGTGACCCGTAAAGACAATAGATACAAAGAAAAACAAAGTGGGATGAGAGTCGGATGACAGGGATGGGGTTGATGTCCCAGCAAAGTCTCGTCTCACCAACCTTTGTGAGGAGGTGATGCTTGAGCAGAGACTCGGATGAGGCAAGCGAGGCAGCTGTGTGCAGAGAAGGAGCAGCAGAGTGAAAGGCCTGAGGTTGGAGGAGCAGTGAGGAGCTAGCATGGCTGGGCAAAGTGAGTGACGGTGGCAGTGGTGGCAGGTGGAGGCGCCTGGGATGTGCTGCACTGTGTAGGAATCTGTGTTTTGTTTGGAGTGACAGGGAAAGCCTTCCTTGGCTAGGAAGGGGGACGTTATCTTAATCTGACCTACTTTGAAAGATAGTGCAGGCTGCTGGTGAAGGGCGGACTGCACTGGGGACAGCGATGGCAGTCCAAGCAAGAGATGGGACTGCTGTCCACCAGGGAGAGGGTAGGATTTCGGGATAGGTCGGAAGGTAGTGTTGCAGAATTTCAGAGGAGGGAGAGACTGCTCAGGTTGCAGAAGGAGTTTTGGTGTGCCCAGCTCAGATTTGCATCCAAGATGGCTGAGCCCACAAAGACAGGGCTTGTAACCTACTGTTTTTTTTTTTTTTTTTTTTTTTTGAGATGGAGTTTCGCTCCAGGCTGGAGTGCAATGGCGCAATCTCGGCTCACTGCAACCTCCGCCTCCTGGGTTCAGGCAATTCTCCTGCCTCAACCTCCTGAGTAGCTGGGATTACAGGCACGTGCCACCGTGTCCAGCTGATTTTTTGTATTTTTAGTAGAGACAGGGTTTCACCATGTTGACCAGGATGGTCTCGATCTCTTGACCTCGTGATCCACCCACCTCTGCCTCCCAAAGTGCTGGGATTACAGGCTTGAGCCACCGCACCCGGCCAGGGCTTGACTTTTTATACCTGAAGTACACAGTGGTGCTAATGAGTTTGCAGGTGCAGAACAAAGGCAGTTCATCAAGCAGCGACAGGCACCTAACTTAGGCTCATGTATGACTGTTGCTGTGAGACCCAGAGCTCAAGGATTGTCACACAGGCCCTATCATTGCCCTCTGCTGCAGCGTCCAGAAGGCCGGCGTCTTGTCTGCTTGCACATTTCTTAGGACCTTCGCTGTGTTCAAGAAACTTAGAGTTATCAGCTATAGAGAGCAAGAATGCAAGACTTCATTAACTTATAAAACTTGCAAAGTAGGTTACAATTCCACGGGAGGGGGGAGGACTCATACAAGAAAATTTAATTCCTGCTCCTCTTTGCTGCATTAATTTTATTTTTCTTTTCTTTTAGCTCTTCAGTAGAGCTAATGGGGTTTGCTGATGGATTCCAGGTGGTTTAGGAGGGAGGGTAACAAGAACACCTTCCAGAGGATGAGGTTGGCGGCTAGGGGAAAGGACGGGACCATTCTCCAACACAGGCGATGTTGGGGGCAGAGCAGGGGCTGCTGAAAGCATTTGGGTTGGGACACAGGAGCTTGAGGTGCCTGTCCAACAGCCATGCAGAGACGGTACGTGAGCAGGGGTAGGCAGGACCGCGGGAGTGAGGAGGGTTGCTGGGTGGGGGTGAGAGGCCCTGTGCAGTGTGCACACGCGGTGAGACACTAGATCTCCTCCAGCTGCACGGTGCTTCTCTGGGGCAGGTGTGGGATAGAGGGGAAGCTGGGATTTCCTCAGACTGGACAATTGTCAGGTGAGTATAAAAAACACAGAAAAGGCCAAGGGCCTCCAGGTGTCACCAAGTCAGTTATCGCGCAGAACCACAGACTTCGAACCGGCAAAGGAGCAAAGGGCTGGTGCTCATTCAGCACTGAGTCTCCGTGACTGGGAACATTGACAGGGGATTCACATGTATAGTGTGTTAATAATGTGTGTAATGATATGTGTGATCATGATACAGTGTGTAGAACTGTCACACCAGTATAATCATAACTAATTATAATTAGTACTATAACCCTAATATATTATAACTTCATTATAATCCTAATAATTAGTACAATAATAATTGTGTTCTACACACTGGAACATGATCATACACACACAATTATTATAATTTTAACTGTAATATAATCACAACTATAATTATGTAAACAGTTATATATTTAATCATAATTTAATTATGATTAAATTATTTATAATGTAATTGATTGTAATTATATGCATATACATGAATAATTGTAACATGTATCATAATGTGAAATGGGATGAAATATGTATTATGTAAGATGTATATTACATATTCTGTAACTATAGTTAATATTTAACATATGATAGTTTATAACTACATATACTTTCATAAAACATGTTAACACATATTATGCAGTAGATACATATCTGATATGTGCCATCTCCATTTGGGATGTAATTTATCTTCTGTAACCTGCACGCTGCCTGGGTGCCAAGTGCTGTCCCAAGCACGTGTATTGCTCATGTGTCGATCGCTGACCGCTCTGATAGACCATCGTGCTGCACTTTAGGATGGAAGGCAGTGAGGGCTGAAGGGAGAGCAGCAACTTGCTGAGGGTCTCCCAGCTGCCGATGGAAAAGCCCATTTGGACCCACGACCAACTGGCTCCACAGCCTGGGGTTTATTGCCACTGCCTTGGAGGCTTGAAAGTTTTTTTTTCTCGGCCGGGCTCGGTGGTTCACGCCTGTAATCCCAGCACTTTGGGAGGCCGAGGCGGGTGGATCACGAGGTCAAGAGATGGAGACCATCCTGGTCAACATGGTGAAACCCCATCTCTACTAAAAATATAAAAAATTAGCTGGGCATGGTGGTGCGCGCCTGTAATCCCAGCTACTCAGGAGGCTGAGGCAGGAGAATTGCCTGAACCCAGGAGGCGGAGGTTGCGATGAGCCGAGATCGCGCCATTGCACTCCAGCCTGGGTAACAAGAGCAAAAACTCCGTCTCAAAAAAAAAAAAGTTTTTTTCTCTATCTTTTCCTAAACCGACCACGAATAAGCACAGATTTGGTGTGCTCATTGCAGAAATCTGGACCGAGGGAGGGTTATGGTACGTAAGATACCGGCACAGTCTGGCTTGGTGTCCAGCTGTAAAGAAAGACACAGTGGTCCAGGGAGCTGCCGCATGGGTGAACTCTGGGGGCCTGAGGCTCGGCCCCGGGCGCCTGGGTCTGGCCTGCTTTGCTGAGCACCCGTTTCTGTGGCTCTCACCCTGCAGGCTCTGGTTTTGCCAGCTGGGAGCACGTGGTTGCAGGCACTTGTCAGATGCTCTCTTGCAGAACAGGACCCTGATGCACCTGAATCTGAGCAAGAACTGCCTGGGAGATGAGGGAGTCAAGTTCCTGTGTGAGGCCTTGGGTCGCCCAGATTGTAACCTGCAGAGCCTGAAGTAAGTTTTCTTGGCTCCGTCTCATTTAGTGGATGGAAGAGAGCAAGGGAAATCGACCCACCAATGCCTGAGTCCCTGATGGGGGCTGAGCGAGGTGTGGACCAGCTCTGCTGCAGTGGAGCTTCTGGTTTTCTTGCGGGTATGGGATGGGGTGGTCCCTGTGAGGGGAAAGTGGGATGGCTGTGAACATGTGTGTTTCCGGGGTGCCTTCAGACCAGCCCTCAAGTTTTTGATGTTTCTCTGGAAGGACTCGGGAGTCAGCCCAGAGTCATATGCATGGCTACACTTCATGGTGAGAGGGCACAAGGCAAATTGGCAAAGGGGAAGGGGCTTAGGACCAAGTCCAGAGGAAACCGGACACAAGCTCCCAGGAGCCCCCTCCCCGTGCAGTCACACAGGGCGCACTGAATTGCTCCAGCAACCAGCTGTGGCAATCACGCAAAGTGTGGTCTACAGGGCAGCTCATTAGAGACGCTGTGTCCTGAATTTTTACTGGGTGCTGGTTGTGTGTGGTTTAGCAGGTACCAAGACATGAACCACCACGCCTGGCCAGTCAGCGTATTTTTCATTCTTCCAGGGGAATTTGAAACTTAAGAGTAGAGAGAAGAGCATATAACCTAATCTATGTTCAAACTTCAACAATTATTGATTAACAGCCTATCCCTTTACATCTAAAACTTCACCAACCCTCAGTAATGGCATCGCTGGGTCAAATGGTATTTCTGGTTCTAGATTCTTGAGGAATCACCACACTGTCTTCCACAATGGTTGAAATCATTTCTTCCTCTAAGATTATCTTGAGGCCCACCCCAAGGGTCATATGTCTTCCTTTGTAAATGCAAAGTAGTTTTATATTTCTAACTGCGTTTATAAGAATAAAGTTGAGTGTTCTTTTTTGAGACGGAGTTTTGCTCTTACCCAGGCTGGAGTGCAATAGCGCAATCTCGGCTCATCACAACCTCTGCCTCCTGGGTTCAGGCAATTCTCCTGCCTCAGCCTCCTGAGTAGCTGGGATTACAGGGACGCGCCACCATGCCCAGCTAATTTTTGTATTTTTAGTGGAGACGGGGTTTCACCATGTTGACCAGGATGGTCTCGATCTCTTGACCTCGGGATCCACCTGCCTCAGCCTCCCAAAGTGCTGGGATTACAGGCGTGTAATCCCAGCCACTGCGCGTGACTGTTAGTCACTTCTTATTCCTTATAATGCTGTGTATTTTCTTTTCTTTTTTTTTTTTTTTGAGACGGAGTTTCTCTCTTGTTACCCAGGCTGGAGTGCAATGGCGTGATCTCGGCTCACCGCAACCTCCGCCTCCTGGGTTCAGGCAATTCTCCTGCCTCAGCCTCCTGAGTAGCTGGGATTACAGGCATGTGCCACTATGCCCAGCTAATTTTTTGTATCTTTAGTAGAGACGGGGTTTCACCATGTTGACCAGGATGGTCTCGATCTCTTGACCTCATGATCCACCCACCTCAGCCTCCCAAAGTGCTGGGATTACAGGCGTGAGCCGCCATGCCTGGCAGTTGAGTGTGTTTTCACACATAAATGCTCACAACCATTTATGTAAATGTCCAGATAAAAAAACCTGTTGATAACATTTGCTGATAGGTTTTCTTTTTTTACCTACCGTACTTTTTTCCTACTAACTTGGAGGTATTCTTTCTTGTTTTTAACATTTTAGTCTTTTTACTGTAAATTTACCATCTCTCTCTATATTTTGGGATTCAAAGTGTCATGATTATGAATACAATATGGAATAATTAAGCTCGTTAACATGCCCATCACCTCAAATACTTTTTGTTAGGTTAGCAATTTTGAAAGGCAGAATATTAACTGCATTCATCATGGTGTGCAACAGATCGCAAGGCTGGGTGTGTGTAGTGGCTCACGCCTGTAATCCTAGCACTTTGGGAGGCTGAGGAGGGCCGATCATGGGGTCAGGAGTTCGAGACCAGCCTGGCCCACATAGTGAAAACTCATCTCTACTTAAAAATACAAAAATTAGCCGAGTGTGGGGTGGATGCCTGTAATCCCAGCTACTCGGGAGGCTGAGGCAGGAGAATCACTTGAACCTGGAAGGCAGAGAATGCAGGGAGCCCAGACCACACGATTGCACTCCAGCCTGGGTGACAGAGCGAGACTCTGTCTCAACAAAACCCCCAAAACAACTATATTCCTGCTGAGACTGTTAGACCCTTCGTCCACCATGTCTAAGCTCTAGGGCAATCTGGCTGTCTTGGGTTTGATTTGCACGTATCGTTTATCAGGCTGGCAGTTCTCAGAACTGGCCTTTCTTTGGTGGTTTAGCCACATGGACATTTTTCAAACCTTTTTTTTTTAATGGGTTAAGGATTTTGAATTCCCATGTGCCTTCTCCACAGACGGGTATCAGCCTTCCAAAGTTCCTCTCTCCTCCTGTCTCTTCCTTCTTCCTCCCCTCCTCATCCCTACCCCATGGTCCCGTGTTTTCTCCAGTCACCTGGACTATCTATTTTGAGCTTATTATGGCATAGAAATTGAGTCTGGAAAATGTAGACCTGCCATTAGGGTAGGTTTCTGGGCTCTTCGGCTCTTCGGTTGCACTCGAAGGCTTAGACAGGTGCACTGTGGCAACCAGGCCAACTCCAGGCGCTGTGTGGCAAACACCACAGAGATGCCCTTCACGCTGGCACACCTGCAGGGGTCACGGGGGGAGAGGGCTGCCCTGCTGTGCCATCTGCTCTCTTTCTATGCAGGTAAACAGAGCCCCTGGAGGTGTCTGGGCCCTCCTGACTCACACCCTCCTGATTGTCCCTTTTGTGTGGGACAAAAATCTGGCTTCGCTGTCTGTCCTTTCCTTGGATGTGAGATGGGCAGGTGTGAGCACTCTCCCCGCTTTGGTATCTTTTTGTTTTGCAGTTTGTCAGCCTGCTCTTTCACCAGAGAGGGCTGTCAAGAGCTGGCTACTGCCCTCAAGCACAATCGCAATGTGGAAATCTTGGACGTTGGAGAAAATGATCTTCGGGATGATGGAGCAAAGCTGCTGTGTGAGGCTCTGAAAGCTTCACATCATGCTTTGTACACACTTGGGTGAGTTGATGCTGTTCTCCTCACAGAGTCTTCCTTCTCCATTCTTGGGGAGATCCAACGGTAGGATCCCATCAGGGGTTAGAAAGTGAGACAGAGTAAGGACAAAGGCCTCCTTTAAGAAATCTTGGCCAGGCACGGTGGCTCACGCCTGTAATCCCAGCACTTTGGGAGGCCAAAGTGGGTGGATCACCTCAGGTCAGGAGTTCGAGACCAGCCTGGCCAACACAGTGAAACTCCATCTCTACTAAAAATATAAAAATCAGCTGGGCGTGCTGGTGCGTGCCTGTAATCCCAGCTACTTGGGAGGCTGAGGCAGGAGAATTGCTTGAACCCAGGAGGCAGAGGTTGTGGTGAGCCGAGATTGCACCATTGCACTCCAGCCTGGGTAACAAGAGGAAAATTCCATCTCAAAAGAAAAAATCTCTCCTGCTGGCTGATAAGCTCTGAACTCAGAGAGGTGTTTTACTCTTGATAACACCATTCTTGGTACACTGTAAAAACTGTTTCTCCCAGTCCGCCCACTGTGGGTGCCAGGTGCTGGGGGCGGGGCACAGCCTGCACTCTGCACTGTGAATCTTCAGTTTTTAACCATCATGCGATGTGTACTTCGTAAGATGGTTTGTTCTCAAACCTAGTTTTTTTTTTTTTTTTTTTTTTTTTTTTTTTTTTGGCCAAATGTGGCTGACATTATAGCAATCTCTTATGTAGGGAATGGCTCCAGGGTTGTAATACAATATCTCAGTGGTGTTTGCAGAAAAGGTGTTTATTAGGATTTGTTAGTATCAAATGAACTGAGTCAAACTCACCAGCCACCTCAAACCTCTATTCAGAGATTGTTAAATCTACTTTATAGACACCACGAATTAAATTATTGGTTTAAACATAAACTAGACTTGTTCTCTCATAGGACTTAAAGAGACATGAATAGGTTAATGTCATCTGCAGTGCCAAATTTAAGACAGTTTGACATAAACGCATTCTGAATCGAGTTCATCTTTACTTCCAAAATGTCAATGAAGCAATTTATTGAACTATTTCCTTAAGAGAGACTCATTCTGACTTTTTTCTTTATAAAAGAAGGGCTTTGGCCGGGCACGGTGGCTCCAGCCAGTAATCCCAGCACTTTGGGAGGCCGAGGCGGGTGGATCACGAGGTCAAGAGATCGAGACCATTCTGGTCAACATGGTGAAATCCCGTCTCTACTAAAAATACAAAAAATTAGCTGGGCACGGTGGCGCGTGCCTGTAATCCCAGCTACTCGGGAGGCTGAGGCAGGAGAATTGCCTGAACCCAGGAGGCGGAGGTTGCGGTGAGCCGAGATCGCGCCATTGCACTCCAGCCTGGGTAACAAGAGCGAAACTCCGTCTCAAAAAAGAAGGGCTTTATGGTTTTTTGTTTGTAAGATGGGGTATCACTTTGTCACCCAGGCTGGAGTGCAGTGGTGCGATCTCGGCTCAGTGCAACCTCTGCTTCCTGGGCTCAAGCAGTCCTCCCACCTCAGCCTCCAAGTAGCTGGAACAACAGGTGCACGCTATGACACCGCCTGTTTTCCTGTATTGATTATAGAGATGAGGTCTGACCATGTTGCCCAGGCTAGTCTTGAATCCTGAGCTCACGTGATCTGCCTGCCTCAGTCTCCCAAAGTGTTGGGGTTGCTGACGTGAGCGCTGTGCTTGGCCAGCGTGAACTCAGATGGAGACTGCTGCTGTGTTTGACCGATCTAACACTTTCTCACTTTTCTCTTTGTGTTTCTAGTAGCTAGTCAACCATATGTTCCAATTTGGTATCGTTGAATTTAGAAATAAGACGGGAAAAAGTATAAACAAGGAAGAATAGTGCTGTTTCAGTTCTCTCAAAGGTCTAATAAACTCGCAGTAAAATGGTTTGTCTCACATTCTGGCAGGATAAGTTTTTGTTTCATCCTCTGCCAAATACAGTTTAAAGTAGTATCTACCTTTGATAGGCTTGATGGATGGGTTAGATGAGTTATGTGTAAGTATTAAAAGGTGGCCGGGCGCGGTGGCTCATGCCTGTAATCCCAGCACTTTGGGAGACTGAGGTGGCCAGACCATGAGGTCAGGAGATCGAGACCATCCTGGCCAACATTTTGAAACCCCATCTCTACTAAAAATACAAAAATTAGCTGGCCATGGTGGCACGCACCTGCAGTCCCAGCTGCTCGGGAGGCTGAGGCAAGATAATCGCTTGAACCCTGGAGAAGGAGGTTTCAGTGAGCCGAAATCACGCCACTGCACACCAGCCTGGTGACAGAGCGAGACTCCATCTCAAAAAAAAAAAAAAAAAAGGTTTCCAGCATGGAGTAAGATGGAGCAAGTGCTCCACTTTGAAGCACTCTGTTTTAGTAATAGTTTTTACGTCTAGATGGAACATCACTTTTGTAGCTTCTGAGTCTCTTTTTTTTTTTTTTTTTGAGACAGAGTTTCGCTCTTGTTACCCAGGCTGGAGTGCAATGGCGCAATCTCGGCTCACCGCAACCTCCGCCTCCTGGGTTCAAGCAATTCTCCTGCCTCAGCCTCCCGAGTAGCTGGGACTACAGGCATGTGCCACCGTGCCCAGCTAATTTTTTGTATTTCTAGTAGAGACGGGGTTTCACCATGTTGACTAGGATGGTCTCAATCTCTTGACCTCGTGATCCACCCACCTCAGCCTCCCAAAGTGCTGGGATTACAGGCGTGAGCCACCGCGCCTGGCCACTTCTGCATCTCAGAGGACTATCTGTTACGCTTTCTTCCCGCCCGCCCCCAGGTTGGCAAAATGCAATCTGACGACGGCCTGCTGCCCGCCTCTCGTCTCTGTTCTCCGCAGCAGTAAGACCCTGGTCAATCTGAACCTTCTAGGCAACAAGCTGGATCCCGATGGCGCCAAGATGCTATGCAAGGCCTTGAGGAGGTCGACATGCAGGCTACAGAAACTCGGGTAATCCCCCCTGACTTTTCCACAGGGAAGCACCTGCGGAGACCAGGCTAGACTGACCAGGCTGCTAAAGCACGTGCCAGGTTTACATTGCACTGTTTCCTCGCGCAGTGCTGGCTGACGGAGCTCTCCTAAGGATGGGAATGACCCCTATCTGCACTGTGCACCTGCCACATAGCCACTAGCTGCATCTGATAATTGGGCACTTGAAATATGGTTAGGGTGACTGGGACCTGACTTAATAGTTTGTTTTTTTGGTTTTTTTTTGGTTTTTTTTTGTGAGACAGAGTCTCACTCTGTTGCCCAGGCTGGAGTGCAGTGGCACAATCTCGACTCACTGCAACCTCCACCTCCCAGGTTCAAGGAATTTTCCTGCCTCAGCCTCCTGAGTAGCTGGGATTACAGGTGCCTTCCCACCAGGCTGGCTAATTTTTGTATTTCTGTAGAGACAGGGTTTCACCACTGAACTCCTGACCACAGGTGATCCACCCGTCTCAGCCTCCTGAAGTGCTGGGATTACAGGGTTGAGCCATGTGCCTGGACTGTTGGCTTGCCTTTTTTTTTTTTTTTAAGAGTCTTGCTCTTTCACCCAGGCTGGAGTGCAGTGGCATGATTTCAGCTCACTTCAACCTCCTCCTCCTGGTTCAAATGATTTGCCTGCCTCAGCCTCACCAGTAGCTGGGACTACAGGTGTGTGCCACCACGCCTGGATTTTTTTTTCTTTTGTTCTTTTCTTTTTATGTTTTTAGTAGAGACAGGGTTTAACCGTGATGGTCAGGCTGGTCTTGAACTTCTCACCTCAGTTGATCCACTCACCTCAGCCTCCCAGAGTGCTGGGATTACAGGCGTGAGCCACTGCTCCCGGTTAGTAGCCTGTTTTAATATAAATTTTTAATTTTATTAGGTTGGTGTCAAAGTAATTGTGGTTTTTGCTATTACTTTTAATGCAATGGTTTTAAAGTAATGGTTTTTGCCATTACTTTTAACGGCGAAAACGGCAATTACTCTTGCACCAACCTAATATTCAAATTTTTTTTTTTTTTTTTTTTGAGATGGAGTCTTACTCTGTCACCAGTCTGTAGTGTAGTGGGGCAATCTCAGCTCACTGCAATCTCTGCCTCCCAGGTTCAAGCAATTCTCCTGCCTCAGCCTCTTGAGTAGCTGGGACTACAGGTGCACACAACCATGCCTAGCTATTTTTTGTATTTTTAGTAGAGATGGGGTTTCACCATGTTGGCCAGGACAGTCTTGATCTCCTGACCTCATGATCCACCCACTTCAGACTCCCAAAGTGCTGGGATTACAGGTGTGAGCCACCGCGCCCAGCTGTAATTAAACCTTAACAGCCACATATGGCTAATGACTGCCGTATTGGATGGTGCAGTCCTAGAGATTTTCGGGTATTTCGAGAGCCCACTTATTTTCATCATTCTTGTACCTGCTCTACATTTCACTCCATAGCCATTCACCGATGGCTTCTTCTTCAATACCGACTCCGGGCCAAGCACCATGGCCTGGTAGGCAGGAGGGAAACAAATGGATGTGAGCCTTGAGTTCTCCTCCGGGAGATAACAGGTCTGAGACATACAAGCAATTTGTTGTCATGAGTGCTGAGAAGGAACGTCTGGGTTGAGATGTGGAGACAGGAGGGTGATCAGAAGAGCAGGGAGCTTGCCTGAGCTGGTACCATTGATCCTGAGTCCCAAGGAGGCCGGAGGGAGGAGTCCATGCATCAGGAAGGGAACACGAGAGGTGACTAGAGATGAAGCGTGGAAGCAGCATGTGCAAAGGCCCTGAGGTTGCACCAAGCTGTATGTTGCCCCTTGGAGGCATTGAAAGATCATTTAATAGGAACTCTCTCCACCCCATTCAGTATTCTGAGAGGAAATCCGAAAGGTAAGCAGGCCCGCTGCAGTGGCTCATGCCTGTAATCCCAGCATTTGTGAGGCCGAAGCAGGAGGATCACTTGGGGCCAGGATTTTGAGACCGGCGTCGGCCACATAGAGAGATCTGTCTCTACAAAAAAATTTTTAAAATATTAGCTCAGCATGGAGGCACACACCTGTGGTCCCAGCAACTTGGGAGGCTAAGGTGGGAGGATTGCCCGAACCCAGGAATTTGAGAATGCAGTGAGCTATGATCATGCCACTGCTCTCCAGCCTGGGTAAGAGAGCAAAGACCCCCTCTCAAAAAAAGTTGGGGGGTGGTAGAGAAAGGAAAGCAGTTAACGGTTGTTAGTAGGTACATTTCAGCAGAAGTCATCTCGGATGCCAAGAAACCTTGCTTATTTTCGGAAGCAAGTCAAAATCTGCACATTTAGATTTAAGATACGATGTTGCCAACTTCACACTTGAGTGGTGCATTTTAAAAAGTGCTCCGGGGCCAGGCGTGGTGGCTCACGCCTGTCATCCTAGCACTCTGGGAGGCCGAGGTGGGCGGATCACCTGAGGTCGGGAGTTCGATACCAGCCTGACCAACATGGAGAAACTCCATCTCTGCTAATAATACAAAAGTAGCTGAGCATGGTGGTGCATGCCTGTAGTCCCAGGTACGTGGGAGGCTGAGGCAGGAGTATTGGTTGAACCCAGGAGGCAAAGGTTGCAGTGAGCCAAAATCGCAACAAGAGTGAAACTCTACCTCAAAAAAAGGCAGGGGCTCTGGGACGGCGACTGTTAGAGTGGAAGCTTCTCTGCAGTCAGCCGTGCATGTGTGCATAAGGGACCTTCTGCCTTGGGTGCCCTGACCCTCGCTTACTCTTGACGAGAACACTCAGCTTTTATTTTCCAAAAACTGCTAGACACAGGTTGCGAGGAAGCGCGTAGATTCATTTGGTGCCAGTGGCCTGAGCGACCATGGCCTGCCCACGAGGTCCCTTGTGTCATCTTTACCGTGGTTTCCTCAACCTCTGCCTTTGTGGTTGTGCCTTTTCTCTATGGAACAGGGCTCCTGTGCCGTCAAATTTTATCCCAACGTCTGTGGGGAAGGCTAGGGAGGTGGGAGGTCCCGTTCAAAGGGTAAGCAAAAGTTACCCTTCAATTATTAGTCCTTTTCTCGAGACGAACTCTCGCTCCGTCACCAGCCTTGAGTGCAATGGCGCGATCTCGGCTCACTGCAACCTGCGCCTCCCCGGTTCAAGCAGATCTCCTGCCTCGGCCTGCTGAGAAGCTGGGATTACAGGTGCCCACCACCACACCTGGCTAATTTTTTGTATTTTTAGGAGAGATGGGGTTTCACCATGTTGGCCAGGCTGGTCTCAGTCTCCTTTGTGATACACCTGCCTCAGTCTCCAAATTGCTGGGACTGCAGGCGTGAGCCAGCGTGCCTGGCCGCATTTGTCAGTCTTTCTAAGGGGCACCTAAACCTTTATTTTGCTTTGTCACTTTACTCTGCACCACGCCTGCATTTTCACTTCTGACACTTCCCTGCTTCCATCCAGTCCACTGGTGATGACACTGAGGTTGGGTCCATGTCACTGCAATAGTGAATAGTGCTATGATGAACTCAGACTCTTGTGGTCCATATACACCATGGAATACTACACAGCCATGTAGTATTGGCTGTGTAGTATTCCATGGTGTATATGGACCACATGAAAGGAATGAAAGCAGGTGCTTTGCAGCAACATGGATGCAGCTGGGGGCCATTACCCTAAGTGAATTCATCCAGGAACAGAAAACCAAATAGCACGTTGTCACAAGTTGGAGCGAAATAATGAGTACATGTGGACTTAAACATAGTGACAATAGGCCGGGCATGGTGGCTCATGCCTGTAATCCCAGCACTTTGGGAGGCTGAGGTTGGCTGTTCAACTCAGGTCAGGAGTTCCAGACCAGCCTGGGCGACATGGTGAATCCCCATCTCTACTAAGAATAGAAAAGTCAGCCAGGCATGGTGGTGGGCACCTATAATCCCCGATACTCAGGTGGCTGAGGCAGGAAATTGCTTGAACCCAGGAGGCAGAGGTTGCAGTGAGCTGAGATCACACCACTGCACTCCAGCCTGGGTAACAGAGAGACTCTGTCTTAATTTAAAAAAAAAAAAAAAAGCTGGGCACGGTGGCTCATGTCTGTAATCCAAGCACTTGGGGAGGCTGAGGTGGGCAGATCACCTGAGGTCAGGAGTTCGAGACTAGCCCGACCAACATGGAGAAATCTCGTCTTTATTAAAAATACAAAAAAGGTAGCCAGGCATGGTGATGGTCACCTGTAATTCCAGCTACACGGGAGGCTGAGGCAGAAGAATCACTTGAACCCAGGAGGTGGAGGCTGCAGTGAAACGAGATCACACCATTGCACTCCAGCCTGGGCAACACAGAGAGACTCGGTCTCAAAAAAAAAAAAAGTTGACAGTAGCCACTGGGGACTCCTGGAGGGAGGAGGGTGGGAAGGCCGCGAGGGTTGAACTGCCTCTCGGGTACTGTGCTCACTCCCTGGGTGACGGGATCATTCACACACCAAACTTCATGCCACACAATAGACCCCCGAAACAAACCTGCACATCTTCCCCTGAACCTTAAAAACTCCTTACTTCTGAGTTTTCTCACTGCTTCTAAACTTTAGAACTTGCTTTTCTGCAGGCTTCAAAAAGACTTGCACACAGTAGTGAGAGAGGAGATACACATGTCCCAGAAGCAGCACTGTCTGAAGATCAAGTGTACTTGGGATTTTAATGACCTTGAAGACAAGTGGTGGTGGTGATGCCACAGGGCTCGACCACGGACCTTGGAGTAAAGCCACCAGGACCTCCTGGCCTGTGTGTCGTTCCAGTGTCACCGTCATGGGGACAAATGAGCTGTTCCCTGCAGGAGGCTTCAGTATGGTCGTTGGAAGCAGCCCGTTTCACGCCCAGGTCTGGAATTTGTCTAATACTGTGTCTCGTCCCAAGATCATAAGTTGGCTGTGCCTTCAGTCTTATTTATGTCCTCCTCAGTATGTTTCTGATTCTCGGAGGTGTGGAGATAACCGAATAAAGCAAAGAATATAAGAATAGATCCGGAAAAGCCACAAGCCTCATTTCTCATGGATTGAGAAGTGAGATCGAAGTGTTGGTAATTCCACAATTATTACACTGAGTAAGTCACGTAGACATCCAGAACCTCTCCTAATACACCCTCCACAATTAATACACTGTGAGTAAATCACATAGACATCCAGAACCTCTCCTAATACACCCTCCACAATTATTACACTGTGAGTAAGTCACATAGACATCCAGAACCTCTCCTAATACACCCTCACAATTATTACACTGTAAGTAAGTCACATAGACATCCAGAACCTCTCCTAATACACCCTCACAATTATTACACTGTGAGTAAGTCACATAGACATCCAGAACCTCTCCTAATACACCCTCCACAATTATTACACTGTGAGTAAGTCACGTAGGCATCCAGAACCTCTCCTAATACACCCTCCACAATTATTACATTGTGAGTAAGTCACGTAGGCATCCAGAACCTCTCCTAATACACCCTCACAATTATTACACTGTGAGTAAGTCACATAGACATCCAGAACCTCTCCTAATACGCCACAATTATTACACTGTGAGTAAGTCACGTAGACATCCAGAACCTCTCCTAATACACCCTCCACAATTATTACACTGTGAGTAAGTCACATAGGCATCCAGAACCTCTCCTAATACGCCACAATTATTACACTGTGAGTAAGTCACATAGACATCCAGAACCTCTCCTAATACGCCCTCCACAATTATTACACTGTAAGTCACGTAGACATCCAGAACCTCTCCTAATACACCCTCACAATTATTACACTGTGAGTAAGTCACATAGACATCCAGAACCTCTCCTAATACACCCTCCACAATTATTACACTGTGAGTAAGTCACGTAGACATCCAGAACCTCTCCTAATACACCCTCCACAATTATTACACTGTGAGTAAGCCACGTAGACATCCAGAACCTCTCCTAATACACCCTCCACAATTATTACACTGTGAGTAAGTCACATAGACATCCAGAACCTCTCCTAATACACCCTCCACAATTATTACACTGTAAGTCACGTAGACATCCAGAACCTCTCCTAATACACCCTCCACAATTATTACACTGTGAGTAAGCCACGTAGACATCCAGAACCTCTCCTAATACACCCTCCACAATTATTACACTGTGAGTAAGTCACATAGACATCCAGAACCTCTCCTAATACACCCTCCACAATTATTACACTGTGAGTAAGCCACGTAGACATCCAGAACCTCTCCTAATACACCCTCCACAATTATTACACTGTAAGTCACATAGACATCCAGAACCTCTCCTAATACACCCTCACAATTATTACACTGTGAGTAAGTCACATAGACATCCAGAACCTCTCCTAATACACCCTCCACAATTATTACACTGTGAGTAAGTCACGTAGACATCCAGAACCTCTCCTAATACGCCCTCCACAATTATTACACTGTGAGTAAGTCACATAGACATCCAGAACCTCTCCTAATACGCCCTCCACAATTATTACACTGTGAGTAAGCCACGTAGACATCCAGAACCTCTCCTAATACACCCTCACAATTATTACACAGTAAGTCACATAGACATCCAGAACCTCTCCTAATACGCCCTCACAATTATTACACTGTAAGTCACATAGACATCCAGAACCTCTCCTAATACACCCTCACAATTATTACACTGTGAGTAAGTCACATAGACATCCAGAACCTCTCCTAATACACCCTCCACAATTATTACACTGTGAGTCACATAGACATCCAGAACCTCTCCTAATATGCCCTTATCTTATACGGATTCCCTTAGGAAGTGTTAGATTCTGCATTGGCTTTTTTTTTAGATGGAGTGTGACTGTCACACAGGCTGGAGGGTTACAGTGACAGCATCTCCGCTCACTGCCACCTCCACTTCCCGAGTTCAAGTGGTTCTCCTGCCTCGGTCTCCCAAGTAGCTGGGATTACAGGCATGCACCAACACACCTGGCTAATCTTTGTAATTTTAGTAGACACGGGGTTTTGCCATTTTCCCAGGCTGGTTTCGAACTCCTGGCCTCAATTGATCCACCTGCCTCGGCCTCCCAACGTACTGGGATTGCAGGCGTGGACCACGGTGCCCGGCCTGCATTGATTCTCATCTCCCACTCTAATTCCGATGTACTTTCGAGTTTATTCCATCTTCCGCCCTTCCTTACCTGAGACCTTTTCACTATGCTCTGTAGAAACCAGCAAACTTATATTTAGATAATAGGTTGAAACGGTTCCTTTTATTGTATTCTGAAATGTGCCTCTCCTCTGAGGACAATGCTTCTCTTGGAGCACCTTTGGGTGCTGTCTCGTCCAGGGAGCCCAGCGGTTCATCGAGGGCATGGTCTCTTCCTCACCTGCTGCTCTGCGATCCTTCTCCCCACCCTCTGTCTCCGTGTCAGCCTCTATCCTCATGTCTTTAGATTTAGACCCCATTCTTCGAAGGTACTTCATGACTGCCAAATGGACTTCGGCTGGAAAGACTTGAGCTCCTGGCAGCCCGTCACCCTCTCCAGGAGTACAGGTTGAATATCCTTTATCTGAAATGCATGGATGTAGTCATTTTTCACATTGTGGAATATTTGCATTGTACTTACCGGTTGGACACAGCAAATGTAAAATTCCGAGATCTGAAATTCTCCAGTCAACATCTCCTTTGGGCATCATGACAGTGTTCAAAAGGGATACTTTGTCTTCAGTATTTTTGGTTTGGGGATGCTCAGCCTGTATTCCTTACACCTAATTTTAAGGAATACATGCTTGTCCAACCCGTGGCCTGAAACAGTTTTTAATGTGGCTCAACACAAATTCATAAGCTTCCTTATACATGGATTTTTCTTCAGCTTATCAACTATCATTAGTGCGTGGCCCATGACAATTCTTCCAGTGGGGCCCAGGGAAACCAAAAGATTGGACATCCCTGCGTGACTGCATCTCCATGATAGTATCTTCTGTCGTATCTAAGCCTCTTTCATGCTCAAACCCCAGAAGTTATCATTACTCGTGATTGCAACTATTTAGTTTTTTGTTTCTTTGTTTTTGTTTTGAGATGGAGTCTTCCTCTTGTTGCCCAGGCTGGAGTGCAGTGGCACAGCCTCGGCTCACTGCAACCTCCGCCTCCCATGTTCTAGCCATTCTCCTGCCTCAGCCTCCCAAGTAGCTGGGATTACAGGTGCCTGCCACCACACGCAGCTAGCTTTTGTAGTTTTAGTAGAGATGGGGTTTCACCATCTTGGCCAGGCTGGTCTCCAGCTCCTGAGCTCAGGTGATCTGCCCACCTTGGCCTCCCAAAGTGCTGGGACTGCAGGCATGAGCCACCGCACCTGGCCAATAGTTTCACCTTTAATGGGTATTCCTCTTCAACTCCCACCTCCTATCTTCCTTAGTCTTTCTAACCTGAGTTTAATCGGTAGATTCCATTGATAACTCACTGATACACTGTGGCAAGAGGCCGTTTATTAGGGGCCCTAAGCACCCCTGCACATCCTGTATGGGTATGCAAAAGATGTTAGATGCTTTTTTTTTTTTTTTTTTTTGCCAAGGACTTTTGCCAGGTTGTTTGCCTGGAGAAAACTTGAGGGATAAGGCAATTTTCCACCCCAGACAAAAAGCAGGCTTGTACTGCTTACTGAAAATCAACAAATTCCCTAAGACCAGTGTGCAGATTCTCTTACTCCAGTCTACAGCATGTACAGTCATCCATCGTGGACCCTTTGTGGCCCCCAAAGTTGAGACTTGGGAAGCATGAGGAAGTGATGAAAAGCAGCAGGGCATGCTGACTCATGCTTTTGTCATGGATGATAAAATTCTTCGTTTCTGGGCCAGGAGTCTCGTATCTTCTGCAGCAGGGCATGCTGACTCGTGCTTTTGTCATGGATGATAAAATTCTTCGTTTCTGGGCCAGGAGTCTCGTATCTTCTGCAGCAGGGCATGCTGACTCGTGCTTTTGTCATGGATGATAAAATTCTTCGTTTCTGGGCCAGGAGTCTCGTATCTTCTGCAGCAGGGCATGCTGACTCGTGCTTTTGTCATGGATGATAAAATTCTTCGTTTCTGGGCCAGGAGTCTCGTATCTTCTGCAGCAGGACATGCTGACTCGTGCTTTTGTCATGGATGATAAAATTCTTTGTTTCTGGGCCAGGAGTCTCATATCTTCTGCTAGCTTCTGTGAAATAGGAATAGACTAGCTTTTTGGCTCCTAAGTAGAATAAAATCCCATACCCTTCTCAGTTCCTGCAGACAGCTGCCTTTTCACTATACTTCACTTCTTTTAGAGTTTACCTGTTTAGCTGACACCCTTCACATCTGTCAAGTCAACATCCTCCATGCTCTGCCCGCCCCTCACTTTGTTATGTGCACTCAACAAAACCACAAACCTTTTTCACTTCAATGTTCTACCTGCTCCACACTTGTATCCATAGAGCTGAACATGCTGAAGACAGATGTGAAACTGCTTAAATTTAAGAAATTCCTTAGGATTGGTCACAGTGCTGCACATGTTACGGCAATGTCCTGGTTCAAGGTGTTCTCCCACTCAACTTGCATCTCCCTCGTAGGGTCTCCATTTTCACTCAGTTGACTTTAGATATTTCTTTAAGAAACAAGAATTGGTACTTGGGGAGGCTGAGGTGGGCGGATCATGAGACCACCCTGGCCAACACGGTATGAAACCCTCTCTCTACTAAAAACACACACAAAATTAGTAGGACATAGTGGCGCATGCCTGTCCTCCCAGCTATGCGGGAGCCTGAGGCAGGAGAATTGCTTGAACCCAGGAGGTGAAGATTGCAGTGAGCTGAGATCACAGCACTGCACTACAGCCTGGGTGAGAACGTGACATTCCATCTTCAAAAGAAAAAAAAAAAAGCATCGGAATCTTCCACAAGTACCCACTGCCACATCTGCCGGCGTCTATACCCCAGTAAGTCAAAACTCAAGGCTCTGAGGCAGAGAAAGTGTGAACCTGAGTTAACTGCAGGGTAAGAGAGCCAAATCCTCTAATACACAAAGGACTGGATGCCGTGGGTGGGGGACCAAAGACTGCTGACCAAGGAGACTAGAAATTTTTCTCTGGAAGGTGAAAGTCTGCCTTCTGTGTTCTGCAGACGTGCAGGACATGGAGGGAAGCAGAATGGGACCCTGTTTACAGAGATAACATTCAGGTTAATACAAAACCATAAGGACCACCTCTGAAATTTTTCTAATACTTTAATTTCTGGGACACGTGCAGAACGCGCAGGTTTGTTACATACGTATGCATATGCCATGGTGGTTTGCTCATCAACCAGTCATCTACATTAGGTATTTTTCCTAGTGCTATCCCTCTTCCAGCTCCCTAATCCCCCACCTGACAGGCCCCAGTGTGTGATGTTCCCCTCCCTGTGTCCATGTGTTCTCATTGTCCAGCTCCCACTTATGAGAACATGTGGTGTTTGGTTTTGTTTTTGTGTTAGTTTGCTGAGAATGATGGTTTCTAGCCTCAACCATGTCCCTGCAGAAATACATGAACTCTTCCTTTTTTAGGGCTGCATAGTATTCCATGGTGTATGATCAAGGTTTTCTTAATCACTTTGGTTGAGTGTTAGATGCCAAAGATGTGGTCTTCGGTCCTTCCTCCATGAACTACCCACCACTCCGTCCTATCCATTTGCATAGAATGATGATGCTCTCCCTCTGGCCACAGACTGTCTTTAGACCCCAGGATCATTCCTTATTTTGTTACTTTTGGGCCAGTCACTTCCTTTCTCTGGATCTAATTACCTCGTCTTCAAAATGAAGGCAGAAAAAATTTATAATAAAATTAGACCCAATTTTCACTTTCACTTCTGCCTTGGTTAGCTCTGTCGCTGTGTAACCTATCTGAAATGTTCTTTACTCACCTGAAAATATGAAAGAAGCCGTATCCTGCACAGGATATGTGAAATCAATGTCATGCATGGAAATTTCTAGAATAAGATACTAAATTATAATTTTCTCTCTCCAGCCCAACACCAAGAGTCTTTCTTACACTATTATTCAACAACCAGATGCTATCAAAAGCAGTCTTGTGGAATAGCTGGAGATCCATTTAGCATTTTGTAGCTTGAACACCTTTGTAAAGGATCTAAAGCCTTACCGAAGCCCTGTAAGGACAGCCTTACTTCACTGATTTAAAAGCAAAGATATTGAAAGAGTGGAGCTTTACAACAGATTACAGAGATAGTAAGTTAGATAATTGCCCTACAGATTCAACTTTTCTCTCTTAATATCTGACCCACTTTACAACACCTGATGGGATCTTTCAATAAATTGAATGCTATAATCCTTCTGTCTATCCACGTTCTCAATATTAGACATAGTAAAACCCAGAGTCCTTGAAATACTTCATTCTCTTCCTTTTTCTGTATTTTTGTTGCCCTTTGTAGATGAAGTCTGGGATACAAAGAGTGGGAGAGGTATGTGAACTAGTTTTTAAAATACGGTTGGCTGGGTGCGGTGGCTCCTGCCTGTAATCCCAGCACTTTGGGAGGCTGAGGCAGGTCGATTACTTGAGGTCAGGAGTTTGAGACCAGCCTGACCAACATGGAGAAACCCCATCTCTCCTAAAAATACAAAATTAGCTGGGCATGGTGGCGTACACCTGTAATCCCAGCTACTCTGGAGGCTGAGGCAGGAGAATCACTTGAACCCAGGAGGCAGGAGTTGCAGTGAGCAGAGATCTTGCCATTGCATTCTAGCCTGGGCAACAAGAGCAAAACTCCATCTCAAAAAAAAAAAAAAAAAAAAAATCCTGAAGGCAATAAAGATTAAAAATAAAAAGAACACAGGTTAACTGCCGTAGTCTTCATCTCATTGATTCATATTCTGTTACCAGCTATTAAAATTGGCTTTTAAAATTTTATTTTCCTCAGTCACCCAGGCTGGAATGCAGTGGCACCGTCTTGGCTCACTGCAGCCTGCGCCCCCCAGGCTCAGGGGATCCTCCCACTTCAACCTCCTGAGTAGCTGGGACTACAGGTGCATGCCACCATGAAATCTGTTTTAGTAGCGAGAGGATTTTGCCGTGTTGCCCAGACTGGTCTCCAACTCCTGAGCTCAAGTGTTCCTCCAGCCGTGGCCAAAGTGCTGAGATTACAGGCATGAGCCAGTGCAAACCGGCCAACCGTGTTACTTCTACGAATCTGACAAGGTGAAGACCACCCCACAACTCCTCCATTGTTTCTTTAAAAGTAACGGGTATGTCCGGGCGTGGTGGCTCATGCCTGTAATCCCAGCACTTTGGGAGGCCGAGGCTGGCAGATCACGAGGTCAAGACATCGAGACCATCTGGCCAACATGGTGAAACCCCATCTCTACTAAAAATACAAAAACTAGCTGGGCATGTTGGCTCATGCCTGTGATCCCAGCTATTTGGGAGGCTGAGGCAGGAGAATCGCTTGAACCTGGGAGGCAGAGGTTGCAGTGAGCCAAAATCGCGCCATTGCACTCCAGCCTGGGTGACGGAGAGAGACTGTCTTAAAAATAAAAAATAGGCCGGGCGCGGTGGCTCAAGCCTGTAATCCCAGCACTTTGGGAGGCCGAGGCAGGTGGATCACGAGGTCAAGAGATCGAGACCATCCTGGTCAACATGGCGAAACCCCGTCTCTACTAAAAATACAAAAAATTAGCTGGGCATGGTGGCGCGTGCCTGTAATCCCAGCTACTCGGGAGGCTGAGGCAGGAGAATTGCCTGAACCCAGGAGGCGGAGGTTGCGGTGAGCCGAGATCGCGCCATTGCACTCCAGCCTGGGTAACAAGAGCGAAACTCCGTCTCAAAAAAATAAATAACACAGGGATATCCTCTGTTTAGTGCTTGATCCACAGATTCTCAATTACAGAATTTCAATTTAATAATATTACAAAATTTCAATTTAATAATCAATACTCAAGTCAATCACATTCAGTCTACTCCCTAAACTTTTGCATTTAGGGATTTTTTTATTCTCCAATTCCTAAGTTTGTCCTAGAATTCCTAGAATTCCATTACATCAAAGTATCTTAAAGCAACTTTTTTTTTAGAGTAGTCAGATTATTCCAAAGGCACTCTACAGTCATGTGAACGTTACATCGTAGGACTGGGGGCGTCCGTAACAGGTCCTGCCTGTCTGGAAGGTTTAATTGGCGATTCAGGAAAGGAGGAGAGAGAGACGGGATTCCAGTATATCTTGACTGCTGAACTTTTTTTCTAGGCTCACTCCAAATTATCAAGCCCGGGAACCAACTGTCTAACTTCAAGCCTGTGATTATGAGGAAGGTCACGGGATTATTCATGTCTCCAGCTTCACTCGCCTTCCCTCCCACTCCTTCTCTTACCCACCCTGCTGTCTCTTTTGACACGCAACTGCCTCACTCACCCAGTACCTTGCAATCTTAAAAGCGTGGCTAGATGTGCCCAGGAGTAGCGTGTGGCTGGGTGAGTCCAGGTTGGCACATATCTCAGGGTATAAGACAGAGGTGGTAGCGTACTGGAACAGCTCAGGAGATTCTGGGACTGAAGAGGAGATACAGAAGGAATTCCAGGAATAATGGAGGAGCTTTGATGGAAAAAAGGATGCCCAGAGTGAAAGCAACAGTGACAGCTTCTTAGCCTCACAGCAGAAGGCTAAGACCCTTACCTGGACCCTTTAAACCAATTTTCTCGTTACAAGAAGGGGTTTTTTTTTTTTTGAGACAGAGTTTCGCTCTTGTTACCCAGGCTGGAGTGCAATGGCGCGATCTCGGCTCACCGCAACCTCCGCCTCCTGGGTTCAGGCAATTCTCCTGCCTCAGCCTCCCGAGTAGCTAGGATTACAGGCACGCACCACCATGCCCAGCTAATTTTTTGTATTTTTAGTAGAGACGGGGTTTCACCTTGTTGACCAGGATGGTCTCGATCTCTTGACCTCGTGATCCACACGCCTCGGCCTCCCAAAGTGCTGGGATTACAGGCGTGAGCCACCGCGCCCGGCTATTTGGCATTATTTTTGCCACCTGTCTTACTGTGTCTAGCATATATTTCTACTTCATTTCCTGTCTTTTGTTGAATTGCAGTGATTACCTGGAGAGTCTTTTTTTTTTTTGAGACGGAGTTTCGCTCTTGTTACCCAGGCTGGAGTGCAATGGCGCAATCTCGGCTCACTGCAACCTCCGCCTCCTGGGTTCGAGCAATTCTCCTGCCTCAGCCTCCTGAGTAGCTGGGATTACAGGCACGCACCACCATGCCCAGCTAATTTTTTGTATTTTTAGTAGAGACGGGGTTTCACCATGTTGACCAGGATGGTCTCGATCTCTTGACCTCGTGATCCACCCGCCTCGGCCTCCCAAAGTGCTGGGATGTGTGGTGTCCTGGGCGTGAGGGAGGAGCTGGATGGGAAATTACCTAATGGGTACGAGGTACACTATCTGGGTGATGGGTACACTAAAAGCCCACATTTTACTACACAATACATTCATGTAACAAAACTGCACTTGGACCCCTTGAATTTATACAAATGAAGCAAAAAGGTTTTCCAATGCATGGAAATACAACACTTTATTGAGGAGTTAACATGTCATTGTGACAGGATAGGAATTTAACCATGAAGGTCTTCCAGCGGCTCGTCCACAGCCACAGAGCAAATAAAAGCCGCAAACATCATGTAAAACGTGAATGGGGTTCCAGGAAACTCACAACTCAGAGTAATCTAAGGGTCCCAATCCCTGTCCTTGGCGGGTGTTCGAGTCAGAGCCGGGCTCCTCGCCATCAGATTCCTGCCGCGTGGTTGCGTCTGCTTCAGAGCTGGTCTACGATTGTCAATCTGGGATTTCTCTCTTCCTCAGCCATCAGAAGTGCCTGGGTTTCCTCACCAAAATCAGCTTTTTTCAGCCTGGTAAAATATTTTAAAAGGTTCTGTTTTTTTTTTTTTTTTTTTTTTAGACGGAGTTTTGCTCGTTACCCAGGCTGGAGTGCAATGGCGCGATCTCAGCTCACCACAACCTCCGCCTCCTGGGTTCAGGCAATTCTCCTGCCTCAGCCTCCTGAGTAGCTGGGATTACAGGCACGCACCACCATGCCCAGCTAATTTTTTGTATTTTTAGTAGAGACGGGGTTTCACCATGTTGACCAGGATGGTCTCGATATCTTGACCTCGTGATCCACCCGCCTCGGCCTCCCAAAGTGTAAAAGGTTCTGTTTTTAATTCACAAACTTTCTGCCTTTCTGGAGCTCGTCTTTCTCCATAATTTATCCCAGGACATGCCTAGAAAACCCCGATGTTGCCTCCTAGAGGAAAGGCATAGACATCGAATGCAGTGTTATGCTGATAAATGTTACCCCAGATCTCCAGAAAAACAGTCCTAATTTACAGCTCTGCCATTTTCTGTGGTGTAAATTCTCCAAGTCAGTCACGGCCAATTTCGAGCGGCCCACTTGCTGTCACTAAACAGTGAACAGAGAGAGGTACACATACAACTGGCTCTCACCAGCTTGTGGGAGCTGTTACTGGACAGAACAAATGTCCAGAATTGGTAATAGAAGGCAGGAGCTACACAAACATTTCTGTTTGCAACAAGAAGTCAAGGGAAGTTAGGGAGAAAGCCTGAAGCTATTTTTATTTTTTCAAAGATAAAATATTAGTAGTTTCTATCATTCGAGCACCTGGGTCCCGGCCCTCTGCTAAGGCTTTTTTTTTTTTTTTAAGACGGAGTTTCACTCTTGTTACCCAGGCTGGAGTGCAATGGCGCGATCTCGGCTCACCGCAACCTCCACCTCCTGGGTTCAGGTAATTCTCCTGCCTCAGCCTCCTGAGTAGCTGGGATTACAGGCACGCGCCACCATGCCCAGCTAATTTTTTCTATTTTTAGTAGAGATGGGGTTTCACCATGTTGACCAGGATGGTCTCGATCTCTTGACCTAGTGATCCACCTGCCTTGGCCTCCCAAAGTGCTGGGATTAGGCTTTTACACACACATCTCATTTAATTTTCACAACAGCTTTATGAGGTAGCATGACTGTCCCGACTTGTGATAAGACAATGAGAAAAAACAATGTTAAGGTCACGAACCCAGGAAGTGGTATCCTGGATACAAATTCCAGCAATTGTTTCTGGAGCCCCCCATACATGATATCATTGCTCTGAATCAGAAAGATTAGGTGCCACATGTCTTGGTCCTTCCTTTTGTGGGTAATGCCCGCTCTCCATTTGGTATCTGTTTATGTGCCACTGTCCCCCACTGTCCCCCACAGTTGCGGTAAGCTATGTTCTTTAGTGCAGTTATGTATCTTAATGCACATCTTTGTGAGACTACCTATGGCTGGGACTGGAGGAAGAGGAAAACTCATTTAGTTCCGTCACGTTTATCACAGTATCTGGTGTACATTTTCATAATTACCGTGCCAAAGAATCACCCCTATTTTGTAGATAGGAGGCTGATAATCAGAGAGGACGAATGCCTTGCTCAGGGTTACGGGCCAAACACGGCAAGGCCAGAGGACGAACATCCTCCATGACTCGGAACAGACAGTTCGAGTCCTTCCCCTTAACCGCGCGTCTGCTTTGGGAGTCTCCATTCTGAACCTTCAGCAAACATTAAAATGAGAAAGAAATGATGCTGGATACTCTGCCTTTCCAGGTGGAGCTTTGTACAGATGGACTTGAAGAAAACAAACCTGTGTCTTCACAAAAGGGGAAAATCAGTGAATGTTCTTCAGTGTTCAAGTTCTAACAGTTTTAACCCATCATCTTATCTCTCTCTTTTCTGGAAATGAGCAGCCTAATAACTGCCCATGAGTGCCTTGATCTCATCGTACTGGTTTGAAAACAGTAGGGGAAAATGAATGAGAAAAACAACTATAAAATCCTTATCTAGTAAAATAATGTTTGTGGGATTATATGTAATTATAAATATATAAATTAAAACATAAGTTTATATTTGTAAATGTTTTACTTACATGCATATAACTTGTATTTATCAATTATGTTTTAAAAATATGTTTATATAACTTGTATTGTAATAGTAGCAAGTGATACAGGAGGTAAAAAGAAATTTAGGCAGATAGTGAGGGCAAGAGAGTCCTCAGCAGACCTTCCCTTCTAACAAAAAGCAGCCCAGGAAGTCACTTCTTTTCTAACAAAGAGCATCCTGAAAGATGGAGCTGCGAACATAAATAAGGAAGCTGGAAGACTGCGCAGGGGAATGCCAGCAGCTGCGCCCATGCACAGGGCTCCCTGGGGGTCAGGCACACGTCCACCACGGAAGCTCCACGTTCCGCTTTCTGTTAGCATGTGTACAGTACAAAAGAAACGGGCAACATGGCACGGCTCAGGCAGAGAACCCACCTGCTTAATAAAGACTGGGTGGGGCTGCCAGACACGTGTACTCTCTGCTAAGAGCACACCTGGTCCTGACAGTTTTCCATAAAGACTGGGTGGGGCTGCCAGACACGTGTACTCTCTGCTAACAGCACACCTGGTCCTGACAGTTTTACATAAAGACTGGGTGGGGCTGCCAGACACGTGTACTCTCTGCTAACAGCACACCTGGTCCTGACAGTTTTACATAAAGACTGGGTGGGGCTGCCAGACACGTGTACCCTCTGCTAACAGCACACCTGGTCCTGACAGTTTCTCATGCCCTATGTAGATTAAACACCACCTCCCCACCGGCTCCTCTGCAAAACCCCCTGCATTTCACCGTGGATCCAGAATCCGTTTTTCCAAGCCCCCTCCCCGCAGCAGAGAGCTGTTCTCTTTCTTCTGCCTGTTAAACTTCTGCTCTTAACCTCACTCTGTGTGTCTGCACCCTCGATTTCCATGGCCGTGGGTGTTACCCGACAATGAAGCTGCTTCCCAAGCACTCCCACCTGTTGGGCACTCGCCATTCACCGCTTACTGTGGCAAGTAAGAGTTTTAGGGCCGGGCGCGGTGTCTCACGCCTATAATCCCAGCACTTTGGGAGGCCGAGGTGGGTGGATCACGAGGTCAAGAGATCGAGACCATCCTGGTCAACATGGTGAAACCCCGTCTCTACTAAAAATACAAAAAATTAGCTGGGCGTGGTGGTGCGTGCCTGTAATCCCAGCTACTCAGGAGGCTGAGGCAGGAGAATTGCCTGAACCCAGGAGGCGGAGGTTGCGGTGAGCCGAGATCGCGCCATTGCACTCCAGCCTGGGAAACAAGAGCAAAACTCCGTCTCAAGAAAAAAAAAAATTATACTCACCTGCTTGGTTCTTTCTCACACAGCAACCGGGAGTTGGTGACAGGAACATCATTTGCAGTTTAAATGCAACGTGATGACACTGCAGGTCCCCTCCAGTCCCTTCTTAGCCCTGAGCACTCTCCCCACAGAGAACAACAGACCCCACTCACCCGAGCACCCTCAGGGCACACTCTGGGTGTCTCAGGGCCTCACAGAGCACAACCACCCCTCCGTGGTCCAAGGCGTTCAAGGTCAGGTTTAGCTGCTGCAGGGTCTTACTGCTGGTGAGAACAGACGCGAGGTCCTTACAGCAGGCGCTTGTCAACGCACAGTCTTCCAACCTGCAGTAAAAAGACACCGTGGGAAGTGGCCCCAGCCTCAGGGCGGAGGCAGGACGGGACGTGAGCGGGATGTGTAGCTGAGGCCCGCCCCAGCGCCTCGAGGGCGGTCTCTCACAGCCCACTGTTCACATCAGATCGCGCCTGTGGTAGGAGGTAAAAGTGGCCGTGACTGTCCATTCTTCTGTGTCCCTGCCCACAGCTGTGACTCTGCAGCTCATTCCACTAAGTCTATTTCCACTGAGTCTGAGTTGGCTTCACACCTTGCTTTGGATAACTGAATACAGCGGTTAGAAGAGCTCTGACCAGCAGGTTGGATGCTTTTTTATTCTTTGGAGATGGGGTCTCTCTCTGTCATCCCCGCTGCAGTGCAGTGGCATGATCATGGCTCACTGCAATCTTAACCTCCTGGGCTCTAGCCATTTTCCTGCCTCAGCCTCCTGAGTAGTTGGAGCTACAGGCGCACAGCACGCCCGGCTAATTTTTGTGGAGATGGGGTTTCACCATTTTGCCCAGGCCCGGCTAACTTCTGTGGAGATGGGGTTTCACCATGTTGCCCAGGCCCGGCTAACTTTTGTGGAGATGGGTTTCACCATGTTGCCCAGGCCCGGCTAACTTCTGTGGAGATGGGGTTTCACCATGTTGCCCAGGCCCGGCTAACTTCTGTGGAGATGGGGTTTCACCATGTTGCCCAGGCTGGTCTTGAACTCCTAGGCTCAGGCTATTGGCCCACCTCAGCCTCCTACAGTTCTGGGATTACAGGAATAAGCCATCACACCCAGGGAGCTTGGATTCTTTCTACACTTCATATCTTGAACTCCTGAGATGCTACTATGGGTTCAATTCTGTCCCTGCCAAAATTTCTATGTTGAAGTCCTAACCCCAGTACTTCAAAACGTGCTATTTGAATACACAGTCTTTATAGAGGCAACTAAGCTGAAGTGACAGCACTGTGGGGATGCTGATCCTATGACTAGTATCCTTCTAAGAGGAGATTTGGACAGACAAACACACATAGAGGGAGGAGAACATGAAGACACAGGGAGGAGACGGCCATCGACAGGACAAGGAGAAGGGCCTGGAGCAGATTCTCCCCCAGGGCCTTCAGAAGAGACCAACCCTGCTGACACCTTGATCTCAGACTTCCAGCCTCCAGGGCTGCAAAATGATTTATCTGTTATGGAAGCCACCCAGTCCGTGGTACTTTTTAAACCCTGGAAAACTGACACAGATGCCATGTCAATGAGCTCAGGCTAACCCGTCAGGTAAGGACACTCGGCCCACTCACACCTGTCACCCCCAAGGGGACAGCCAGCCCAGCCGGCCAACCTCCACACCACACAGCGAGGCCAACCCAGCCCAGCCAACGCCTCGGTTAAGTGCGGCTTCCTAAGCACACCTGGCCGACGTCAGTGACGCCCGCCCAGACAAGCAGTGCCACCAGCAATCTAAGTGCCCCTTGCCTTAAGCCCTGAAGTTTTACGCTGGTTCATTACGCAACCACAGCCAGCAGCTACGTTGTCCCGTTGGAGTTTCCATCTCTGTCTTCGTTCCCGTCAATCCTCCGTCTCTGCCACTCATGAAAACATGACCAGGCACTTGGCGATACCCACCCAAGAACCTCCATGCGGCAATCCGGATGCGTCAGAGCCCCGCACAGCAGCTTCACGCCCACATCTCCTATTTCATTGCACCCAATTTCCAGATTCTTCAGGTTCTGATTGCTGGTGAGAACAGAGGCGAGGTCTTCACAGCCAGAAGCAGTGATAAAACATTTTACCAAACTGCAAGAGAAGAGTCAGGGTACCATCCTTAGAGGCCATTACCTCTTGGTCTGACATCAGGAAGAGAAAGACACCTTCGTCATTCACGTGGATAGGTACCGTCAGTCCTCCGTATCCACACATTCAACTAGCCGCAGGTTGGAATTATTCAAGAATTAAAACCGTAACACATAATCATATGACAATAGAAAATAATACAGATTAAAAAAACCAATAGAGTATAACAACTTTTCATACATTTATATTGCATCAGGTATTACAGTAACCCGGAGATGATTTACAGTTATCATGGGAGGATGCATGTAGCTTATATGCAAACACTATGGGCCAGGCGTGGTGGCTCACACCTGTAATCCCAGCACTTTGGGAGGCTGAGGTGGACAGATCACCTAAGGTCAGGAGTTTGAGACCAGCCTGGCCAACATGGTGAAACCCCATCTCTACTAAAAGATCAGCCAGGCATGGTGGTGCGCTCCTGTAGTCCCAGCTACTCGGGAGGCTGAGGCACGAGAATCACTTGAACTCAGGAGGCGGACGTTGCAGTGAGCCAAGATCGTGCCACTGCACTCCAGCCTGGATGACAAGGTGAGACTCTTTCTCAAAAAACAACACAACAAAAACACTATGCCATGTTACATAAGGAATTTGAGCGTCTGCAGATTTTGGAATCCTCAGGGGGATTCTGTAGCCAACTTCGACAGATACAGAGGGACGACTGGAATTGTCTCAGCATCGTTCGCGGAAGGTCTGACCTCTCTCTGCACCGGTGATACACTATTCCATGATGCAACCTCTGAACACGGGGATCGGTCTGCTTCTGAGATCTCTTTTCTACTAATTTGTGTATTCACTTTGATTTACCCTTTCATGCTTTGCTATGGCTCTTGTATATTATTTCCATTAATTCAAGATAGTATTATTTTATATACAATCCACATTTTGTTTAGATTTATCTGGAGATTCACCACTTCCGTTGCTCTACACGTCTTCCATCTGGAATAACTTATTCTGTCTAAGGAAACAGTCTCTAGGATTACTTTTAGGAACGATCTGGTGGTAAGAAACTTTGTTTTTATTTATTTGCAAATGTGTTTTTATCCTCATTCTTTTTTTTTTTTTTTTTTGAGATGGAGTTTCGCTCTTGTTACCCAGGCTGGAGTGCAATGGCGCGATCTCGGCTCACTGCAACCTCCACATCCTGGGTTCAGGCAATTCTCCTGCCTCAGCCTCCCGAGTAGCTGGGACTACAGGTGCACACCACCATGCCTGGCTGATTGTTTTTGTATTTTTAGTAGAGACGGGGTTTCATCATGTTGACCAGGATGGTCTCGATCTCTTGACCTCATGATCCACCCGCCTTGGCCTCCCAAAGTGCTGGGATTACAGACTTGAGCCACCGCTCCCGGCCCTACTTAAGAATATTTCTGTTTAGCTTCTCGATGCTTTAAACTTTTAAAAAATATTGTATCTGACATTTTTGGTATCTTTCTGTTTCAAATACTGGCCCAGATAGCCTAACCCACCACTGTTGGAGAAAGAATGCATCTGGTGTTTCTGTTACATTATTTAACATACTCTTCAAGTGAGAAATACAAAATTCTCAACTCTGATTTCCTAATAGATTAGGTAAAATCGCACTGCCAAATTTCACAAGCTTCTGGATTTTTCGGGGAAAGCGCATAATGAAATGTTATCCTAACCATTCACTCCGAAACACTGTCACTGCCACTACAGGGTTACAAATATGTCTGTTTAATGACATGACATTACGTCTTTTCACTGTCTCCTTTCCTGCTTAGCTCATGCTACCCCGATTCCCTTCTAAAGCATTCTCTACGTTATCCACGTTAATTCTTACATGTAATTTCTGAATCTCCCGCCTTCATGTTTCACCCTTCTCCCGGGAATTCTGGCTTTACTTTTGCAGCTGATGAAATGTATTCATCAGGTGCAAAGGAAATGTTGCAGAATACATACCAATGTCATCTCAGCCATAAAATCGCCCCTCAGGTCCCAGACATAGTTCTGGTTCTCTTACTCCTCTACCTGTATTCCAGTGGAGAACTATTTGCAACATGTTAAAGGTGAAGATTTGTCTACATGAACATCTCTACAAGAAACTGAGGCAAGTACTTTTTAACCGTCACGTTCCCGGGCACAGACACGATGGCCCTCCTCAGTTCCAGGTGCCCCTGCTCAGCAATGCAAACCCTTGAGAAGATGGCTTGGTCTTCAGAGAAATGGCAAAAGGCCTACCACAGCGAATCCAGGCGGCAGTCTGGGTGTTTCAAGGCCTTGCAGAGGGTTTTCAGACCGTCGTCCTTCAGGACGTTAGCGCCGAGGTCTACATGGCGCAGACTGCTGCTACACAGAAGCATTTCCGAGAAGTATTCCCAGCACTGCTCACTGAGCTGACAGTAAGCCAACCTACGGGGACAAAACCGAGAAGGGGAGGAGGAGAGGGAAGAGGGAAGTGTCATCTCAGGGAACGTTGCTTCACCCCACACTGAGGGTGGTATTTCTACAATCCTACAAACTCCCCAGCTGAGATGAAGTTCTGGCTTATCTGAAAACACCTCCTCTCATTTTTTTTTTTTTATGCAGAATTTCGCTCTCATCGCCCAGGCTGGAGTGCGGTGGCATAATCTCAGCTCGCTGCAACCTCCGCCTCCTGGGTACAAGCGATTCTCCTGCCTCAGCCTCCCAAGTAGCTGCGATTACAGGCAGGCGCCACCAGGCCCGGCTAATTTTTGTATTTTAGTAGAGACGGGGTTTCACCATGTTGGCCAGGCTGGTCTCGAACTCCTGACCTAATGGTTTGCCTGCCTCTGCCTCCCAAAGTGCTGGGATGACAGGCGTGAGCCACAGCGCCCAGCCAAGTGTGAGCTTTTTTTTTTTTTTGAGACGGAGTTTCGCTCTTGTTACCCAGGCTGGAGTGCAATGGCGCGATCTCGGCTCACCACAACCTCCGCCTCCTGGGTTCAAGCAATTCTCCTGCCTCAGCCTCCTGAGTAGCTGGGATTACAGGCACGCGCCACCATGCCCAGCTAATTTTTTTGTATTTTTAGTAGAGACGGGGTTTCACCTTGTTGACCAGGATGGTCTCGATCTCTTGACCTCGTGATCCACCCGCCTCAGCCTCCCAAAGTGCTGGGATTACAGGCTTGAGCCACTGTGCCCGGCCAAGTGTGAGCTTTAAACCTCGCTGTGTGGGCTCCATCAACGAGAAGATCATCATCAACAGGCCGAAGCCTGAACGGCCACCATGGCCCCCCAACACCCGCCGCAGCCCCCGAACACCCGCCGCAGCCCTCCAACACTCCCCGCGGCCCCCCCACACCCGCTGCAGCCCCCCAACACCCGCCACGGACCCCCAACACCCACCATGGACCCCAACACCCACTGCGGCCCCCCAACACCCACTCACATCAGGTATGCCAGGACCGTGCCCGGGCGGCACAGGGCTTCACACAGGTGGCGCACGCCCTCGTCTATGTGGTTGCAGGAGACGTTCAGGTACTTGAGCTTCTTGCTCTTGATGAGCACGAAGGCAAGGACTTCACAATCCACCGGTGACAGTTCACAGTTGACCAGCCTGTAGGAAGGGAACATGTCACGTTCTGCTGGTTTCTGGTTCCCAGACCCGCTCCTCTAGCTGATCCTAGGGGAGCTGGGGAGCCCGCGCTCGCTGTCCCCGAGAAACTCAGTCCTCCCAACTCCTGAGCCCTTTCCACCCGGTCTCCGGGGTACGGGGACAGCCAACCTGAGACGCACAGTCTGCCACATCCATGCTTGGCTCAGCCTCCCCCAGCAACTTACCTCACTGCATGTAGAGCAAAACCCAAGACACACACCCCGATCCACAAGGCTCCTACCTGTTCCCAAGCCCCCGTGTCCCAGACACCCTGGTTCTTCTCAGTTGCTCGATGACACCAGGTTTCACTCATAAGGTATTATTCGTGTTCGACCCTCCCCCAGCTCTTTACGGAACGTGGGGTATTCTGCATGTGTGCGCCCCAAGCAGAATGCTCTTCTTCCGGCCTGTGGCCAGACACATTCTCATCATTGGGTCTTCACTCAAGTACTACCTCCTCAAGGAGCATGGAAGAAGCCTTGAACCCGAGTCCAACAGGCCTCCTTTTTTTGGTGGCTGGAGATGACTTGTGTCACCAGTAGTTGTGGTTTTGTGTTAGCCACTCTCCTTACTTACTCTCTGGCTGCCACAAAAAAAAAAAATGTAGGCCAGGTGTGGTGGCTCACGCCTGTAATCCCAGCACTTTGGGAGGCAGAGGTGGGTGGATCACAAGGTCAGGAGTTCAAGACCATCCTGGCCGACATGATGAAACCCCGTCTCTACTAAAAATACAAAAATTAGCCTGCTGTGGTGGCGTGTGTCTGTAGTCCCAGCTACTCGGGAGGCTGAGGGAGGAGAATCACTTGAACCCGGGAGGCGGAGGTTGTACTTAGCAAAGATCATGTCACTGCACTCCAGCCTGGGCAACAGAGTAGAATTCCACTTCAATACATAAATAAACAGAGAAAGAGAGGAGAGAAAGAGGAGAGAGAGAGGAGAAAGAGAAAGAAGAGAGAGGACAGAGGAGAGAGAGAGAGAGGAGAGAGAGAGGGGAGAGAGAGAGGAGAGAGAGGAGAGAGGAGAGAGAGGAGAGAGGAGAGAGAGGAGAGAGGAGAGAGAGGAGAGAGAGAGGAGAGGGGAGAGAGAGGGGAGAGAGAGGAGAGAGAGGGGGAGAGAGAGGGGAGAGAGAGGGGAGAGAGAGGGGAGAGAGAGGGGAGAGAGAGGGGAGAGAGAGGGGAGAGAGAGAGGAGAGAGAGAGGGGAGAGAGAGGGGAGAGAGGGGAGAGAGAGGGGAGAGAGGGGAGAGAGAGGGGAGAGAGGGGAGAGAGGGGAGAGAGGGGAGAGAGGGGAGAGAGAGACCGAAAGAATTAGTGAATTTTGGCAATGGTTTCACAGCAATTATACCAAAAGCGCAGGACACAAAGGAAAAGATGTAAGTGCGGCTCATCAGATAAAAACTTTTGTGCTTCAAAGGGCACCATCAAGAAAGTGACAAGACAGCTCACAGAATTGCAGAAAATACTCACAAAGTATGTCTTGTATAGAACTTGTCATCAGAAAATAGAAAACTCTTGCAACTCAACAAAAAGGCAAACAACCCAATTAAAAACGTGCAAAGGTGCTGCCAACACACGTATAAAAAATGCTCATTAATCGTTAGAAAAGTGCAAATCGAAACCTCAATGAGACACCATCTCACACAAGTCAGAATGGCTACTATAAAAAAGTCAAAAAAGAACAGGTGCTGGTGAGGTTGCAGAGAAAAGTGTACACTTGCGCATTTTTACAGAAATGTAAATTAGTTCAGCCATTATGAAAAGCAGTTTGGCAATTTCTGAAAGAACTTCAAACACAGCTACCATCCACCCTGCAATCCCATGACTGGGTATGTACCCAAAGGAATAGAAATCATTCTACTAGAAAGACACATGGATGCTCATCACAGCACTATTCACCTAAATACCCATCAACAGTGGACTGGGTAAAGAACACGTGGTACATATGCACCATGGAATACTATGCAGCCATAAAAAAGAATAAGATAAAACCCTTTGTACCAACATGGACGGAGCTGGAGGCCACTATCTTTAGCAAATTAACGCAGGAACAGAAATCCAAATACCACATGTTCTCCCTTTTAAGTGGGAGCTAAACACTGAGTACATTGTAGACATGAAGAAGGAGACAACAGACACCAGGGCCTACTTGACCGCACAGGGTAGGAAGAAGGCGAAGAAGGAAAAACTGCTACGCCTATTAACGGGTGATGAAATAATTTGTACAACAAACCCCCATGATGTGCAATTCGCCTAGATAATAAACTTGTACATGTTCCCCTGAATGTAAAACTTTTCTTAAAATGTGCAAAGGATTTGAATATATATTTCTCCAAAGAAGATCTACAAATGATCAAAAAGCACAGGAAAAGATGCTCAACCAGCATCAATCATTCAGAACAAGGAAATCAACACCACAGTGAGATGCTCCTTCATACCCACTAGGATTGCTGTAATAAAAAATAAATATTGGCAAAGATGTGGAGAAACTGGAACTCTCATACAAACTAGAATTCCCATTCTGGTGAGAATACAGAATTGTGCAGTCACAGAGGAAAATAACTTGGTGGTTTCTCCAAAAGTTAAATATGGACTTACTATATGACCCAGCAACTCTACATCTGGTTATAAAACCCCAAAAGAACTGAAAGCAGGTGTTTAAACATGAGTGTTCATAAAGCATGATGCAGAATAACTAGCAGGTGGTAACAACGCAAATGTTCATCCAGATGACTAGAACAAAACGAGGAATATCTATACAATGGAATATTATTCAGCTGAGAAAAGGAATAAGGTACAGATACACGGTACAATTTGGATACACCTTGAAAACATTTGGTAAGTTAAAGTAAGCCATTCACAAAGAGCACATGTGATTCAGCTTATATGAGATGCCCAGGATAGGAAAACCCAGTAAGACTGAAAATATATTAGTAATTCCCAGGGACCAGAGTGCTAAGGCAGTAGGAGCAAAAACGCTAGTGGGCATGGGGTTTCTTTCTGAGGAAACATTCTGAAACTAGAGAGTCGTGATGGTTGCACATCCTCAGAGTATATGTGAAGATCACTAAACTGTATATTGTCAAGTATACAATTATACTTTAAAAGTATATTTTAGGCCAGCCGCGGTGGCTCACGCCTGTAATCCCAGCACACTGGGAGGCCGAGGAGGGTAGATCATGAGGTCAAGAGATCGAGACCATCCTGGTCAACGAGGTGAAACCCCATCTCTACTAAAAATACAATAATTAGCTGGGCATGGTGGCGCGTGCCTGTAATCCCAGCTACTCGGGAGGCTGAGGCAGGAGAATTGCCTGAACCCAGGAGGCGGAGGTTGCGGTGAGCCGAGATCGCGCCATTGCACTCCAGCCTGGGTAACAAGAGTGAAACTCCGTCTCAAAAAAAGAAAAGTATATTTTAAAGCATGTGAAATACATACTTGAAAAGTATATGTTCTGTGGTATGTAGATATCACAGTAAAGTTATTTTAAAAAAGGGTTTGGGTCTTTTTGTGTTTGGTTGATGCGAGCTCAGAATGGCCGACAAAGACTAGTAGAGAGAAGGACTGGATGTGTGGGTATCAAAGTAGACCAAGAGAGGGTAGTAGAGGAATCCTATTTAACTGCACACACACACAAAACTTGAAGTAAAACATACATACTGCAATCAGAAATGATGAGTTTGTGTCCTTTGTAGGGACATGGATGAATCTGGAGAACATCATTCTCAGCAAACTGACACAAGAACAGAAAAAGAAATACCGCATATACTCACTCATAGGCGGGTGAGAGAAATGAGAACACACGGACACAGAGAGGCGGTCTACTACACACTGGGGACTGTTGGGGGGAATGGGGGAGGGACAGCGGGGGGGGCTGGGGGGGATAGCCTGGGGATGAATACCAAGTGTGGGTGAGGGGGAGGAAGGCAGCAAAACACACTGCCATGTGTGTACCTATGCAACTATCTTGCACGTTCTGCACATGTACCCCAAAACCTATAATGCAATAAAAATTAAAAAAAAACAAAAAACAAAAAAAAAAACATACATACTGGAACTACACACAATGGTTAAGTGCCAGCCAATGAACTGCCATGAATTCAAGGCACCTGAGTTACTGGCATCCGGGTTAAGAAACAGCAGGTTAGTCATTTCCTGTGCCCCCTTTCTGCTGTCTGGCATGGTTCAGCCGCGTCCCAGCCAACCCTCATGTAGAACTGCAATCCCGGTGTTGAGGGAGGGGCCTGAGGGAGGTGACTGAATCATGGGGGTGGTTTCTAGCGGTTCAGCACCATCCTCTAGTGCCGTTCCTACAGTAGAGTTCTCACACGATCCGACTGTTGGGAAGTGTGTAGCACCTCTCTCTTCTCTCTCTCCTTCCTGCTCCCCCATGTGTAACGTGTCTGCTTTCCCTTTGCCTTCTGCCACGATTTTAAGTTTCCTGAGGCCTCCCGAGCAGCAGAAGTCTGTCCATCCTGCAGATCCATGCTATAAAGACATACCTGAGACTGGGTCATTGATGAAGAAGAGAGGTTTAACAGCATACGTGAGAACGGAGCAACATACTGCCCGAATCTCCAACACCAGAGCTTGCCCATCTTTGAAATTTACGTGAATAAAGCCGTAGGATACACTTGAGTCTGGCTCATTGTCATCCACACTGTCTAAGATTCATCCAAGTGTTTCCATATGGCTGAGAGTATTCATTCTCATGAACATAGCATGTAACCACAGGTTTCTTATCCAACTTAGGTCAGTATTTCCGGCTATCAGAGGTTAGAACCACCTGCTGTGAATGCTTCAGTGCCTGTCTCTTAGCAAACTCAGACAGGTCCCTCTCAAATATGCACCTCCAGGTGGAGTTTCTGGGTTACACAGTCTGCCAGAATCCATGAAAGCTGTGCGCGTGCACACACACACGCACACACACACACACACACACACAGTTTTCCAAAATGGCTGCAACAATTGACAAACTTTAACTTCCCTATTCAAGTCCTCAGGAGACTCAGTTTGTGTATAAATCGCAGAAGGAAAAGGCGGACGTATTAAAAATATGCAGGCCCCCGCCCCTGCAAAAGAAATACAAAGTCTTCTCCGAAATACAACCAGTGCTCTCAATACACATGGAGACTTACGAGAGCTCCTCTATGCTGCCCGCCGGGGAGTTCAACACATCACAGAGGGACTTGACGTCATCACGAGAGAGTTTCGTGAGGGTGAGGCTCAGGTATTTCAAATCTGGCTGATGAAAGAGCGCTTCAAAGAGGTGACTACTCTGACCAGAAAAGGAAACATTATTTATCCTGCAAAAACAAATTTGGATGAGTTTCCTCTGATGAGAGCATAGCCTCAATATGCTTGTCTCTTACCCCCATAAAGAACTCATTCTCCGATTTCACAGCCCAATGACGTGGCTCACTGGATCTCAACTTGCATGATTCGGCCCCTATGAGGGATGGCTGGCAGTGTCTGCACACTGTTTTGGGTATGTGGACAAGGGGAAGCTACCAGCCTCTAGAGGGTGGAGGCCAACGATGCATGTTTTTGTTTTTGTTTTTTTTTTTTTTGAGACGGAGTTTCGCTCTTGTTACCCAGGCTGGAGTGCAATGGCGCGATCTCGGCTCACCGCAACCTCCGCCTCCTGGGTTCAGGCAATTCTCCTGCCTCAGCCTCCTGAGTAGCTGGGATTACAGGCACGCGCCACCATGCCCAGCTAATTTTTTGTATTTTTAGTAGAGACGGGGTTTCACCATGTTGACCAGATGGTCTCGATCTCTTGACCTCATGATCCACCCGCCTCGGCCTCCCAAAGTGCTGGGATCACAGGTGTGAGCCACCGCGCCCGGCCCGTGATGCATCTTAACATCCTACAATGCAGGCACAGCCCCCGTGATGAAGAACCGTGTGCTGAGGCTGAGCCACCGCTCTGGGTGTTCATTCTCTGCCTGTGCAGTTGGCCTTGACTAGAAGCTAGAGGTGAGAGGAACGTGTTATCCCCGTGACACGCTGGAGTCAAGGCCGATCCTCGACTCACCCGAGCTTCTGAAGGCGACAGCTGGGGTGCCTCAGCTGGTTACACCAGGTCACAAAGGCAGGCTCGCTGAGGGTGCTGTCCTGCACCTGGACCTCTCTGAGGTACCCATTGGTAGTGAACACAGAGCAGATGTGATGCCAGCAGACGAGGCTGTAATCCGACCTGTGGGCAAGAAGAAAGGACGGGCTCTCCACGGGCACGCCGTCAACACGAGCCACTTGCGACACACACAGGTAACACCTCGTCTTCTCAAACAGGATGTCTGAGGCAGGGCCCCCTTTACTCAGAAAGAACGGGCTCCTCCAGGTAAGCTCACCCCATGTTGGCAGTTCTCAAACTGCAGTGATGTTTCCCCCCAGGGGACATCTGGGGATGTCTAGAGGTCTTTTTGGATGTTATAGCTTGTGGGAGAGGTGCTTCTGCTATCTAGTGAGTAGAGAGCAGGTATGCTCCTCAACATACTACAATGCACAGGAGAACAGGCCCAAAACATCACCAGTGCCAAGGCTGAGAAACCCTGACTGACACCCAGACAGGTTTTTGTTTTGAGACAGAGTCTTGCTTTTGTCACCCAGGCTGGAGTGCAATGGTACCATCTCGGCTCACTGCAACCTCCGCCTCCGGGGTTCAAGTGTTTCTCCTGCCTCAGCCTCCCAAGTAGCTGGGATTACAGGTGTGTGCTACCACGCCAGGCTAATTTTTATATTGTTAGTAGAGGCAGGGTTTCTCCATGTTGGCCAGGCTGGTCTCGAACTCCTGACCTAAGGTGATCCACCCGCCTTGGCCTCCCAAAGTGCTGGGTTCCAGGCGTGAGCCACCGCACCTGGGCTGTATGATTTTTTTTAGAGTCAGTTTTCAAAGGTGATTTGCAGCTGAGAGGCCAAGATGCCGTGAGCGTGGTGCTATGAGAATGACACCCGTTATCAGCACTCAACAGCTGATACTGAGAAAGTAGGAAACATTTCACACAGGTCCTCATATTCACTACTCACAACGCGACTGCTACTAATTTTCCCACTTCTGTCATGGGGCAACTCCAGCCACGAAAGGGCAAGGCTCACAGACAAGGTCACTGAGCTCCCAAAGCGTTGGGCCAGGATGTGAGCTGAGGTTTTCCTGATTAAAAAAAGCAAGTTTCTAACCATGATCCTATCCTCAGCCCTCCATCGACAAAACCCACTTGGGAATACAGATTCTGGAAGGAGATATAATGCCATTAGATGTACTCACACAGAGCTGTGTGTATCCTCTTTCTTAAAGATATTCTGGATGGAAAAAGAAAGTTTCCTCAAGCTGGAGCAGTACTTTAAGCAGTAGGCAGAAACCACCAGGTCTGAGTTGTCAACAATCTGGAAGCTGCCTTCTTGGAGGAGGTTCACTGCCTGCCTCACAAAGGCCGGCTCCTGCATCTCAAAGAGACAGTAAAATATCGCCAAGGCATCCACCTGTCCCTGCAGATCGCCGTGCTCCCCTAAGCTCTTCAGGCACTGCTCGAATTGCTGCTTTATCTCTTGGGACAGTTGGAAGCCAAAAAACGCATTCAGTTTTTCTTGTTCCTTTTTATTTAAAAGACCGATTAGAAAACACCCCAAAAAAATCCAGTGTGGTCTCCTCGCTTTTTGAAAGTTGTTGACTAGCAATTCCTTGACACTTCTGACAGCTGGGTGAGGATGGTCAAGGTGGCTCTTGAGCAGGTAGAACATGGCGGCACAGAACTCCTGGATGCACACGTGGATGAACGCGTAGGAGCTCACGCGCTCCCCGAACTTCAGAAGAACCTTGGTGCCCAGCAGCGCGGGGATGTCGGCATCCGCAATGCCGTGTCTCCTGAGGTCTTCGTCTCCAAACTCAAACGTGTCGGTCCACATGCCCTCTGCGGCCAGGGCACACAGGCCCTTCAGCTGGCGCTGGCTGTGCTCGGTCGGCCCCGCGGCACCCTCGGGTGTGAACAGGTTGAAGATGAAAGAGGCGTACACAGAGGTGGTGTTCTGGCAGGTCAGGGCCAGGTCTCTGCCTTTCTGCATCTCTCGCTTCAGAACGGTACACAGGAGCCAGCAGAGGAGCGGGACTTGGCACGTGGCAAACAGCTGCTGACTCTCTCTCACGACAGTGAAGGCTTCCATGGCTGTCTTCGGGTCTTGAAAGAAACAGCAAAAGTACACCAACCTGTCACTCTCGTCGAATCCCCGGGGCTCGTATATTTCTGAGATCGCCACCCGATCCCGGAGCTCCTTCGGGCACGTGGGTTTGACGGCGACCAGCAGGGAGGCCTCCGGGAGCATCTTCTTCCTCAGCAAACTGCTCAGGACCACCTGCACCGGCCGCTTTTTCTTCCAGTCACCGCACAGATCCGAGTCCGGCTGGTTCACGTCGGCTTCCAGCTGTTCGAAGCTGTCGATGACGAACAGGAGTCGCTCTGGCTGGGACATGATCTCTGTCACGGGAGCGGCGGGGTCAGGCCACTCTCTGCAGATCAAGTCAGCCAAGCTCACCGCCGGCAGCTCCTTCATTTCTCGGCAGCAGAAGTAGAAGGCGTATAGGAACCTGTCCCGGTAGATCCTGCCGTCCGACCAGGCCCACATCAGCTTCATCAGGAGCGTCGTCTTCCCAATTCCTTGCGCTCCTTGAATGACCACTGTACGTGGGTGTTTCCCGGTCTCCTTGGAAGCAAAAAGGCGGTCCAAATGGTCACATTCCTCCTGTTTGACTTCCTGGTGAAAGTGCCGGTGAATGTCAGTAACAGACTTGCTGGACCATAAGTGGCTGAACTTCTTCTTCGCGTGATCTTGATAGGACTTTGTGTACCCTGAGTCAGTAGGGCAAGAGGAGAGAAACACACACACACAGAGTTCAACATTCCTGCATACACGCCTTGTCCCTGCCATCTTTTCTTCTCAGAATGTATCCTTCCAGGGGTCCACCCACCGTGGCCCCCAGGCCAAACCCGGTCAGTCTGCTCTTGTCAATAAAGTCCATTAGAGCTCGCTACGCGGCTCACGGGTGTGTGGGGACAGGTGCCTTCCTGATTCAATAGCCGAGCTGAGTAGCTGTGAGACACGGTACGACCCACAAAGCCTCAAACAGAAACCGTATGGTCATCTACACAAAGTGTGCCAAATTCTGCCTTCAACAGATACACACACGCGTATTCCTTGCTACTACAATACCAAAATAACCGTAATATAACTGTGTGACTATCAAGACTGGTTAAATAGTTTATGAATCCACGATTATACAGATATTAAGAGTATGGAATAATCTCTACGTGGATAAGAACAGGACAGCATCTACGGCACGTACTCATTCATGTAAACGAGGCATTTAGAAACCGATACAGGCTTCACATGCAGGGACTAGGTCTGGAAGTCTGCCTAAGAAGGGCCGGACCTAGGCAGTCGCCTTCAGAAGGGAGAGGAGGCGTGGTAAGGATAGAATGGCACCTAGCATTCATTCTGACTTTATGTCTCAAACTTTATGTTTGAGACAGAACAAGACTGTCTCAAAAACAAAAACGAAAACCAATTGCTGTCGTCACTGATCTGAAGCAGCCGCAGCACCGCGGAGCCTCCCGATTCCTGAATCGTAGCTGTCGTGGTGTATTTCTAAAGCCACAGTGGTACCTCTGGCTTCCCATCTCCCGCTTTCCTCACTGCAAGAGCGGCGGACGCTCCCTGGTGCCTCGGTTCTCACAGTCATCTCTGCGGCACCAGCCTACAGCTTGATCCTTCAGACCAGGCCCAAAGTTTCGGCCACACAAAACTCCCTGACAGTCATCTGTTCCTTGAATAACTTGTGTGACGTTGATATTCTGCACGCGAGTGGCTGCTGATGGACGAGAGATGTGGGGGGCTGTTGCAGGCGGGAAATTTTCCCTATGCCCCTGCATCACTGCTACTGGATTTAACTGGATGGGGGTGAAAGACACAATGTACTGCCCACAGACTGCTGGCTGTGACGGCAGGTAATGCTACCTTAACTTACCGGGGGGAACAAGGGATTCCCCCAGTCTTTCGGGCCCCTGAAGTCCCTAATTGTGAAACTCACACCTACATTGGTGATGATCCTATTAGCACCTTAAGCTTAGTAGGTTGTCTGCCCATCCCCCGAGGCTTCCTGCTTTGCTCGTCCTCACAACTGTTCTGGAGATTTCTGTGACAAGTCTGGTGACTCATTAAGGGGAATTAAGGGGGTACCACCTCAACCCAACTGTGAAAAGAGACCGAAGGTTTAAGTACCTACCAGGAGATCTATCTTTAGACCTGCTAATGTTTAGTTTAGCAATATTCTGAAATATTTCTATGTGCAAAGAATGTTCTTCTTTATATAAATTACTTTTTTGAGACAGGGTGTCACTCTGTCACCCCGGCTGGAGTCCAGTGGTGCAAACACAGCTCACTGCAGCCTCACCCACCCGGGCTCAAGTGATCCTCCTGCCTCAGCTTCTGGTGTAGCTAAGACTGCAGGCGTATGACACCAAAACACTCCAGGAAACATGGAGGAATTTAAAAATTTTGACTAGGGGCCAGGTGCAGTGGCTCATGCCTGTAATCCTAACACTTTGGGAGGCTGAGGCAGGTGGATCACCTGAGGTCAGCAGTTTGAGCCCAGCCTGCCCAACATAGCAAAACAGCGTCTCTACTAAAAATACAAAAACTAGCTGGGCTTGGTGGCAGGCGCCTATAATCCCAGCTACTCGGGAGGCTGAGGCAGGAGAACTGCTTGAACCCAAGGGATGCAGGCTGCAGTGAGCCCAGATCGCGCCACTGCACTCCAGCCTGGGAGAAAGAGCGAAATTCCGTCTCAAAACAAACAAAAATTGGACCAGGGAAAGGTTTTTCCCAAGTAAGTTTCCAAATCAAAAAAATGTGCAAGAAAGGCTCGCACTGCCAAAAGTGGAAACTCTCAAATTATCTTATTTCAAACCCGTTATTTTAATCCTCAGTATTAAGAAAATTTCCCCCTAACTACTGCCAGAAGCAATTCCTCTTTCACTGGAAACAAGACATTCCAGATCCTCCATGTATTCCATGTCTCATATTCAAAATCTGGCCCTCAAAATTACCAGGCATACTAGGAGACTGTATGACCGAAGATTAGAAAGAGACCTATAAATGTTAAAAATCTCTATAGATTTTAAAATAATTTAAAATGCTCAAAAAATAGAAGATGGGATATTCAGGAAAAGAAGGAAATCTGTGGGAAGGCAAACTGCATAAATAAAACATGTTAACTAAATATAAGAGATCAGCCGATGGATGTGTTCACAGATGAGAAGCAGCTGAATAGAGAATCAGGGAATAAGAAAAGTAGTCATGAACACCTAGACTAAAGCACAGAGACAGAGGCATAAGAATGTAGAGAAAAGACACGTGGGACACAGTGTAAGAGCCTTGGCCGGGCGCAGTGGCTCATGCCTGGAATCCCAGCACTGTGGGAGGCCGAGACGGGCAGATCACCTGCAGTCAGGAGTTCAAGACCAGCCTGGTCAACATGGCAAAACCCTGTCTCTAGTAAAAATACAAAAAGTATCCAGGCATGATGGCAGGTGTCTGTAATCCAGCTATCCAGCTACTCGGGAGAATGAGGCAGGACAATCACTTGGACCTGGGAGGTGAAAATTGCAGTGAGCCAAGATGGTGCCACTGCACTCTAGCCTGTGCAACAGGGGCAGACTAAAAGAAAAAAAAAAAAGAGTGTAGGCCAGCATCGTGGCTCATGCCTGTAATCCCAGCATTTTGGGAGGGCAAGGCAGGAGAACCACTTGAGCCCAGGAGTTTTTGACCAGCCTGGGCAATATAACAAGAGCTTGTCTCTATGGAAATTTTTTTTTTAAGTTAGCCAGGAATGCAGTTAGCCAAGCATGGTGGCACGGTGCCTGTAGTCCCAGCTACTTGGGAGGCTGAGGTGTGAGATCATTTGAGCCCAGGAGGCTGAGGCTGCAGTGAGCCATGATGGTACCACTGCACTCTACCCTGGGTGACAGAGCCAGACTTTATCTTGAACAAACGAGAAAGTCCAGGATGTGTAACTGGAGTCCCAGAAGAATGGAGGACACAACGGCTGAAACTGAGAACTGAAGAATGTTACTGAACCTCAGAGACAGCCAGGCACGGGGGCTCACACCTGTAATCCCAGCACTTTGGGAGGCCGAGGCAGGAGAATCACGAGGTCAGGAGTTCGAGACCAGCCTGGCCAACATGGTAAAACCCTGTCTCTACTAAAAATACAAAAATTAGCTGGGCGTGGTGGTAGGTGCTGGTAATCCCAGCTACTCAGGAGGCTGAGGCAGGAGAATTGCTTGAACCCAGGAGGCAGAGGGTCAAGATGGCACCATTGCACTCCAGCCTGGGCGACAGAGTGAGGTTCTGTCTCAAAAACAAACAAACAGGCCGGGCGCAGCGGCTCACGCCTGTAATCCCAGCACTTTGGGAGGCCGAGGCGGGTGGATCACGAGTTCAAGAGATCAAGACCATCCTGGTCAACATGGTGAAACCCCGTCTCTACTAAAAATACAAAAAATTAGCTGGGCATGGTGGTGCGTGCCTGTAATCCCAGCTACTCTGGAGGCTGAGGCAGGAGAATTGCCTGAACCCAGGAGGCGGAGGTTGCGGTGAGCCAAGATCGCGCCATTGCACTCCAGCCTGGGTGACAAGAGCGAAACTCCGTCTCAAACAAACAAACAAACAAACACACAGATGCAAGAGTATCGAAGAGTCCCAATCAGGATGAAAACAAATCCACAACCAGGCAGACTGAAGTAGGGACAGCTGAACAAAGACAAAGGAAAACCATTAAACAGTTAAGTCCTGAGAGCTGTCTCCTGCCGCTGATATTGAAAATGTGCAGAGTAACAGTTAACAATCCTTGTGACAGGATACAGACGTGACCCTAAAAGCCACATTGCTTATAGATCATAGCTTCTCTGACAGGAACTTCTGCTTAACACACAATGACACCGGTCAATGTCTGTTCATTGCATCCTCTGTGGCAGGTGTTAAGTGCTTTTGCAAATAAGTTAAGGGCATGGTTCCTATACCACAACTTCACCTCAGAGTTTCTGGCTTGGCTGCAAGTTCTCAGCTTAGGGTTAAAAATCACTGGTGACCCAGATAAAGGTCAATACAGGTTAGGACATGATAGCCACTGACATCTTACGCACATATGACCGCCAGGTCTAAGAGAACGTTTCCTGCCTAAAAGGATAGTATTTTCAGGTCAGGCATGGTGAATCATACCTGTAATCCCAGCACTTTGGGAGGCCAAGGGGGGTGGATCACCCGAGGTCAAGACTTCAACAGCAGCCTGGCTAACATGGTGAAACCCCGTCTCTACTAAAAATATGAAAAATTAGATGGGTGAAGTGGCGGGAGGCTGAGGCAGGAGAATCCCTTGAACCTGGGAGGTGGAGGCTGGAGTTGCACTCCAGCCTGGGCAACAAAGTGAGACTCCATCTCAAAAAAAAAAAAAAAGAGATAATATTTTCCCATAGCACATTGTGGCATTCCGGTCCTATTGTAGATAGACAGAGATCATTTACCAAAATTAGGACACAGTTCGATTGTGAGAAGCCTTGCCTCGTCCCTCTTCCCAGCCTCACTCACCTGTCCTCTCTCTCGTGACCTTCACACAGAGATCCTTTCTACCCATCTTTTGAAAGATCCTTAAGGTCACATTCCAAGCTTGCTGCTCTTCATAGTACTTGATTAAGAGGTTTGCAAGCTCTTCCCGGGAAGCTTTTTTGACTTCAGCCCAGGGAATCGGCTTGAGTTCAAGATGCGAAGTCAGTTGCTTGAGATGTTCCTTAAATTTTCTGAACTCCTCCTTTTTGAGCTCCTCCAGGTACCAGATAAGGCCGAAATCAGAGAAGAAAGAGGCCGCCATCTTGTCCAAAGCAGAGAGGCCAGTCCTCCAAGAGACAGTGACCACAAGCAATAAATAAATAAAATCTGCAGGAAATTCAGGAAAGTGCCAAGTTATTACAAATCAATGGCTCAAGATTACTGATTTCTTGTACAGTATCTCGCTAGTTTTGGGGGGATGGGGATGAGGGCGGAAAGTCAGGTTCATCTCACCTTGTCGTTGAAATGGCCATGAAAAGTCTCACTAATAGATAGCAGAATCGCAGATCGAATCATCCAGATGAGAATCCTAAGCTACAGTGCCCTGACATATCTTCAAAATCCAAGCAAATATAGGCTTTACGTTTTTTAGAAGGTACATTTAAATGTAGAAATGACATTGTAAATCCAGAGATGACTATTTTTACATTTAAATATGGAAGTTACACTGTAAATGCGGAAATTACATTTTTGTATTCAAATATAGAAAGGACATTGTAAATATAGAAATTACACTGTCAATACAGAAATAACATTTTTACATTTAAATATAGAAAATTACTGTAAATATGGAAATTACATTTACAAATAGAAATTAAAGTGCAAATACAGAAGTTACATTTTTACACATAAATATGGAAATTACATTTTTCCCAGTGAACAACAGAGAAGGCATGCCCCACAAATGTCGTGAATTGATTTTGACAAAGGCACAACAAAGGAGGATCATCTCTTCGATGAATGGTACTGCAACAACTGGAAATCCCTCCCTGGCTCTCATTCTCCTTATCTCTCCCTCTTCCTCTATTATGTGGAGACATAGAGAGAAGGCAGCCGTGTACAATCCAGAAAGAGTCTGGACCAGGAGCAGACCCTGCTGGACTCTGACTTGAACTTCCAGCCCCCAGAACTATGAGGAAATAGATTTCTGCATTTTGGGAGGCCGAGGCGGGTGGATCACGAGGTCAAGAGATCGAGACCATCCTGGTCAACATGGTAAAACCCCATCTCTACTAAATATACAAAAATTAGCTGGGCGTGGTGGCGCGTGCCTGTAGTCCCAGCTACTCAGGAGGCTGAGGCAGGAGAATTGCCTGAACCCAGGAGGCGGAGGATGCGGTGAGCCGAGATCGCGCCATTGCACTCCAGCCTGGGTAACAAGAGCGAAACTCCGTCTCAAAAAAAAAATATATCTATCTGTTGATGAGCCATGCAGTGTGAACTACTTTGTGATGAGCTATAGTAATGATCCCTGGACACAGAGTCTTCTTCTGCGGTGTTTAGTTACGGTCACACTCCGGCAAGGACCTGGAAGCATACAGATACCCCAGTGGCACTCGGGACACCCAGTGTCCAGATCACATCTTGGTTTCTAAGACCACCTCCCGACAAAAGAAACCCACAGCAGACTGAAAGAGCCCCCAGTAGCTAAAACTGTAACAACTTGAGCAAGAAGCAGAAGAATTCCAAGTAGTTTACATGGATGGATTCTTACAAAAAGTGGTTTAACCCACAGTTCCATGCGGCTGCGGAGGCCTCACAATCATGGCAGAAGGCAAAAAGCACATCTTACATGGCACGGACAAGATAAAGAGGACCGAAGGGAAGGGGTTTCCCTTATAAAACCATAAGGTCTCATGAGACTTCTTTACTACCAGGAGAACAGTAGGGAGGAAACCACCCCGTGACTCAATGACCTCCCACCAGGTTCCTCCCACAACATGTGGGAATTATGGGAGCTACAATTCAAGATGACATTTGGGTGGGGACACAGCCAAACCATATCATATGGGTTAGGGACTTCTTTTTAAAGAATACAGTATTAAAAAGGGGATGGGGAGTAACTTCAGAGTGGAGAAGCCAGTCAGACACCTAAGTCAGGAGATCAAGGTGAATGTGGGTGGGAAGGGATGGTGACAGCGTATGATATGAGAAGGGTATCTTTCCTCCATGGTCTTCCTCCCCAAAGCCCCAGTCTCACCATGACATAAACATCACATAAACCCAACATGAAGGGTGGCCCACAAATACCCAACTAGTGCTTCTCAAAACTTTCAAGATCACTGAAAACAAGGAAATCCTGAGAGCAGTCCTAGTGTAGAGAAGCCAATGGAGACACAGCAACGAAACATAATGGGGGATCCTAGATGAGGTCTGGGCACATAAGGAAACTGGGGGCTGGGATGCGGTGGCTCACACCTGTAATCCCAGCACTTTGGGAGGCCGAGGCAGGCAGATCACGAGGTCAGGAATTCAAGACCATCCTGGCTAACACGGTGAAACCGTGTTTCTACTAAAAATAAAAAAAATTAGCCAGACATGGTGGTGTGCACCTGTAGTCTCAGTTACTCAGGAGGCTGAGGCAGGAGAATCACTTGAACCTGGAAGATAGAGGCTGCAGTGAGCTGAGAGCTGCCACTGCACTCCAGCCTGGGTGACAGAGCAAGACTGTATCTCAAAAATACACACACACACACACACACACACACACACACACACACACACACACACACACCCCAAGGGTCAGCATCATAAGGAGAATTAGGTAAGTACATAATCATAGCAGAATACATTATCAATTTGTTCCAATAATTAAATAAACAAGTTAAAAAGAAAATAAAGGGTTTAAAAACAATGGATAAATTTTACCTTGTGGTCACAGACCTTTTCATCCAGCAACTGGAAAAAACACATTAAGACAGAGGAATCATCTACAAATGTCGCCCATATACTGATCCTCAAGGCAAGTTTCAATATATTTCAAATGACAAATTACACAGAATATTGTGATCATAGTTTATGTCAGAAATTGACAATGAAATGAAGGACTTTTCAGAATTAAGAAACGTAATTGTAGGAAACCAATAAACAAAAAGAAAATATTGGATATAAGATTTTGAACTGAACATTTAACGCTACATTTAAAGTGAGTGAAATGCAGCTAAATCAGGACCTAGAAAAATGTGCTACTTCAAAAGTATAGAAAAGGAAGGTCAAAAATTCATAAGCTAACTACACATTTAGTTAAAAAGCAAGACACACCAAACGTAGAAAAAACAATCAATGAAATAAAAATTACAATACAAGACTCAGCAAAAAGTAGATTCTTTGGAAATCCAATCTTGATAACCCCAAACAAGTCTGATGAATGAGACATGACCAACAAATACCAGGAACAGATGAGGAGGCATCACTACATATCCTACAGATATCAAAACTAGAGACTATTAACATTTTTATGCCAATAAGGCTGATAATTTTGTTCAAATATATAAATTCTTAGAAAATGACAACTTCCATCTATTTTGTGTGTGTGAAGTTCTGAAATCTTTTCTTTTTTTTAACTGGTAAAACTCTTCCCCCAGAGAAGACTTCAGGCTCAAACATCTTCATCAGCAAATTATGTCAAAATTTAAATAAAAATTATTTTTCCAGAAACTAGGAGAGGAAGAAGCTGTGCGTGGATGTACAAGTGTGAGCATGTGTGTGTATGTGTGTGAAAGTGAGAGAGCACGCACACACATTCTCAAACTGAGGCATAGGCTGGATAATGAAAACAGGTTTACATCATCCTCGGCAAACTAACACAGGAACAGAAAACCAAACGCTGCATGTTCTCACTTATAAGTGGGAGTTGAACAATGAGAAAACATGGACACAAGGAGAGGAATATCACACCCTGGGGTCTGTGGGGGGAAAGGGGAGGCAGAGCATTAGCACCTAAGCCATACAGGGCTTAAAACCTAGATGATGGGTTGATGTGTGCAGCAAACCATCATGGCACATGTATACCTATGTAACAAACCTGCCTATTCAGCAAATGTAACCCAGAACTTTAAGTAAAATTGTTTTGAAAGTTTAGTTTAAGAATTTGCATGTTCAGTCCACTTGTGAAAACAAATGCAAAATTTTTTTTAAATCCGTAAGTGTAAGGTCTGTACATTAAATAATATCGTTCTATTAATTTGTCTTTTTTTATAGTGTGGTTATCAAAACAGCTTTTTCTTATTTTTAGAATATAAACCCTGAAGCATTTACAGTAAAGAATGAGGTGTAAATTTGTATAATGCATACAAATCTTGAACAGATCAGGACCTAAGTGTAGAGAGACAGTAAATAAGGTAATCTTGTTTTTTGTTTTTTGTTTTTTTTTGAGACGGAGTTTCGCTCTTGTTACCCAGGCTGGAGTGCAATGGCGCGATCTCGGCTCACCGCAACCTCTGCCTCCTGGGTTCAGGCAATTCTCCTGCCTCAGCCTCCTGAGTAGCTGGGACTACAGGCACGCGCCACCATGTCCAGCTAATTTTTTGTATTTTTAGTAGAGACGGGGTTTCACCATGTTGACCAGGATGGTCTCGATCTTTTGACCTCATGATCCACCCGCCTCGGCCTCCCAAAGTGCTGGGATTACAGGCGTGAGAAATAAGGTAATCTTTTAACATTTGCTCATCCCAAGGATATATTCCTGTACCTGAACTCCAAGTGCAAAATCACATGAATTTTTTTAAATAGTTTACTAGTTTCCCTGGGCTGGCATGACAACATACCACAAACTAGGTACCTTAAAAAAACAGAAACCTACTCTCTCATGGTTCTGGAGCCTAGATGTCCAAAATCAGTGTTGGCAGGGTGATGCTCTCTGAAACCCAGGGGCACCCTTCCTTCTTTCCAGTTTCTGTGGTTTGCTGACAACGTCATTCTTTGGTTTGCAGCTATGTAATTCCATTCTGTGACTTTATTGTCACATTGCATTCTGTTTGTCTCTGTCTTCATGTGGCTATTTTTTGTTTGTTTGTTATGGAGTTTTGCTCTGTCACTCAGGCTGCAGTGCAGTGACTTGATCTCAGCTCACTGCAACCTCTGCCTCCCAGGTTCAAATGATTCTCCTGCCTCAGCCTCCCGAGTAGCTGGGATTACATGCACCTGCCATCACACCCAGCAAATTTTTTCTATTTTTAGTAGAGACCGGGTTTCACCATGCTGGCCAGGCTGGTCTCAAACTCTAACCTCAGGTGATCCACCCACCTCAACCTCCTGAAGTGCTGGGGTTACAGGCACGAGCCAAGGACACCCATCATTAAGCTAGGGGGCCCACCCACTCCAGTATGACCTCAGCTTAACTAATTACATCTGCAACAACCTTATTTTGTTATCCTATAAAGGGGTTAGGACTTCACCATTTTTGTTTTTTAGGGTTGAGACACAATTTAACCTGTAACAGTAAAAATCAATTTTTATTGATATAGAAATATATTGTTTCTATACATTTATTTCACGGTCTAAACAAATGGTATAATTGGAGGAGGGGGATGAAAAGAGGTTGGCTAATGGATACTAAATTACACCTGGGGAGCGGCCAGGTGTGGTGGCTCAAGCCTATAATCCCAGCACTTTGGGAGGCCGAGGCGGGTGGATCACGAGGTCAAGAGATCGAGACCATCCTGGTCAACAAGGTGAAACCGTCTCTACTGAAAATACAAAAATTAGCTGGGCATGGTGGCGCGTGCCTGTAATCCCAGCTACTCAGGAGGCTGAGGCAGGAGAATTGCCTGAACCCAGGAGGCGGAGATCGCGCCACTGCACTCCAGCCTGGGTAACACGAGCGAAACTCCATCTCAAAAAAAAAAAAATTACACCTGGGGAAAGAATGGGTGCTGGTGTTCTGCAGCACTGTGGATTGAATATGGTTAATGGTACCTTATTGTGTTTTCTAAAAGCTAGTGGAGAGGGTTTCTGTAACTTTTAGGTTCAGGGATACATGTATATTGGTTCGTTACATAGGTAAAGTCGTGTGACAGGCGTTTGGTGTACAGATTTTTTTCACATCCCAGTTACGAAGCACAGTACCCGACAGCTGTGTTTTCCGACCCTCTGTCTCCTCCCATCCGAGAAGATTCTGAATGTTCCCAACACAACAAAATGATACATGTATGAGGAGATGGATATGCGAACTACCCCGATCTGACAACACGTATACATGTACCAAAATACACCATTAGCAAGAGTCAGCTAAGAAGGAAAGTGTCATTTTTTTTTAAAGTCACATCCCAGAATTATAGCATCAAAGATGTTTCTGCCCTAGGTCAGGGGGCAAGCTCACGAGAGCAGAGTGGGCCTGGGGCTCACGGTTCTCGGGAAGGACCCCCCACCTCGCCCCATCTCTCCGTGTTCTCCAGCTTCTCCCACGTTTGTGTCGACAGCTATGAAGAATCTAACAAGCACATCCCCACCCCCGAAGCCCCAAGGCCTCCATTCCCGACGGGTGTTATTTTCTGGGCATTGGTGTGACCCGTCCCCGACCTCTCCTCCCCATTCTTCCCCACAGGTCTCAGGCCTAACTGAGAGGCAGCGTCTGAGTACACAGGGCGTTCATCCACCCCGCTAACTGTAGAGACGGAAAACGCCGAGCAAACAGAATGAATGGGGAGGCCCCGGCCGTGGGGGATCCGGGCCACGAAAGGAGGCAGGGCGGAAAGGGGAAAAGAAAAGGGAGGCCCGGGGTGACGAAGGAAATCAGCAGGTAAAAGGGACACCCAGCCCAGGCACGACGCGCTGACTCACCGCTCCCCGCCTTCCTGGTCCTTAGTGATTGGCTGCCGCAAGAGGGAGGAAAAGATTCATGACGCCATCTGATTGGTCGATGAGTTGCTCGCTTCTGATTGGCTCAAGTGGGCTTTTGATGAACGCATCCGGAAAACATGTGAAATGAAACTGACGCCGCCCAGTGAGCGGGGGCTGCTCTAGAGCTCTGCTCCCAGTGTTCTTCAGAGTCGGGGTTGTTTCGGGCTGAGGTTCCCATTTAGGATTCCCAGAGTTCCAGTCTCTCCAAAATGATTCATGTGGAGAGTGGGGGTGACTCTGTTCATAATTTAGATACTTAATTCCTTGCTACTTCCTAAACTCCTGGAAGCAAGATGTGGCTCAACACCATTCTGCATTCGCCTAATTTATTCCATCTCAGTGACGATATTTCCCATATCTAATAATATGAAAATAAAATGTTGGCTGGGCGCTGTGGCTCACACCTGTAATCCCAGCTCTTAGGGAGGCAGAGGCGGGAGGATCGCTTGAGCCCAGGAGTTCGAGACCTGGCTGGGCAAGATACCGAGACCCCATTCTTCACAAAAAGGAAAAAAACAAAAAGACAATAAATAAATAAATAAATAAATAAATAAATAAATAAATAAATAAATAATCAAACGTTGAAGATGTTGTGACACAACATTTTTTGCCGTGACTAGACCTATAGTGCAAGACATTTTTTTTCTTTTTTCTTTTTTTTTTCTTTTTGAGACGGAGTTTCGCTCTTGTTACCCAGGCTGGAGTGCAATGTCGCGATCTCAGCTCACCGCAACCTCCGCCTCCTGGGTTCAGGCAATTCTCCTGCCTCAGCCTCCTGAGTAGCTGGGATTACATGCACGCGCCACCATGCCCAGCTATTTTTTTTTTTTGTATTTTTAGTAGAGACCAGGTTTCACCATGTTGACCAGGATGGTCTCGATCTCTTGACCTTGTGATCCACCCGCCTTGGCCTCCCAAAGTGCTGGGATTACAGGCGTGAGCCACCGAGCCCGGCCAATTTTTGCATTTTTAGTAGAGACAAGGTTTCACCATGTTGGCCAGGCTGGTCTCAAACTCCTGACCTCAAGTACTCCTGACCTCAAGTGATCCACCCGCCTCGGCCTCCCAAAGTGCTGGGATTACAGGTGTGTGCCACTGTGCCTGGCCTAAAAGAACTGAATGGATATCTGCTACCATCTTTATGCACATGGAGAACAGGTGCTAAGTTTTTCAGACACGAAGTCAATATTTCATCACTGGGCATGGTTTTCATTCTATTTCAGCTTCCCAACAATCGTTACAGGCATCTTCTGAGTTCATCCCAAACCTCAGTGTTCTAGGAGCTATCCTTTTACAGCCACAATTCTCCTTCCTCCTTGTAAGAATCCTCAGTTCAGCGTTATGATGAGTATGATCCTGGTTATGAAACATGGAGTGTAGAGAACCTAATGGAAAATGTAACGAATTACTGTAATCATAACACAAGTCTCTCTGGTCCAGAACCTGGATCGGGCCATTTCTTGCCTCTTCTGTGAAATGTCTTTTCACTCTTTTCCTTTTATTTCTATTGGTTGTTTTCTGTTTTTATTTGCATGAATTACTTTACATATTCTGAAAGAGTGGCTTGGTCAGTTATGTATGATGCATATATTTTCATGTATTTCATCCCAGTTTGTGGTTTGTAATTTTTTTAATAAGGACCATTCACGGCAGCTGGACACGGTGGTTCATGCCTATAATCCCAGCACTTCGGGAGGCCAAGACAGGCGGATCACCTGAGGCTGAGAGTTCGAGGCCAGCCTGACCAACATGAAGAAACCACAGTCGCTACTAAAAATACAAAAAATTAGCCCAGCACGGTGGTACATGACTATAATCCCAGCTACTCAGGAGGTTGAGGCAGGAGAATCACTTGAACCTGTCAGACAGAGGTTGCAGCAAGCTGATATTTTGCCATTGCACTCCAGCCTGGGTAAAAAGAGCGAAACTCCATCTCAAAGAAAAAAAAAAGGACCATTCATGGGACAGTTTTTGTTTAAAATGAAATCAAATTGATCAAAATTTACTTTGAGGTCTGGTTGACAAAAATCATTCCCTACTCCAACTCATGAAGATATCTAATATTGTCTTTTAAAATATGATAGAGTTTTGCATTTCACACAGAAGTATTAAGTCACTGGTAATTGCTTTTCTCTGAGGCAGGGAGAAGGGATCCATTTTTTTTTTCCATTTAAATACAAATGGCACCAGCTCCATTTAATGACTAGTTCAAAAAGTCCACTGCCCAGCAATCTGTTATAAAGCACCTTTGCATGTTTGCCCACATTTGTTTCTGCGTTCTGTGTTTTGTGTCACTAATTTGTTCATCCATGTGCCAACAAGTCTTAATTACCATAGCTTTTTAAGTAAATCTTTATCGGGTTGGTCCAGTTCGGTCATCATTCCTACCTCCACCTACCTGTGTGCGTCGAGAGTCCCTTGGCTTGTACTAGTCCCTTCTGTTTTCCACGTACATTTAGGAATTATATTTTGATATAAAAATTTCTGTTAGGATTTTATTGGCATTTCACTGAATATAAAGGTCTATTTGGGAGCATATTAACATCTTCATAATCATAATAATTCCTGTGCAAGAATGTAATGTTATCCTTTGTTTTTAAGGATGTTTTATGTAAAACTGTATATCGCATTCAGTAAGGTTTACATTCTGTTATAAGAATTATTTCCAGTTTATATTTTTCTTGGAACTGCACATGGCATCCTTTAAATTTTTAATTCCAATTAGTTTTTTTTTTTAGAGAAATACAATCAGATATTTATGTTGATTTATACTCACCAAAGCTGCTTTGAATCCTAACAATTTATCAATAGAATTAAGGGGAGAGAGTTTGCATGGATATTCAAATTATCTCAAATATGACAGTTTTGCCTCTTTCTTTCAGATAGATTCCTTTTCTTGTCCCAATGAATTGGTACACTGTGTTGAATAATAGTGGTGGGCGGGGCTCGGTGGCTCACGCCTGTAATCCCAGCACTTTGGGAGGCCGAGGCGGGCGGACCATGAGGTCGAAAGATCGAGACCATCCTGGTCAACATGGTGAAACCCCGTCTCTACTAAAAATAGAAAAATTAGCCTGGCACGGTGGCACGTGCCTGTAATCCCAGCTACTCGGGAGGCTGAGGCAGGAGAATTGCCTGAACCCAGGAGGCAGAGGTTGCGGTGAGCCGAGATCGCGCCATTGCACTCCAGCCTGGGTAACAAGAGCAAAACTCCGTCTCAAAAAAAAAAAAAAAGAAATAATAGTGTTGTTGGGGGCCTTGTCTGCTCTGTGTCTTATTGTCAAGGGTATTTCTCATCATTTTCCCATCCATTACGAGATTTTGGGTTGCTTTTGCTTTTTTTGGAACTCTTTACTGGGTGAAGGAAATTCCTTTATTTCCTAATTTACAGAGATACACCCAAAAGCATGACTACATGTAGACTCTTTTCTATTTCCCCTCTTGCACCTATTAAGACGCCCCTATTTTTCTTTAATCTGTTCAATATGAGGAGTTATATTCATCAGTCGTGCCCAGAGCATACTCCCTCCTGATGAAAGCAGATACCTGCACATGGGAGTGAGTCTTCAGTCATCGTTAAAGGTCTCCAGGTGATTCCAATAGGTAGTCAAGCCGGGCCCCCTGGGGGGAGGATGTAGGAAGTGCCTCTGCAAATTCTATCACCTGTTAAACATGCCTTTGGTTGCATTCATTCCACAAATATTCGTGGCTTCCCTCAGATTTGAAAGGATCCTTACCAGGTGGTGATGTAGACTAAACCGCATATTCCCCGCATGGAGCTTACTTATAGAAGGTTATCCGAAATCGAGGATATTGGTGGAGACGTTATTTCCTTCTGGCACTGCCCAAATCAATCATTTTGGAGGTTCATGGTTAGATGCCCCATGAGCTCCAACATCATAAACCGGGTCTGGACTGTCTTCTGATCAGCAGATCCTGTTTAGTCCTCGGTGAAAGACAACTGGGGCATGTGGGGTAGAAACGCCCAGGTGCATCAGTGTTTCCCTTCCATGGGGAAGGTTATCAAGAACCCACCTTAGCCAATAGAGAGGAGAATCAGGTGGCTAATCACGGGGCAGGCACAGCCTTTTTCTTCCCACTTCCGGGCTTGTTTGCTTTAGACCAGCTGGGAGCCCTGGTGTCAGCGTTGGTGAGTTACCTTTCTGGCCGGTTTGCTTCTTTGGATTTTAAAGTCTTTTTTATTACATGGTGGCCTCGGTTCTCTAGCTTTCTCTTTGGTTAGAAGCTGGAAATAATATGGTGGGCAATAAAATGACTGAAGTTACTATGGGCGAGCCAAGCTGTTTTACCTTTTCCAAATTTACACGGGTAAACCTGTGTCGTCCTTTTTTTTTTTTTTTTGCAAACTTAGGTGACACATAAAATTGTATATATTGTCTCGCTTTGTCACCAAGGCTGGAGTGCAGTGGTGTGATCTTGGCTCACTGCAACCTTTGCCTCCCGGGTTCAAGCCTCAGCCTCCCAATAACTGGGAGTACAGGTGCACGCCATCATGCCCAGCTACTTTTGTATTTTTCAGGAAAGATGGGGTTTTTCCATGTTAGTCAGGCTGGTCTCAAACTCCCGACCTCATGTGATCCTTCCACCTCAGCCTCCCAAAGTGCTGGGATTGCCGGCATGAGCCACCATGCCCAGCCACATTTATGTTTAAGGAAGTTCTGAAGCAGAGTCACTAGGCATAAAGCTTATGGAATATTCCTTGAATCATCCTATAAAATAGTATAAAACCAGAAACACCTACAGACCGAGAAGGGCATGAGTACATATTTCTGGTGCACAATTATCAACCCACTCAAAAAACCGTACCTTAAAGAACACAAAGAAAAGCTCATACAACAGTGTTCAGGGAAATATGAACTGTTTCAGTCTAAAGGTATCTTCACTTCCTTTTTCTTTCTTTCTTTCTTTTTTTTTTTTTCTTTTTTGAGACGGAGTTTCGCTCTTGTTACCCAGGCCTGGAGTGCAATGGCGCGATCTCGGCTCACCGCAACCTCCGCCTTCTGGGTTCACGCAATTCTCCTGCCTCAGCCTCCTGAGTAGCTGGGATTACAGGCACGCACCACCACGCCCAGCTTATTTTTTGTATTTTTAATAGAGACCGGGTTTCACCATGTTGACCAGGATGGTCTCCATCTGTTGACCTCGTGATCCACCTGCCTCGGCCTCCCAGAGTGCTGGGATTACAGGCTTGAGCCACCACGCCCGGCCGGTATCTTCACTTTCTTAGACAGACATATCACTAGAAGGAGACACAGCTGACTCCTGAACTCAGAAGCCTCTTAGAATAAGTATCAGTTATAAGGACAGGGCTCAAAGAAAGGCAGTGGTGAAACAGAAGTCAACGGAGGGAGAGTTTGGGAATTTGGGGAAGGGTTGGACTAGGTGAGGTTTGACTTACTAATCCCTAATCAAATTGTCCGCTTAGGGGGGGAACCACCTAGATCCAAGATTTAAAAGAAGAAAACACTTGTGTTACACGAACGTGTTGAACAGATTTACAGTAGACCCTTGAACAACACAGGTTTTAACTGCACTGGTCCACTTACGTGGAGTTTCAAAAATAAATTTATCGGAAAAGTTGGGGAGATGTATGACAACTTGTAGATGAACCAGGCAGTCTAGAAATATTTAGAAAATGAAAGTTACGTTGTGAACAAATACAATATAGATGTTAGTCTACTTAAGCGTTAATTGACTGTTGATTGATAAGGCTTCTGGCCAATATTAGGTATAAGCAGGTAGGTGTTGGGTAAGTAAAAAGGTATACATGGGTTTTTGACCGCCTGGGGACTGGCACCGCTGACTTCTGGGTCCAGGACTCAGCTGTATTTCTCCCTCTGATACGTTTGTCTAAGAAAGTGGAGTTACCGCCAGGCTCTGTGGCTCACGTCTGTAATCCCAGCATTCTGGGAGGCTGAGGTGAGCAGATTACCTGAGGTTGGGAGTTCGAGACCAGCCAGACCAACATGGAGAAACCCCATCTCTACTTTAAAAAAAAAAAATACAAAATTAGCCAGGCAGTGGTGGTGCATGCCTGTAATCCCAGCTACTTGGGAGTCCAAAGCAAGAGAATCGCTTGAATCTGGGAGGCAGAGGTTGCGGTGAGCTGAGATTGTGCCTTTCCACTGCGGTCTACGCAACAAGAGTGAAACTCTGTCTCAACAGCAACAACAAAAGTGGAATTCCCTTTAGGCTAAAACAGCTTATATTTCCCTCAACAGTGTTGTATGAGCTTTTTCTTGTGTTTTTTAAAGTATGATTTTTTAAGTGGGTTGATAATACATAATAATGCACTAGAAATATTTAATCATGCCCTTGTCAGGCTTCAGGTGTTTCTGATTTTATAGTATTATGGATGATAATTTAAGGAGTATTCCATAGCTTTATGCCTAGTGACTTTGCTTCATAGGTTCCTCAAAAAAAAAAAAAATGCAATGTTGAGTCAGTGAGTATACGTGTATTAAAAACTCTTATTTACTTTTCCCAAAAGGCAAAACACTTCTTTACACCAACATTTCATGCACTCATCTGACCACATTGCAATGCTTTTTTTTTTTTTTTTTTGGAGACAGTGTGTCACTCTGTTGTCAGGCTGGAGTGCCGTGGAGCCATCTTGGATCACTGCAACCTCCACCTCCTGGGTTCAAGCAATTCTCCTGCCTCAGCCTCCCGAGTAGCTGGGATTACAGGCACGCACCACCATGCCCCGCTAATTTTTGTATCTTTAGTAGAGATGGGTTTCACCATGTTGACCAGGATGGTCTTGATCTCTTGACCTCGTGATCCACCTGCCTCGGCCTCCCAAAGTGCTGGGATTACAGGCGTGAGCTGCTGCACCGACCTAGAGTTCTTAAGTCAGTGATAACTTTAAAATCTTATCTCTTGTATGTTATCTTCATCCCTTGCCTCTGTCCACATATTATTCCTCAAAGGTCAGATACACATCTGTTTTTAGGAAGCCCCAGAGTCACTAAACATCAAGTTCATGGAACATTCCTTAAATTATCCTATATAATAGTATAAAATCAGAAAAATCTTAAGACAAAGGCATGATTAAATATTTCTTAAATATTCAGTCCCAGTGGGACCTTAAAAAGACTCTGTGTGGTATGTGGTTCACCTTAGCAGCTTCCCTCCTGGTTTCTTCATGCCTGACTGGAAACGGGTTACAAGCCTACTTATAGTTGAGTATCTATTTAGGTTTATTTCATGGTGGGAGATGGAGCAGTTTAGCTTCCAGCAGATACCTGCCATTCTCCAACATTCATTTACTCCCCCTAAGGGACCATTAACCTTTGTTCTCTGTGTCAAAGCATTTGCCATAAAACCACGGAGACGTTGGCCAATCCAGTCCACTCATGTCAGATCAGATCTTCTTTCTCCATCTTTGTCATAAAATCTGAATGAGTGGGCTGGGCACGGTGGCTCACACCTGTAATCCCAGCACTTTGGGAGGCCGAGGCAGGTGGATCACCTGAGGTGAGGAGTTCAAGACCAGCCTGGCCAACATGGTGAAACCCCGTCTCTATTAAAAATATATAAATCAGTTGGGTGTGGTGGCATGTACCTGTAATCCCAACTACTCGGGAGGCTGAGGCAGGAGGATCACTTGAACCCAGGAGACAGAGGTTGCAGTCAGCTGAGATCGAGCCATTACACTCTAACCTGGGCAAAGAGAGTGAAACTCTGGTTCCAAAAAAATAAAAAAATCTAAGTGAGTGCCTTGACTGTGTTGGGTCAAGGCTCTGGGAGGAATTTTTCAGACACAACTCTACGACCTGGACTTCTTATGATATCTGGATTAGACTGACATTGAAACTTACAGGTATAGGAAGCTCGAGGGTTTGGAAACTGGTCAAGGGAAAGAGAACTGAGGGGTGGCAGGTATGCACATGCCTTCTTGGGGTGGCATTTTCACAGGTTTGCATGTGGGGCACGTCCCTCACAGCAGGAGCCTGTCCAGGGGCTATATTATATGGGTCCCTACTCAAAAGGAGAGGAAGATGAGGAACCCTGCAGAGGTGGGGTAGAATTGGAGAGGCCACCTACATGTCTGTAGGTGATACAACTCAGCACAGTGGGGAGGAAGACCTCTTGGGTCCAGGAGCTCCAAAGGGCAGAGAAGCTTGCAGCTGGCACATGTTGGGAGCAGTTTCGTGAGGTATGCAAAGCAGGTGGGCTCTACGTGGCTAAAAATCTGCTCATTTGGTCTGTGTTTAAAACAATTGGATGTATACAAAACTTGAGTTTGAAGCCAGTGGGCTTTATGCACTAACAGATTTCAGCCTAGAGTGAACAACTAAACTAGGGGCTGCCCTGGGCTCATTTATGTAGTAATGGGACAGAAGAGAGTGCATCGTAACTTAGATTTATCTTCAGCAGCATACAAGACCACACACAGCCTGTTTATGATAACAGTTGCATCTTCTTAGGAGGCCTTATAGATACCCTACAGAGAGTCCTTACAGGTATCATTTTCATTAGGAGGCCTTATAGATATCCTACAGAGTCCTTACAGGAATCATCTTCATTAGGAGGCCTTATAGATATCCTACAGAGTCCTTACAGGAATCATCTTCATTAGGAGGCCTTATAGATATCCTACAGAGTCCTTACGGTATCATCTTCATTAGGAGGCCTTATAGATATCCTACAGAGAGTCCTTACAGGAATCATCTTCATTAGGAGGCCTTATAGATATCCTACAGAAGGTCCTTACAGGTATCATCTTCATTAGGAGGCCTATATAGATATCCTATAGAGAGTCCTTACAGAAATCATCTTCATTAGGAGGCCTTATAGATATCCTATAGAGTCCTTACAGGTATCATCTTCATTAGGAGGCCTTATAGATATGCTACAGAGAGTCCTTACAGGTATCATCTTCATTAGGAGGCCTTATAGATATCCTACAGAGAGTCCATACAGGAATCATGTTCATTAGGAGGCCTTATAGATATCCTACAGAGAGTCCTTACAGGTATCATCTTCATTAGGAGGCCTTATAGACATCCTACAGAGTGTCCTTACAGGTATCATCTTCATTAGAAGGCCTTATAGATATTCTACAGAGTCCATACAGGTAACATGTTCATTAGGAGGCCTTATAGATATCCTACAGAGTCCTTACAGGTCTCATCTTCATTAGGAGGCCTTATAGATACCCTACAGCGAGTCCTTACAGGTATCATGTTCATTAGGAGGCCTTATAGATATTCTACAAAGAGTCCTTACAGGTATCATCTTCATTAGGAGGCCTTACATATATCCTACAGAGAGTCCATACAGAAATCATCTTCATTAGGAGGCCTTATAGATATCCTACAGAGAGTCCTTACAGGTATCATGTTCATTAGGAGGCCTTATAGATATTCTACAAAGAGTCCTTACAGGTATCATCTTCATTAGGAGGCCTTACATATATCCTACAGAGAGTCCATACAGAAATCATCTTCATTAGGAGGCCTTATAGATATCCTACAGAGAGTCCTTACAGGTATCATCTTCATTAGGAGGCCTTATAGATATCCTATAGAGGGCCCTTACAGGTATCATCTTCGTTAGGAGACCTTATAGATATCCTACACAGAGTCCTTACAGGTCTCATCTTCGTTAGGAGGCCTTATAGATACCCTACAGAGAGTCCTTACAGGTATCATCTTCATTAGGAGGCCTTATAGATATGCTACAGAGAGTCCTTACAGGTATCATCTTCATTCCGAGGCCTTATAGATATGCTACAGAGAGTCCTTACAGGTATCATCTTCATTCCGAGGCCTTATAGATATGCTACAGAGAGTCCTTACAGGTATCATCTTCATTCCGAGGCCTTATAGATACCCTACAGAGAGTCCTTACAGGTCTCATCTTCATTTGGAAGCCTTATAGATATGCTACAGAGAGTCCTTACAGGTATCATCTTCATTCCGAGGCCTTATAGATACCCTACAGAGAGTCCTTACAGGTCTCATCTTCATTTGGAAGCCTTATAGATACCCTACAGAGAGTCCTTACAGGTATCAGTGACATACCCTCAAGGAGTATACTCATTGTAAACACCGCCAGTTGCCATACAGATTATTTTAGCATAGAGGAGTTTCATATACAACAGCATGTCTTGTAAGAGACCCTAAGTGTAGATTTCCAGTCTGCCCAGGGGTGACACTCACTTTCAAAAGAAACACTTTCCCTCCAAAGTTCCTGTATTACACCCAACTCCCAACCTATATGCCATTTGCTAATCAGGGATGACTTTTATAAGAAGAATGTTGCCTTCTCACAGGACTGGTGTTCTACCTTAATAGAACCTAGGAGTTTACCAAGGTCAATTCACAAGGGCATTGTCCTGGAAAGAAAGCGTTCAGACCTATTGTCGATGGCCTATCAGAAAGGCGCTTCTGTCTCGCCACAGGAGGTGTCTGTGATGTCAGCTTTGAATGAATTGGCGTTACCGTGTGGTTCGATTGCCTGATTCCACGTCTATTTTTTAGATCTCGTCCTTCTTATTCCTCAAAATCCCTTCTCTGAAGCCTGCCTTCCCTGGAAAAGCAAGATGGCAGAACCGGATTCTACTGACTTCGACCTGCTGTGGTATCTAGACAGTCTTACTGACAGGGAATTTCAAATTTTTAAGAATTATCTGCAACGCATGATTTCTGACTTAAACCTGCTGAAGATTCCGCAGATTCATTCAGAGACGCCAAAGGAACAACTGGCTGCCTTGCTGGCGATCTCTTACGAGGGGCAACACGTATGGAACATGGTGTTCAGCATATTTGAAAGGATGCGTCAGTACGATCTTTGTCAGAAGATCACGGACAGACGAAACCGTGAGTGGTGTGCTGAGAAGGGTGGGTAGAAATCGGGGGCACTTCGCAGGAAGCTTGGCGTTGGGCCTTTTTTGTTTATTTGTTTGTTTTCCGGTAGGCTTTTGGGAAACAGGTGGTGTTGGATTATGTGAATAACTTCTCTAGTGCTGGTTTCTAAAATTTTGGGGCACTCACCACCTGAACAGTGTACACAGTACTCAGTGTGTAGTCATTGACCCCCCCCCACCCCCCTCACCCTTCCGCCCAGTCCCTGAAGCCCAGTGACTCATTCTTACACCTTTGCATTCTCACAGTTTAGCTCCCACTTAGGAAAACACACAATGTTTAGTTTTCCTTTCTGAGTTATTTCACTTAGAATAATGGTCTCCAGTTCACACAGGTTGCTGCATATGCCATTGTTTCGTTTCTTTTTATGACTGAGTAGTAGTCCTGTGTGTGTGTGTGTGTGTGTGTGCGTGTGTGTGTGTGTGTGGGCACAGTTTCTTTATCCATTTGTTGATTGATGGCCATTTGGGCTGGCTCCATACTTTGCAACTGTGAATTGTGCCACTATAAACGTGTATGCAAGTATCTTTTTTGTATCTTGACTTTTTCCTCTGGGTAGATACCAAGTAGTGGGATTTCTGGATCAAATGGTAGTTCTACTTTTGGTTATTTAAGGAATCTCCACACGGTCTTCAAGGTGGTTTACAGCCCCAGCCGCAGTGTGGAAGTGTTCCCTTTTGACCACATCCACTCCAGCATCTATTTATGTTTTATTTTTTATTACGGCCATTCTTGCAGGAGTAAGGTAGAATCATATTGTGGTTTTGATATGCATTTCCCTGATCATTAGTGATGTTGAGCATTTTTTCATGTTTTTATTTTCTCAAGGACTATACGATATTGGCCGTTTGTATATCTTATTTTGAGAAGTGTCTATTCACGTCCTTGCTCCACTTTTTGATGGAATCGATTAGCTTTGTGGGTTTGTTTTTTTCTTTAATTTAAAAGATTTTTTAATCGCATTTCAGGTTTTGGGGTACATGTGAGGAACATGCCAGATAGGTGCTTTGTGGTTTGGATACGTGAGTTTTTCCATACCCGAAGAACCAGCCTTGAGACCTGGAAGTTACATGAGGACTGGGGATGGATTGGATGTGGGTCACATCCTGTCTGTGGCTTTCGGATTCTACCTTTGTTTTCTGCTTTTAGGCTAACCAGCTTATATGAAATTAACCAGCCAAAGGATTAGACTCAAAGGAAGTACTTATGCTAGAGCAGATTTCCCAGCATGGAGCTCTGTCCTAGAACTGTAGGACCCAGCCACAGAATCATGGGGAGCTCTGTGTAAAGACCATGGAGAGTCAGCCTCCTAAGCAGACCACCCTCACTGGCTCATTCAGCCCCTTGCTGAAGGGACTACTGTCCCTTAACCGGCCATATAGAGAAAAAGATTCCCAGTTGTCTCCAGTCATAGATACAATCACGTATTCCCATTGGAAAACTGAATACCTGAGGGGTTGCGAGAACTTAGCAAGATTGTAAGCCTGGTCTGAGGTCCCCTTGGTGGCAGGGCTGAGACTCAACCAAACTTGTCCACCTCTCACCTTATTTTCTTGTTGTTGTTCTTTTGTTTTACGCCTTGAGCAGCCTGAAGCCATGATTTTCAATTTGTCTCTAGTGATAAGAAAAAAGAAGGGTGAGGAAGGGGCTTTACTGGCAGAACCAGAAACAAGCCAAGAACCCATGACTGTATTCTCTCCACCTGACTGCCTTTTTTTTTTTTTTTTTTTTTTTTAAGACAGAGTCTCACTCTTTCACCAGGCACCAGGCTGGAGTGCAGTGGCGCAATGTTGGCTTACTACAACCTCCGCCTCCCGGGTTCAAGCAATTCTCCTGCCTCAGCCTCCCGAGTAGCTGGGACTACAGGCGCGCACCACCATGCCCAGCTAATTTTTGTATTTTTAGTAGAGACGGGGTTTCACCATGTTGGCCAGGATGGTCTCGATCTCTTGACCTCGTGATCCACCCGCCTCGGCCTCCCAAAGTGCTGGGATTACAGGCTTGAGCCACTGCGCCCGGCCTTTTTAAAATTTTTTAGACAGTCTTGCACTGTCACCAGCCTGGAGTGCAGTGGTGAGATCTCGGCTCACTGCAACCTCCGCCTCCCGGGTTCAAGCAATTCTCCTGCCTCAGCCTTCTGAGTAGCTGGGATTACAGGCACCCGTCACCATGCCCAGCTAATTTTTGTATTTTTAGTAGAGACAGGGTTTTACCATGTTGGCCAGGCTGGTCTTGACCTCCTGACCTCAGGTGATCTGCCCACCTCGGCCTCCCAAAGTGCTGGGATTACAGGATTACAGGCCTGAGCCACCATGCCTGGCTCTATCTATGGTTTAATCTTCTGGACATCTAGAAAGACTTACAGGGACAGGCCAGACAGGTACTGAAAATGTGCAAAGTAGCTTCCAGCTCTAGATAAAATACATGTTCAGGCTTACTGCTGCCCCTGAGCTGGTCATATGGAGGAAGAGATTTCAGGTTGTCTCCAGGCACAGCCTAAAACAAATCATTTACCAGCTGCTAAACTGCTGTTGGTTAACTGATGATGGTAGTGAGACGCCAGCGTTCCCTGACCTTCCGATGCAATGGGGAACCAGATCTGGAGTGCCTGCCTCTTTCACATTTAATTGTTGGCACCCATTTCAAACTTTAAAAATGGCTTAAAACTTAAAACCATCTCATGGGCCAGGGCCAGGTTTGGTCCCAGATTTAAACCTCTGGCACAAAATGAGAAGATACGGAATTTGAAGCAGAATCAGGTGAGCAATAGGGGAACTTGGCTAGCATATCCCACTCACCCACCTTATTCGAGAGCTGAAAGCTGCTTTTTCCTTTTTCACATCTTCTCGCATATAAATTTACAACCAGAAAAAAATCTAACACATAGCCTACAGTATTCAAAGAATACAAAAAAAAAAAAAAAAAACTAGTCACCTGGAATCCCATGTCCTTGAGATATAGCCAACATTAATAGCTATCGCCTTCAGGAACTTTCCAGTCAGACAGAAACAAATGTGTAAAAATAAAGTTGGGCCAGGTGCAGTGATGCATGCCTGTACTTGGGGAGGCTGAGGCAGGCAGATTGCTTGAGGCTGGGAGTTCGAGACCAGCCTAGCCAACTTGGCAAGACCTCGACTCTACAAAAAAAAAAAAAAATTGCAAAAATTAGCCAGGCGTGGTGGCGCATGCCTGTAATCCCAGCTACTTGGGAGGCCGAAGTGGGAGAATTGCTTGAACTCTGGGCGGCTGAGGCTGCAGTGAGATGTGATCACACCACTGCACTCCAGCCTGGATGGCAAAGCAATACCTGTATCCAAGAAAAAGGTCAGACTCTATACTATACGTAGGCCCATTTCGATTTACCAAATTTCCACATAAGCATTTTCAGATAAGCTTAAAAACATCTTAAGCCGTCCCCATTCTGCGGCTCCTTCCGAAGGAGTAACAATTTATCAGTATTCATAGATACGCTTCCAAGGTTTTTACCAATGAGTTACATCGACATATCTAGATAGAGCAATTTGAATGGAAGAAGCAACCTCTAATGGATACAAAAGTGATACTGTAAGGGAGGCATAATCTATAAAAAGTTTCGGCTGGGTGTGGTGGCTCAAGCCTGTAATCCCAGCACTTTGGGAGGCCGAGGCGGGTGGATCACGAAGTCAAGAGATCGAGACCATCCTGGTCAACATGGTGAAACCCCGTCTCTACTAAAAATACAAAAAATTAGCTGGGCATGGTGGCGCGTGCCTGTAATCCCAGCTACTCAGGAGGCTGAGGCAGGAGAATCGCCTGAACCCAGGAGACGGAGGTTGCGGTGAGCCGAGCCATTGCACTCCAGCCTGGGTAACAACAGTGAAACTCCGTCTCAAAAAAAAAAAAAAGCGCAGACAGTGAGTTACCCACACTGGCGCCTGAACCCCAGGGGTCTTTAATCGATACAGAACCTTGGCAGAGCTGCTTTTGATATGCCTTTTAATGCCAAGCGATACAGGGTCAGTATTTTAATAACTCAAGAAACAAGGGTTCATTTAACTGGCCATTCCAACAAGTAGCGGATATGTACAGTGAACAAGTCCAGACATCTACAGGGATTTCTGTTAAATAAGTGTCCTTCAGCTCTTCTAGTCACACACAGAAGTAACTGTGTGGTGATGCTAATTTGCTTTGCTTCTCCCACTGGAGTAACTGTTTTTTTTTTTTTTTTTTTTTTTTTTTTTTGAGACGGAGTTTCGCTGTTGTTACCCAGGCTGGAGTGCAATGGCGTGATCTCGGCTCACCACAACCTCCGCCTCCTGGGTTCAGGCAATTCTCCTGCCTCAGCCTCCCGAGTAGCTGGGATTACAGGCACGCGGCACCGTGCCCAGCTAATTTTTGTATTTTTAGTAGAGACGGGGTTTCACCATGTTGACCAGGATGGTCTCGATCTCTTGACCTCGTGATCCACCCGCCTGGCCTCCCAAAGTGCTGGGATTACAGGCGTGAGCCACCACGCCCAGCCTGGAGTAATTCTTTTATGATCTATACGTATCCCATAACACCATGTTGTAAGCCTCAAATATCTATGACAAATCTTATTTTTAAAAGATCATTTCAAACCGTACCTTCAACATGTAACTAGAATTAATATTTAACTCCTAAACAGCAACTAGGTTATTCGTAGCAGTAGGTTGAGAATGTGACTTCTAAATTATTTTTATTCCAGTGTTCGAATTTAAAAGTCAACTGAAATGAAAGAAATTATAGATCTTTAATTTTTGTGGGTGCACATCAGGTATGTATATTTATGGAGTGCATGAGATGTTCAGGCACGCGTGTGTAATCATCATAATCATGTGAAATGGGGGATTTGCCCTTTCAAGCATTTATCCTTCGTGTTGCAATCCAATGATACTTTTATTTTATGGTGTATAATTACTGACTATATATCAAATACTAGGTGTGTTTTTTTTTTTGTACTCATTAACCAACCTCACCTGCACCCCACCTCATCCCCGATTACCCTTCCAGACTCTGGTAACCAGACTTCTGTCTCCATGAGTTCAGTTGTTTTCGTGGCGTTTTAAGTTCCCACAAATAAGTGAAAACACGTGACATTTGTCTTTCTGCGTGTGGCTTGTTTCACTTAAGGACCATCGGTTCCAACGACCTTGTTGTAAATGACAGGATCTCGTACTTCTTACGGCTGAATAGTACTCCATCATCTGAAGGTACCACACTTCCTTTATCTGTTGATGGACGCCACAGTCGCTTCCAAATCTTGGCTTTTGTGAACACAGCTGCCGCACACATGGTACTGCAGACATCTCTTTGATAGACTTATTTCCTTTCTTTTGGTATATACTCAGCAGTGGGATTGCTGGGTCATAGGGTAGCTGTATTCTTAGGTTTCCGAGGAACCTCCAAACTGACCTCCACAGGGGTTTTACTAACTTACATTCCTATCAAGAGTATATGAGGGTTCTGTACTTACCTGGCGGGGAGATACCTTGATCACGAAGGTGGTTTTCCCCGAGTGAGGCTTATCCAGTGTGTTCCAGATGTGCTGACCACCGCAATTTCCCCAAATGTGGCAAACTCCACTGCATAATTTGTGGTAACGGGGACTGCATTCACGCTTTGCCCTGCATAAAGAAAAAAAAATTTTTTTAAGAGTGTATGAGGGTTCCCTTTTCTCCACATCCTCTCCAGCATTTGTTATTGTGTGTCTTTTGGATGTAAGTTATTTTAACCAGGGTGAGATGACACCTCCTTGTAGCTCTGATGCACATGACTCTCATCAATATGCTGAGCACGTTTTCATATGCCTGTCTGACCCTTGTATATCTTCTTTTGAAACATGTTCAAGTCTTTTGCACATTTTTGATCCAATTATTAGACTTTTTCCTCTGCAGCTGTTTGAGCTCCTATGTCCTGGTTACTGACTCCTTTCAGATGGGTCGTCTGCAGATATTTTTTTCCATCTACGGCCGGTGTCTTCACTTTGTTGATTGTGTCTTTTGCTGTGCAGAAGCTTCTTTTTTTTTCTTTGAAACAGAGTTTCATTCTTGTTACCGAGGCTGGAGTGCAACGGCACGATCTCGGCTCACCGCAACCTCCGCCTCCTGGGTTCAGGCAATTCTCCTGCCTCAGCCTCCTGAGTAGCTGGGATTACAGGCACGCGCCACCATGCCCAGCTAATTTTTTGTATTTTTAGTAGAGACGGGGTTTCACCTTGTTGACGAGGATGGTCTCGATCTCTTGACCTCGTGATCCACCCGCCTCGGCCTCCCAAAGTGCTGGGATTACAGGCGTGAGCCACCGCGCCCGGCCAGAAGCTCCTTGACGTGATCCCATTTGTCCATTTTTGCTTTGATTGCCTGTGCTTGTGGGGTATTGCTCAGGAATTTTTTGCCCATAACAATGTCACAGAGAGTTTCCCCAATGTTTTCTTGTAATAGTTTCATAGTTTGAGGTCTTACATTTAAGTCTGTGATCCATTTTGGTCTGACTTTTTTATATGGCAAGAGAGAGGGATCTGGTTTCATTCTTCACATCAATATCTAGCTTGGCATCTTTGTTAAATTAGTTCACTCTTAAAGTGTGGGGTTTTTTTCTGTGTTCTCTATTGTGTTCCATTCATGTGTGTGTCTGTTTTTATGCCAGTACTATGCCCGTTTTATTTATTTCAGCTTTATAGTATAATTTGAAGTCAGGTAATGTGATTCCTCCAGTTTTGTTCTTTTCGCTTAAGATAGCTTTGATTATTCTGGATCTGTTATGGTGCCATATAAATTTTACAATTATTCTTCCCATTTCTGTGTAGAATGTCATTGGTATTTTGATAGGGACTGAATTGAATCTGTAAATTGTTTTGGGGAGTCTAAACATTAACACTTGGTTATTTTAATCCATCAACATGGAATATCTTTCCATTTCTTGGTGTCCTCTACAATCTCTTTCATCAGTGTTTTATAAGCTTTCCTTAGAGATCTTTCAGTTTTTTGGTTGAGTTAATTTTTAGGTATTTAATTTTATTTGTAGCTATCGTTAATGGGATTACTTTGATTTTTTCCCCAGATTGTTCACTTTGGGGAATACAAATGCTGTGTGTGTGTTTTGTTCACATTTGGTGTATACAAATGCTGTGTGTGTGTGTGCACACGCATGCACATGCATTTGTGTGTATTCTATGTATCCTGAAACTTCATTGAACGTCTATCAGTTCCATAGGATGTGTGTGTGTGTGCACATGCATGCACATGCATTTGTGTGTATTCTATGTATCCTGAAACTTCAGTGAATGTCTATCAGTTCCATAGGTTGTGTGTGTGTGCGCGCACATGCATTTGTGTGTATTCTATGTATCCTGAAACTTCATTGAACGTCTATCAGTTCCATAGGATGTGTGTGTGTGTGCACATGCATGCACATGCATTTGTGTGTATTCTATGTATCCTGAAACTTCAGTGAATGTCTATCAGTTCCATAGGTTGTGTGTTTGTGCACACACATGCACATGCATTTGTGTGTATTCTATGTATCCTGAAACTTCAGTGAATGTCTATCAGTTCCATAGGATGTGTGTGCGCACACATGCACACACATGCATTTGTGTGTATTCTATGTATCCTGAAACTTCAGTGAATGTCTATCAGTTCCATAGGATGTGTGTGTGTGCACACGCACGCACATGCATTTGTGTGTATTCTATGTATCCTGAAACTTCATTGGATGTCTATCAGTTCCATAGGATGTGTGTGTGTATGTGTTTGGTATGTTTAGATTTTTCCCAAATGTGAGATCATGTCACCTGTAATCAAGGATAATTCAGCGTCTTCTATTCCAGTTTGGATGCCCTTTCTTTCTTTCTCTTGTCTGATTTTTCTAGCTAGTACTTCTCACACTACATGAATAACGGCGGTGGCAATGGATATTCCTTGTCATGTTTTCAACCTTAGAGGAAAGGCTTTCAGCTTTTTCCCATTCAGTAAGATACTAGCCGTGGGTCTGTCAGTCGGCTTTTATTATGAAGTATGTTTCTCCTATACCCTTTTTGTTTGTACTTTAGGTTCTGGGGTACATGTGCAGATCATGCAGGATTGTTGCATAGGTACATACATAGCAAAGTGGTTTGCTGCCTTCCTCCCCCGCATCACCTATATCTGGTATTTCTCCCCATGTTATCCCTCCCCATCCCCCCACTCCCCAATGTCCCTCCCCTAGACCCCCACCCAGCTGACCGCATTGTGTGATGCTCCCCTCCCTGTGTCCATGTGCTCTCATTGTTCAACACCCACCCATGAGTGGGAACATGTGGTGGTTGGTTTTCTGTTCTTGTGTCAGTTTGCTGAGAATGATTGTTTCCAGGTTCATCCATGTCCCTACGAAGGACATGAACTCACCGTTTTTTATGGCTGCATAGTATTCCATGGTGTATATGTGCCATATTTTCCCAGTCCAGTCTATCCCGAACTCATCATTTTTGATGGCTGCATAGTATTCCATGGTGTATATGTGCCACATTTTCCCTGTCCAGTCTATCCCGAACTCATCATTTTTGATGGCTGCATAGTATTCCATGGTGTATATGTGCCACATTTTCCCTGTCCAGTCTATCCCGAACTCATCATTTTTGATGGCTGCATAGTATTCCATGGTGTATATGTGCCACATTTTCCCTGTCCAGTCTATCCCGAACTCATCATTTTTGATGGCTGCATAGTATTCCATGGTGTACATGTGCCACATTTTCCCTGTCCAGTCTATCCCGAACTCATCATTTTTGATGGCTGCATAGTATTCCATGGTGTACATGTGCCACATTTTCCCTGTCCAGTCTATCCCGAACTCATCATTTTTGATGGCTGCATAGTATTCCATGGTGTATATGTGCCACATTTTCCCTGTCCAGTCTATCCCGAACTCATCATTTTTGATGGCTGCATAGTATTCCATGGTGTATATGTGCCACATTTTCCCTGTCCAGTCTATCCCGAACTCATCATTTTTGATGGCTGCATAGTATTCCATGGTGTATATGTGCCACATTTTCCCTGTCCAGTCTATCCCGAACTCATCATTTTTGATGGCTGCATAGTATTCCATGGTGTACATGTGCCACATTTTCCCTGTCCAGTCTATCATCGACGGGCGTTTGGGTTGGTTCCAGGTGTTTGCTATTGTGAGCCACTGCACCTGGCCATCCTCTTCCATTTTAATATGTTTTCAACATGCCTTTGACTTTCAGTGGATTTTCACAAGTAGGAACCTTAACAAGTGGAGCATTTAGCAAAGTTGTTGCCTGAAATAACGGTAGAAAATCCACATTATGAACCTGAAAATCAGGAGATTTTGGGGGAGAGTAAAGATGTATCCTGGCGGTGGTTTTGCTCGTCATAAAAGGTGACAAGGAAGAAATGCACTAAAGAGTAAACTTAAGGGTTAAACTAAGTTATAGAAATCACAAAGGTCCTTGACAGACTTTACTGACCGCGAGGTGTTCTCAAAAAAGAGCTTCAGGGTCATAGGATAGTTCTATTTTTATTTTTTATTTTTTATTTTTATTTATTTATTTTTTTTGAGACGGAGTTTCGCTCTTGTTACCCAGGCTGGAGTGCAATGGCGCGATCTCGGCTCACCGCAACCTCCGCCTCCTGGGTTCAGGCAATTCTCCTGCCTCAGCCTCCCGAGTAGCTGGGATTACAGGCACGCGCCACCATGCCCAGCTAATTTTTTGTATTTTTAGTAGAGACGGGGTTTCACCATGTTGACCAGGATGGTCTCGATCTCTTGACCTCGTGATCCACCCGCCTCGGCCTCCCAAAGTGCTGGGATTACAGGCGTGAGCCACCGCGCCCAGCTGGATAGTTCTATTTTAAATTGTTTGAGGAACCTCTGCACCGTTTTCCATAATGACTCCTCTAACTGACAGCCCCGTGAACGGCACACAAGGCTCCCCTTGTCTCCACTTCTTCGCCCACACTTACCTTTTGCTGTCTTGATAACTTCCGTTCTAACAGGTGTGAAGCGAAGATCTCACTGTGATTTTTATCTGCATTTCTGATTCGTGATGTTGAACACGTTTTCATGCCCTCTCCTTTTGGACCTGCGATTACATGTATTTTACACTCAGCCTGGACCACGGTACCACAGTTCGCCGGTGGCCTGATTGGTTCTGGGACTGTTTTTCCTCTGCTTGTTAGGCCAGCGCCAGGTTTCCTCATCTTTTCTTCTGCTGTGCGCCATCTGCCATTCAGCCATCCCAGTGAATTCTTTGTTCTGCAGAGTGAGTGTTTGAAGTTAGGGAGCGTCCATCTGATTTGTATACTCTATACACATAATATATGGGTATATATACGTAACATATTAAGAAACTTAGAAAATCCTTCCTAATTCCAAAAGCTGACTCGTATGTACATATGCTTCTATTTCGTTTCTTAAATTTTGCTTTTGACAAATAGCTATGCATAGTTATAGGGGACAGTATGATGTTTTGATATGCTTCCAATGTGCAATGTTGGCATGAAGCTAACAAATGCTTTATCTTGTACTTACTCTCTTACGTGTGTGTATGTATGTGTGTGTGTATGTGTGTGCATGTCTGTGTGTGTATATGTGTGTATGTGTGCATGCATGTGTATATGTGTGTATATGTGCATGTGTGTATATGTATGTGTGTGCATGGGTATATGTGTGTAATTGCATGTATGTGTATATGTGTGTATGTCTGTATATACATATATACTTTTACGTGTGTGTATGTTACTACGTGTGTGTCTGTGTGTGTATGTGTGTGTGCGTGCATGTATGTGTATGTGTGTATGTGTATATATGTATGTAGATGTGTGAGCATGCATGTATGTGTATATGTGTATATACATTTTTACGTGTATGTTACTACATGTGTGTATGTGTATATATGTGAGTGTGCGTGCGTGTATGTGTATGTGTGTATATGTGTATATATGTGTGTATATGTGTGTGCATGCATGTATGTGTATGTGTGTATGTATGTATATGTGTGTATACATGCATGTATGTGTATGTGTGTGTGTACACATATATATATAAAAATCTCAAGCTGGAAAGTCTCTTTATGGCAAAGGAGATGAATGAAGAGACCCATGGATTAGGAGAAAATATATTGGTAAACTATGTATTATATGGAGCTAATATCCAAAATATGTAAGGAACTTAATAACAAGGAAATAGATAACCTAATCAATAAATTGGCACAAAGAAACCCCACCCTAAATAGACGACTTCCAAAGATTTTTTTCTTGATTATGAATCATAGTTCATAATCAAGAACCATACAGGTAAGCATCATGGTGTTCTGCTTCTTTGAATCTGAATTTCTTACTGTTTACCGAACATCATATATAACAACAGTAAGGAGAATGCCCCGCATCTGCCAGGCTGTTCAGATGTGCTGAATCGGGCTTGTGCAGCCACGGTAGCCTTGAGGGTGGGATCAGGCCCGTCCATGCGTCAGGCTCATCTCCCCTGGGGAGGGCCGGTGTGTCACATTCCAGTTCATTCAGGTCCAGCACGCCAGCCCTGCTGCCACTGTCGATCATTAGCTGGCTCTAATTTATCCCATCAACGTTCTTCCACACCGCTGCTCTCCCTCTTCTGCCCGCCCTCGCCCCAGGGATAAAAACATTTTCAGGTATCTGCCCACTAAAGAAGACTTCGTTCCCCTCTGGGGATTCACTTATTTAGGCTCCTGTCTGTATCATACCTCTACGATAGCTTTCTACGTACGTCTTATTTTTGTTGTTGTTGTTCTTGTTTTTGCAGTCTGTCACCTTGTATATTCTCAAAGAATGAAACTCCCTTTACAATAAACTTTTAAAATATATTTTATTGCACTTTAGGATCTGGGGTACATGCGCAAATAATGCAGGACTGTTGCATAGGTACATACATGGCAACATGGTCCGCTGCCTCCATCTCTGTCACCTGTATCTGTCATTTCTCCACATGTTATCCCTCCCCAACTCCCTACCCACTGCTTTCCCTCCCCATTCCCCCCCAACAAACCCCTACAATCAATTTTAACTTTATTACATATATCATTTCATTTATCTTTTTTATTTTTTTTTTGAGACGGAGTTTCGCTCTTGTTACCCAGGCTGGAGTGCAATGGCGCGATCTCGGCTCATTGCAGCCTCCCCCTCCTGGGTTCAGGCAATTCTCCTGCCTCAGCCTCCCGAGTAGCTGGGATTACAGGCACGCGCCACCATGCCCGGCTGATTTTTGTATTTTTAGTAGAGACGGGGTTTCACCATGTTGACCAGGATGGTCTCGATCTCTTGACCTCGTGATCCACCCGCCTCGGCCTCCCAAAGTCACTTCATTTATCTTAAGTAGTTCATTAAATGGTCAGGATTTAAGTAATGATATGTGTAAACAAGAAACTAGAAGGAAAGGTGAATGTGCACCTGATGACTGATGGGCAAAGATGTAATAGGTTAGCTGCTTCGAGCTGAACACGTGCCAGGAAACAGTCCGTGAACTCAAGTTACTCCCTCAAAGGAAAAGCTGGGTGTGAAACTAAGCATTATAACTGAAGGCTCCATAAAATGCTATGGAACCCCAAAACAGGAAGAAGTATGTCCCTGATGCCAAGTAAATGAGGGATATCCCTTGAAGGATAAAGAGCAATGCTAAAATAAATGTCGATTCCATCACATGGGTGAATAGGTTTTATTCAACCTTTTTCCTTTAAAGCTACATAGGCCAGGTGTGGTGGCTCATGCCTGGAATCGAAGCGCATTGGGAGGCCAAGGCAGGTGGATCACCTGAGGCCAGGAGTTTGAGATCAGCCTGGCCAACATGGTGAAACCCGGTCTCTACTAAAAATATAAAAAATTAGCTGGGCGTGGTGGTGCGTGCCTGTAATCCCAGCACTTTGGGAGGCCAAGGCAGGTGGATCACGAGGTCAAGAGATCGAGACCATCCTGGCCAACATGGTGAAACCCCGTCTCTACTAAAAATATAAAAAATTAGCTGGGCGTGGTGGTGCGTGCCTGTAATCCCAGCACTTTGGGAGGCCAAGGCAGGTGGATCACGAGGTCAAGAGATCGAGACCATCCTGGTCAACATGGTGAAACCCCGTCTCTACTAAAAATACAAAAAATTAGCTGGGCATGGTGGCGCATGCCTGTAATCCCAGCTACTCGGGAGGCTGAGGTAGGAGAATTGCCTGAACCCAGGAGACAGAGGTTGCGGTGAGCCGAGATCACGCCATTGCACCCCAGCCTGGGTAACAAGAGCGAAACTCCATCTCAAAACAAAAAAAAATTTAGCCGGGCAAGGTGGTGCGTGCCTATAATCTTAGCTACTCGGGAGACTGGGGCAGGAGAATCACTTGAACCCGAGAGGTGGAGGCTGCAGTGAGCCGAGACTGCACCACTGCACTCCAGCCTGGGTGACGGAGTGAGACTCTGTCTCAAAAACAAATAAAGCAACATGATCGTAAATATCCTTGTACCTATATCTTTGTGATGAGTAGTAGTAACTAAAAATTCTACCATACTTTTCCTGTAGACATGAAAATAAGGTAAGACTGATCTTACATCTTAAATTTTTTTTTTTTTTTTTGAGACAAAGTTTCGCTCTTGTTACCCAGGCTGGAGTGCAATGGCGCGATCTCGGCTCACCTCAACCTCCGCCTCCTGGGTTCAGGCAATTCTCCTGCCTCAGCCTCCTGAGTAGCTGGGATTACAGGCACGCACCACCGTGCCAGGCTAATTTTTGTATTTTTAGTAGAGACGGGGTTTGACCATGTTGACCAGGATGGTCTGGATCTCTTGACCTCATGATCCACCCGCCTCGGCCTCCCAAAGTGCTGGGATTACAGGTGTGAGCCACGGCGCCCGGCCTAAACTTTTGTCTTTGCATTTCTTTCTGCCCTGTACCCTCTGACTTAGGCAATATGGAGGCATGCAAAGCTCTCATGAGGAGAAAATTCACGCTGCAGTGGGATAATCACACTCTGGGAGAATTTCATTATAAATTTTTCTGTGACACTGCAGCCGATGTGTTCTACGTGATTCACTTAGCCTATGACCCTACCAGCCGCTACTCAGCAAGGGATCTCAATGTGTTCCTGATGGGAGAGGCGGCGTGTGGCAAAACGATGATTATAAGAACGGCAGTGACGAGGTGGCTCAGCGGTGACATGTGGCCCAACACGATCTCGTACATCGTTCCCCTCACTGCTCAGGAAATAAACCAGATGACCAACGTCAGCCTGGCTGAGCTGATCGCCAAGGACTGGCCCCACCGCCAGGCTCCCATCGCAGACATCCTGTCTGATCCCGGGAAAGTCCTTTTCATCCTCGAGGACTTGGACAACGTGACATTCCAGTTAAATATCGACGAACATGCTCTGTGTAGTGACAGCACCCAGCGAGTTCCGATTCCGATTCTCCTGGTCAGTTTGCTGAAGAGAAAAATGGCTCCAGGTTGCTGGTTCCTCATCTCCTCGAGGTTCACGAACGAGGATGTCGTAAACATGTTCTGGAAGACCACGGATATCTTCACGAGCTTGCATCTCTCTCAAGGTAAGAGGGAGGTCTACTTTAACTCGTTCTTTAATGACCTCCAGAAGGCTTCGGCAGCCCTCCGACTCGTCCATGGCAACGAAATGCTTTCCAGTCTGTGCCGAGTCCCCATCTTATGCTGGATCACATGCTCTGCCCTGAGTCAGCAGAGGGACAGCGGGGAGCAGGACCTCGAACTCTGCTTCCAAACCGCCACGGATCTCTATGCCCACTTTCTTGCCGGTGCGCTCATATCAGAGGCTGGACCTACTGCCAGTCAGTGTCACCTAAACCTCCTCAAACGTCTGTGTTCGCTGGCTTTGGGAGGACTGTTCAAAAACACCCTAAATTTCAGTCGGGAAGACTTCAGCTACGTCGGGCTCACTGAGGCCGACGTCTCCGTGTTGCAGACCCTCAATATTCTCCTGCCGAGCGGCACTCATAAAGACTGTTGCAAATTCATCCACTTGATCCTCCAGGAGTTCTGTGCGGCAATTGCGTATCTGATGCCATTGCCTCCCTGCCAGCTGCCCTCGGGCACGAGAGGGTATAAAGAGAAGAGGGAACAATACCGTAACTTTATTCAAGTGTTTACTTTCATTTATGGCCTTCTGAATGAAAAGAGGAGAGAGATTCTTGAGACGTCGTTCGGCTTCCAGCTGCCGACGGTAGATGCTTTCAGGCAGCACTCGGTGGCATACATGAAACATTTGGGCCGAGACGGGGAAAAGCTGACGCATCATGTATCTTTGTTTTACTGTCTTTTTGAGAATCGGGAAGAAGAATTTGTTAAAATGACTGTGGACCCTTTGCAGGAGGTCACCGTTTACCTGGAAACCAACAATGACATGATGGTCTCACTATACTGTCTGGAGCACTGCCGTCACATGCAGACCCTCAAGCTGAGCGTTCAACGCATCTTTGAAGGCAAAGAGCCAGCTGTGAGGCCGACTGCTCGGTGAGTCTTAAAAAAAAAAAAAAAAAATCCTCTTTCCTGTTTTGCTGAGACCTGCCCACCATTCTAGAGCTGGTTGACGAGAACAGGACAAAGTCGGGGCCCTAAAGAACTTGATTTCCAACCTGGCATCTAATTAGACCAGTGACTTCAGGGTCTCTGCTTCCGTTTACACTGAAAGTTTGAGTTAAACCTCAGCACTGCTGACCCCGTCGGCCAGCCCGTTCTTTGTAGTGAGGGTCTCTCTTGTGTGTTGTGGGTTTAGCAGTATCTCTGGTCTATCCTTTGGCCAGTAGCATTTCCTTTTCTCCAGCTATGACAGCAACAAAAATCTTTCGACACAGCCAAATGTCTGCTGGAGGGCAGAACTGCCTCGTCGTGAACCGGTGGCTTGACCTAATTTCTTCAGGTCTGTTGTATAGATTAAAGAGAAATAAACCTCGAACTGTGACATTACAGGAGTGTTCATGATAGCACAAAACTTGTGATATGTATTTTTGAAATGACGTTTTGAAATCTCTAGTCTCACATTTAAAGGCCCTGCACTCTGCTGTGTCTTACCCGAATATGGAGTCACCAGCTCCTTCAGTGGGTCTGAGTACTGAGTTTTCATGGTTGGCCCTACTCTCTTTCTTGCTGCCTGGTATGAAGTCTGAGTGAGCAACAGCCACTCTCAAAAGATACTTTAATGTACATGTTTCTTAAATTGCTGGAGTTGAATCGATTCAATTGGAAAACTCAATCTTTCTTCCACCTAGTCAAATGAAGAGCCTTGTCTACTGGAGAGACCTCTGCTCTCTTTCTCGTACGATGGAGAATCTCCAGGAGCTGCACCTGTTTGACAGTGACCTTAATAATCTTTCAGAAAGGATCCTGTCTAGAGCCCTGGAGCACCCAGGATGTCGACTTCGCACACTTAGGTAAGTACTATATCAACCTCTCCTTCGAGGCTCCTCCAGGAATAACCGTGATCTCTTTTTCTTTCTCTGGGAGAAGACAATCTACAAAACCTACTTTCAGGTCAGGCTCATCAGGGCCGAGTCTCCTTCTGTACGTGTCTCCCATCTTTAGTGTGTCTGTGATAAAGATGACCTTGAACCACAGTGACGCTGAGGTCCCAGCCAACATGGCTGCCTTCAAGGCAGGAAGCAACAGAAGGGAGAAGGAAAGGTTTACCTCTAAGCCTCGGGAGCTCCCTTGAGGGAGCCTTTCCAAAACTTTCTCGTATCACTTCTGCTTGCATCTCACTGGCCTGTTTATCTTGTCCTCACACAGCGTCATATAACTGCAAAGGGGGACTGGGAAAGTAGGCTCTTGCAAGCAGGAAGAAATAGTAACAGTTGGAGTTATCCGGAGTCTGGCAGTTTCTTTCCCAGGGAGGCATTAGAATCGGGTGAAAAGCAGCTGCACTTGCCGAAACACTCATTGGGATAATTAGTATTTATCTGAGTTTACAGTAGCTCTAAGGGAATGTCAGTAAATTATTCAGCACACATCAACATAGGTGATGTTTTTAGGATTCTGGAAGCCCAAGAGTTAGCATTGTTTTCATTCAAGAAGAATGTCTACTTGGAAGTTCTAGTCTAAGCACTCGGGATGGGGGAAAACAGACAAATGTCCTTGCTTGGCTCTGTGATGAGACAGAATATAGGAAAACATAATAAGTGCATGCATTGTAAGGTATTTTAGGGTAAGAGTGCTATGGGGAAAAGAATGCCAAGGACAGGTGCCTAAGTGGGTGTTTGGGGTGTGGAAGGGTACGGCCTGTAGCAATAAGTTCCACAGAGAAAGTGAGATTTGAACAAAGACTTGAATGAGGTGGAAGAATGAATCAAAGAAACAGCTGTTGGTACTTCCCGGGGGTGGGAGAGGAAGGGTGTCAGGGAAGAGGCCCAGAGGTGTGCGTGGCAGGATCCCGGTGGTGTAAGCCAGTGTCGGGACTGGGTTTTCTGGAGCGAGGTGAGGAGTTCTGAGGGGTTTTGAGCAGAGATGCCATAATTTAGCTTGCATTTTAAGAGACTCATTCTGGATACTGTGTTTAAAAATGGCCAATCAAGGAGCAAGGGCAGAATCTGAAAGCCCAGAGGAGGCTCTTTCTTGGCGTTTTCTGGGTGAAAATCAGTGGTGCTTCTGAGGACGTGAGTTGCTTTTTTGCATGTGGTGTGAAGCAGGCATGTGACTCGTCGGTTATCCCGGCACCATTTGTTGAAAAGGGAGCCCTTTCTCCATTGCGTGTTTTTGTCAGCTTTGTTGAAGATCACATGGTTGCAGTCGTGTGCCCTCACTTCTGGGATCTGTGTTCTGTCCCCCTGGTCTCTGTGTTCGTGTACCAGTACCGTGCTGTTTCGGTTACTGTGGCCCATGTACAGTTGGAAATTGAGTAGTGTGATGCCTCCAGCTTTGTTCTTTTTGCTTAAGACTGCCTTGGCTATGGGGCTGTCTTCCGGTTCTATATGAACTTTAAAATAGTTTTTTTCTGGTTCTGTGAAAGAATGCCCTTGGTAATTTGATAGGAATAGGGTTAAATCTGTAAATTTCTTTTTTTTTATTTTTTATTTTTTTGTTTTTTGAGACGGAGTTTCTCTCTTGTTACCCAGGCTGGAGTGCAATGGCGCGATCTCGGCTCACCGCAACCTCCGCCTCCTGGGTTCAGGCAATTCTCCTGCCTCAGCCTCCTGAGTAGCTGGGATTACAGGCACCCGCCACCAAGCCCAGCTAATTTTTTGTATTTTTAGTAGAGACGGGGTTTCACCATGTTGACCAGGATGGTCTCGATCTCTTGACCTCGTGATCCACCCTCCTCGGCCTCCCAAAGTGCTGGGATTCCAGGCTTGAGCCACCGCGCCCGGCCGGCCATTTATTTCTCTTGCCTGATTGCTCTGGCCGAGACTGCTGAAACGGAATGATTTACATGTGCTCGGTCCTGTGGCTATACCAGCCATCTGCATATTATGGCTTTTGCTCTCAGTATAGAAAAGCATGATTAAATTTACGCATGTGGATGTACATTTTCTTAGTATCCCACTTGTGAATCCTGCTTAAGAAAGTCAGTAAGGTGGGCCGGGTGCGGTGGCTCACGCCTGTAATCCCAGCACTTTGGGAGGCCGAGGTGAGTAGATCACTAGGTCAAGAGATCGAGACCATCTTGGTCAACATGGTGAAACCCCGTCTCTACTAAAAATACAAAAAATTAGCTGGGCATGGTGGCGCATGCCTGTAATCCCAGCTACTCAGGAGGCTGAGGCAGGAGAATTGCCTGAACCCAGGAGGCGGAGGTTGTGGTGAGCTGAGATCGCGCCATTGCACTCCAGCCTGGGTGACGGGAGCGAAACTCCGTCTCAAAAAAAAAAAAAAGAAAAGAAAATCAGCAACGTGAACACACAATAAAGACCCAGGGATTACTTCACGGTCAACAGGCTGACCTTGGAATTAGAAATAGTCTTTGGACCTGACTAGAAATTTAAGATGGAGAGCAATGTATGAGGACGTAATCCACGCCAAGAAACTTTTTTTTTTTAAATTTTTATTGCATTATAGATTTTGGGGTACATATGCAGAACGTGCAAGGTAGTGCATAGGTACACACATGGCAGTGTGTTTTGCTGCCTTCCTCCCCTTCACCCACACTTGGCATTTATCCCCAGGCTATCCCTCCCCAGCCCCCCCCCGCTATCCCTCCCCCATTCCCCCCAATAGACCCCAGTGTGTAGTAGACCCCCTCCCTGTGTCCATGTGTTCTCATTTTTCTCACCTGCCTATGAGTGAGAATATGTGGTATTTCTTTTTCTGTTCTTGTGTCAGTTTGCTGAGAATGATGTTCTCCAGATTCATCCATGTCCTTACAAAGGACATAAACTCATCATTTTTGATTGCTGCATAATATTCCATGGTGTATATGTGCCACATTTTCCCAGTCCAGTCTATCATCGATGGGCATTTGGGTTGGTTCCAGGTCTTTGCTATTGTAAACAGTGCTGCAATGAACATTCGTGTGCATGTGTCCTTATAGTAGAACGATTTATAGTCCTTTGGATATATACACAGCAATGGGATTGCTGGGTCAACTGGAATTTCTATTTCTAGGTCCTTGAGGAATCACCACACTGTCTTCCACAATGGGTGAACTAATTTACACTCCCACCAACAGTGTAAAAGTGTTCCTATTTCTCCACATCCTCTCCAGCATCTGTTGTCTCCAGATTTTTTAATGATCGCCATTCTAACTGGCGTGAGATGGTATCTCAGTGTGGTTTTGATTTGCATCTCTCTAATGACCAGTGATGATGAGCATTTTTTCATGTGTTTGTTGGCCTCATGTATGTCTTCTTTTGTAAAGTGTCTGTTCATATCCTTTGCCCATTTTTGAATGGGCTTGTTTGTTTTTTTCCTGTAAATCTGTTTGAGTTCTTTGTAAATTCTGGATATCAGCCCTTTGTCAGATGCGCAAGAATCTTTATTCTAGAATGAAGTAAGGCAGGCAGGAGACGTTGCGGAGCTGTTCTGACCTTTACTGGCCGTCTCCTGCCACTTTGTCTCCTGCAGATTTTCCTATGTCTCGACGGGCACTGGTTTTGAAGACGTACTCAGCGCTGTGGCTTTTAACCGGAGCCTCACCTGCCTGAGCCTCAATTGCATGTCCATTTCCCTAAACATGTTTGCACTTCTGCACGAGATCCTGACTGAGCCCACATGCCAAATAACTCATCTGAGGTGAGTCACCCACTGCGTCTGAGAGAAATGGCTGGGGCTGCTGTGTGGAGGTGCCCTTTCCGTAACACTACCTGCTGCCTACCTTTGATGCCACTCATTTCTCAGAGACGTTTAGCACATGGTTTATTTCTTCCTCACCAACATGATTCCTGTCTTGATTTCAATTTCTACATTGATGTTTTATATAAAATGGCTTCTCCCTCGACTAACGTTTCTCTAATGATCTAATTCCTCTGGTCATTCCTGAAGTACAGATGACTCGTGAAACCCTAAAACACTGTCCATTGGAAATTATTCAAGCCACAAACTGAAATTTTCCTGTAGCCACATTAAAAAGCAAAAGGAAGCAAGTGAAACTAATTTTAACAATATCTTAACCCAGCATATCAAATTATATCCATATGTCATTAGTACAAAAAGCCATTGGTGTGATTTTTATGTTCCTTTTTTTTTTTGAGATGGAGTTTCTCTCTTGTTACCCAGGCTGGAGTGCAATGGCGCGATCTTGGCTCACCGCAACCTCCGCCTCCTGGGTTCAGGCAATTCTCCTGCCTCAGCCTCCCGAGTAGCTGGGATTACAGGCACGCGCCACCATGCCCAGCTAATTTTTTGTATCTTTAGTAGAGACGGGGTTTCACCATGTTGACCAGGATGGTCTCGATCTTTTGACCTCGTGGAGGCTTCAGAACCCAGTATTTCACAGAGAATGTCACCATTCCGGCACGTTTTCATCAGAAATAGTTGACCTCCTTATTGACTGCATAAAATTTGCAATTGAGAGAACTAATTCACGTGCCTGTGTCATAAACATACTTAAATCTTCCAATAATTTGAAATCAACCTTTAAATTTAAACTAACCAGGCCTGGTGGCTCATGCCTGTAATCCCAGTATTTCGGGAGGCTGAGGGGTGGATCTCTTGAGGTCAGGAGTTCGAGACCAGCCTGGCCAACATGTTGAAACCCTGCCTCTACTAAAAATACAAAAATTGGCCAGGTGTGGTGTCAGGCACCTGTAATCCCAGCTACTCAGGAGGCTGAGGCGAGAGAATCGGTTGAACCTGGGAGGTGGAGGTTGCCGTGAGCTGAGATCATGCCACAGCACTCCAGCCTGGGCAACAAGAGCAAAACTCCATCTCAAAAAATGAATACAGGCTGGGCGCGTAGGCTCACACCTATAATCCCAACACTTTGGGAGGCCGAGGCAGGTGGATCACGAGGTCAAGATATCGAGACCATCCTGGTCAACATGGTGAAACCCCATCTCTACTAAAAATACAAAAATTAGCTGGACATGGTGGCATGTGCCTGTAATCCCAGCTACTCGGGAGGCTGAGGCAGGAGAATTGCCTGAACCCAGGAGGCGGAGGTTGCGGTGAGCCGAGATCGCGCCATTGCACTCCAGCCTGGGCAACAAGAGTGAAACTCCGTCTCAAAAACAAAAACAATGAATCCGTAAATAAATTTCAGTGTAAATGTAGTAAAACAAACAATCCACTCCTGCAGTCACACTAGCCATGCTTTAAGTGCTCAGTGGCTCTTTCTGCTGGTGACTCAATATCGGATAATGCCACTTTCTACCCCTCATCTCCAACAAGTGCGTTTCACTCGTGCTCTCAACTTAAAGTGCCTCCTGCTCTCTCAAGCAACTTCGTCTTGTAAGCAGATTTGCCCACCTTTAATCCTACTGGGTCCTTTAGCCATTGAGCAGCAAATTTCTCCTCCTTTACCTCCCTCACCCCTCACTTTCCAGTTTGTTTTTGTTTTTATTTTCATTCTGAGATGGACTTTCAGTCTTTTTGTTCTGGCTGGAGTACAGTGGTGCAATCTCGGCTCACTGCCACCTCCACCTCCTGGGTTCAAGTGATTCTCCTGCCTCAGCTCCTGAGTAGCTGGGATGACAGGAGCCTGCCACCGTGTATGGCTAATTTTTGTGTTTTCAGTAGAGACAGGGTTTCACCATGTTGGCCAGGCTGGTCTTGAACTTCTGAGCTCAAGTGGCTCACCCATCTCAGCCTCCCATAACCTGAGGCTATGCAGAGAAAACAGAAGTCCTTGTAAATCCAATGCTGGTAAGTTGAGGGTCGCGATCAGGTTTCTGAATGGGATCGTACCCATATCCCCTGATCACATGGGCTGCTTGATACCTGACTTACCGTTCTGAACCGTCACTCTGGAAGGCACGTGGAGATAAATGCAGAAGGGGGAGAAACTGCCTTCCCACAGCCTTTGAGTCTATAACCTTGACCAGATTTGAACTTTGAGAAGTAGTGTAGGGAAAGGTTAGAAGTAAAGGGATCTGGCCAGGCACGGTGGCTCACGCCTGTAATCCCAGCATTTGGGAGGCTGAGGCGGGCGGATCATCTGAGGTCGGGAGTTCGAGACCAGCCTGACCAACATGGAGAAACCGCATCTCTACTGAAAATACAAGATTTAGGTGGGCATGGTGACATGTGCCTGTAATCTCAGCTACTTGGGAGGCTAAGACAGGAGAATCGCTTGAACCCAGGAGGCAGAAGGTCACAGTGAGCCAAGATTGCGCCATTGCACTCCAGCCTGGGCAACAGGAGTGAAACTCCGTCTCAAAAAAAAAAAAAAAAAGTAGAGAGTCTATTCCTTTTCTTTTTAAGTAGATATCTCACTTGGTCGAGTCTGATTTTTTTATTTGAGAGAGGTGATGGTGTAAGCGGGAAGCCTCTTTTCATCTCCGAATTCCTCTTGCAGCCTGATGAAGTGCGACTTGCGAGCCTGCGACTGCAGAGAAATCGCCGTGCTCATCACCAGCAGCTGCAGCCTGAGAAAACTGACCCTGTCCCACAACCCGCTGCATGACGACGGGGTGCGCACACTGTGCGAGGCCCTGGTCCACCCCGACTGTAGGCTCCGTTCGCTGGTGTGAGTCGGCTCAGATGGGCTCACCACGTGGAAGCTCAGACTGGCCCGAAGGTCTAACTAAGCATGTGATCAGAGAATGGTGGTCGGGAAAGGGCAGGCACGCAAAGCGGCGGGGACCGTGGGCTCTGGAGTGCAGTAGGTCTGGGTTCGTACTGATTGGCAAAACGTTGGCAAAAACGTATCTGGATTTTTTTTTTTCCTACTTGTATTTCTCAATCTGGACGGTGAGGTCACGACACTACCAAACTTACAGCTTTGGAAAGAGAGTTAAAAATGGTGGTCACGGCTGGGCACGGTGACTCACACCTGTAATCCCAGCACTTTGAGAGGCCAAGCTGGACGATCACAGGGTCAGGAGATTGAGACTATCCTGGCCAACATGGTGAAACCCTGTCTCTACTAAAAATACAAAACAATTAGCTGGGCGTGGTGGTGCACACTTGTGGTGCGCACTTGTAGTCCCAGCTACTCGGGAGGCTAAGGCAGGAGAATCCCTTGAACCAGGGAGTTGGAGGTTGCAGTGAACTGAGATCGTGCCATTGCACTCCAGCCTGGTGGCAGAGTGAAACTCCATCTCAAAAAAAAAAAAAAAAAAAAAAAAATGGTGGCCACAACATTCCAAACACAGCACCTAGGCCATAGCAACTGACTTTCTAAGAGCAGGGAACCTATATTTTTCTTACAGTGAGCACATCAGCCAGGCATCGTGTAGGGTGAGATGGAACTCAGAACACGAGGAAGAATGCAAAGGAAAGCTTTGGTGCTACATGGCCTTGAACTAGGATTTTTTTTCTTAGTCTCCTTCTTTCAGGAAGGTAGAGGACGGGCTCTTCCTGTATCTACACCTCCTGTGGGTCACTCGAATGGAAGATCGCCTCTGCTCTAAGTTGCTGGAAAGGCCAACTTTCAGGAGGTTGGGGGTGTGGCAAACACAATTAAAGATGGCAAAACATGTGGCAAGCATAGGGCATGAAGGTGCAAAAACCAAGGGTGGAGATCTGTAAAACACGGCCAGGAAACAAGACGGAGGAAGGACACAGTCCCCCGCCTGCAATTCCAATTTCCAAAAAGATGGAAGAATGCCGCAGCCCATCTTCTTTTGTTCTGATTTTGTTTTCTTCCTTTTTTGCCCCCGTTTGAGGACTCGCTAGATTCCAAAACAAAACTGATATTATATTCTTTATCTTTTTTCTTTTTTTGAGATAGAGTTTGCTCTTGTCACCCAGGCTAGAGTGCAATGGCATGATCTTGGCTCACTGCAACCTCCGCCTCCCGGGTTCAAGCCATTGTCCTGCCTCAGCCTCCCGAGTAGCTGGGATTACAGGCATGTGGCACCACGCCCAGCTAATTTTGTTTTTTAGTACAGACAGGGTTTCTACATGTTGGTCAGGCTGGTCTCGAACTTCCAACCTCAAGCGATCCACCCAACTTGGCCTCCCAAAGCGCTGGGATTACAGGCGTGAGCCACCGCACCCAGCTTCTTTATATATTTTCTATAAAAACACCTGTTTGGGGCCGGGCAGTGGCTCAAGCCTGTAATCCCAGCACTTTGGGAGGCCGAGGCGGATGGATCACGAGGTCAAGAGATCGAGACCATCCTGGTCAACATGGTGAAACCCCGTTTCTACTAAAAATACAAAAAAAAATTAGCTGGGCATGGTGGCGCGTGCCTGTAATCCCAGCTGCTCAGGAGACTGAGGCAGAATTGCCTGAACCCAGGAGGCGGAGGTTGCCGTGAGCTGAGATCGCGCCATTGCACTCCAGCCTGGGTAACAAGAGCGAAACTCCGTCTCAAAAAAAAAAAAAACACCTGTTTATTTGCAGGGTAACACCATCAACTCCTCTCTTCATATGACATAATACTGCATTATGTTTTTAAAATCTCAAATTGTCCTGGGAATCCAGATGAATCCAGTAACTGACTGTCAATATGAGCTAATTTTGTTGTAAAACAAGGTATCGTGAAGAAAGGGACAGACCATTGGTTCAATAAATAGACTCCAATAGGTATTTTTTTTCATCTCATATCTACAAGTTTTTTGTTTCCTGCTGGATTTTGTTAACTGGTTTCAGGTATAATTTACATATCAGAAAACTCATCTATTTGAGGTCCACCTTCAATGTTTTTAATGTGAGAGTTGTACAGCCATCACCGTATAATTTCTAGAACTTTTTTTTTTTTTTTTGAGATGGAGTTTCGCTCTTGTTACCCAGGTTGGAGAGCAATGGCACGATCTCGGCTCACTGCAACCTCTGCCTCCTGGGTTCAAGCAGTTCCCCTGCCTCAGCCTCCTGAGTAGCTGGGATTACAGGCGCACATCACCACACCTGGCCAGTTCTTGTATTTTTAACAGAGATGGGGTTTCACCATGTTGACTAGGCTGGTCTTGAACTCCTGACCTCAGGTGATCCTCCCGCCTCTCCCTCCCAAAGTGCTGGTATTACACATGAGCCACTGAGCCCAGCCTATTTCCAACTTTTTAACCTGTTGAGGAAAAAAGTGCAGCTCACTGCCAGTGCATTATTCTTGGGGCAAACAGAAAACAGGTTAAAAAAAATAGAGGTTTGGCTGGTGCAGTGGCTCAGGCCTATAACTCTGGCACTTTGGGAAACCAAGGCAGGCAGATCAGTTGAACCCAAGAGTTTGAGACCAGCCTGGGCAACACAGTGAGACCCCATCTCTGTTATTTAAAAAATTATTTAAAAATAAGTAATGGGGAAAAAAAGAGAGACTGGAAATCCAGATTAGAATTGAGTAAACTTTCAAATATTGGCAGGAAGCTAAACCCGGACAGACTAAACGGGATGTCACAAAATTGGCTTATAAAAGAGTGTCTGGTGTGCCGTCTGTTTCTTAGTTTGAAAAATCTGCATCCGGGCACAGTGGCTCACGCCTGTAATCCCAGTACTTGGGGAGGCCGAGGCGGGCAGATCACCTGAGGTCAGGAGTTTGACACCAGCATGGCCAACATGGTGAAACCCCGTCTCTACTAAAAATAGAAAAATTAACCGGGTGTGGTGGCACATGCCTGTAATCCCAGGTACTCAGGAGGCTGAGGCAGGAGAATTGCTCGAACCTGGGAGGCGGAGGTTGCAGTGAGCTGGGATCCTGCCATTGCACTCCAGCCTGGGCAACATGAGCAAAATCTGCTATCAGGAAAAAAAAAGGAAAATTTTCAACAGTTCCTTTATTCCCTTATAAATAACAAAGCAACACTTTCAAAGTGAGTTTTTAAACTGAAAATCTTAGGATTCAGTTTAACCAAATATACTTTATTAAACAATGAGAAACCGAATTCCAGAAGTAGCCTCCATGAGATGATTCTGTTAGCGGGAGTTTGATTTCTCTTAAGCCCTGTTCTGCATTGTCCATTCCATAACTCACTCTCTGTACTACCTGGGCTCCTTTTAATCTCCTTTTCCGAATAAGAAATGCATTGGTGGAGATCTTGGCAATGGCAGCAGAAGGCATAGAGGCGCCCGTGGACGTGGGGTGGGTGGTCTCGCGCGCCCCCCTCTCTGGAGCTCACACTGTTACTGATTTGCTCTTCTTTCTGTGTGTGGTCCTGTGCAGGTTAGTCTTCTGCTGTATCACTGCAAGTTGCTGCAACTTCCTGGGAAAAACTCTTCTGCTCAGCCAAAGTCTCAGAGAACTAGACCTGAGCGTGAATCACTTAAAAAATTATGGAGCATTAATTTTGATATTTCCCTTGGTATTTTCCTGTCATCTAGAGGAGCTGCAGTAAGTCTTTCCCCAGTTCTCCTGGATGCCATGTTTCTACTGTGTAAGGGCGTGGGTGGTGGAGTTGGCGACAGAAATAAGACTCTAATGATGCCATCATGGTTGATAGAGGTACGGGAACCCATGGTCCCCAAAAACAGGTGGCATGAAAGCACAGTACGGGAACCCATGGTCCCCAAAAACAGGTGGCATGAAAGCATGGTAAGATTCATTAGCGAAACCTTGTAGCTCAGAAAGAGCACGAGGGTTTATAAAATCCCTCAGATCCTTATCACACAGAGAAGGGTGCCTGCACCGGGCCCCTGTCCCTGCCCCCAGGTGCACACAGCATGGGAAATGCCACAGGAGAAGGGACCCCAAGATCCTGCCCTGGCCCGGCTTACAGTTTCTGAGGCAGAGAACATCTTCTGGGGTGGGCAATCATAGGGGCATCTTTTTGTCAGGAAATTGCTTTATTGGAAAAGGGATGCATTGGGGGAGGTAGCCATATCCAAGCCACTGGTACCGACCAAAGACCGCTAACTTAGACATGATGCAGTGGCCCCTGAATGAACCTCCGGGAGGAAATACATAACAAGCCACGGCAGCCTTCTGAGTGTGCCTCATCAGCGATGCTGAATAATCAGACTTCCTGATGAGTTCCCACTTACCTAAAAAAAAAAAAATTGTTTAGGCCGGGCGCGATGGCTCACGCCTGTAATCCCAGCACTTTGGGAGGCCGAGGCGGGTGGATCACGAGGTCAAGAGATCGAGACCATCCTGGTCAACAAGGTGAAACCCCATCTCTGCTAAAGAATACAAAAATCAGCTGAGCGTGGTGGTGCGTGCCTGTAGTCCCAGCTACTCAGGAGGCTGAGGCAGGAGAATTGCCTGAACCCAGGAGGCGGAGGTTGCGGTGAGCCGAGATCGCGCCATTGCACTCCAGCCTGGGTAACAAGAGCGAAACTCCGTCTCAAAAAAAAAAAAAAAGGCAACAAATGTGTGTGGCTATGTTCCAGTAAAACGTTATTTACAAAAACATAGTTGCCTGGATTGGGCTCCCAGAGCATAGTTTGAAGCTTGCTGTAGACTCCAAGAACATTCTTTTGTCGTCCTTCAAGCATTATCATGAGTATAACTGTCCTTTTTGTCTGTTACCCACGCAAAACTGGATAGAGACCCCCTCAATGAGCTCCCATGGGGCATGTGCAACTCCATATGCCCTATCGGTCTCATGGGCATGCGAGATGTTACATATTTTAACAGACATGATTTTACTATGTTGTATACGCCAGTCTCAAATTCCTGGGCTCGAGTGATCCTTCTGTCTCAGCCTCCTGTGTAGCTAGGACTACAGGCGTGTACCGCCACACCCAGCTTTGTAACTACTAAACGAGAAATAGGATTTTCTGGACTCGCTTTAGCATCTGATTATTCAGTATTTAATACACATTCTATAACAAATATCGAATGTATATTAAATGTCAGGCAGTCTTCCGGGTGGCTGGGATACATCAGTGAACAGAATAAATATTCATGTATTAATGGGTCTTGTATTGGCACTGGGGAAGATAGGAAATTAGACGTAAGTCACTTGTATCTTGTTAGACCAGAGGTCAGCAAATGACATTGCCCAAAGGCCAAGTCCGGCCCTCTACCTGTTTTTATAAAGATTTTACTGGAACATAGCCATCCATCTACGTGCGTTTCATGAATGCATTTGTGCTGCAATGGCAAAGGTGAGACACTGAGACAGAGGCACCACGGCCCAGGAAGCCTAAATCATTTTCTGGCGCTTTATAGAAAAAGGCTGTCCACTCCTGTATCGGGCAGTAAAAGGTGTTATGGAAACTTTGTATTCGGTACTAAGTCAGGGAGTGCTGACGGTGGGATGTGGCCATCTCTAAGCAAGGTCACTATCACCTCACTGACAAGGGGACATTTGAGCAGAGATGTGGAGAAGCGTGTGGACGGAGTCATACAGATCCCGGATGGGGCTTCCAAGCAGAACAAAGAGTTGGTGCGGAGCTGTTAACATAGAAACAGCCAGCTACGCTCAAAAACCAGCATGAGGGCCAGGGTGGTGAGGCGGTGAACGCAGGAGTGGAGAATCAGGGAGTGCGAATGGCAGGTCAGGTGGGAGAGCGTGGACAGTCGTAAGGACTTTGCTTGCTTTGAGAGGAAGGATCATTGGGTAAAATTCTCTCTATGAAAATGTATTTAGCTCTTCTCAGGGTTGGATTTTGACATGAGAACTGAAAGGTAGAAACACGAACGTCAGAGGAGGTTGCCTAACATAATTCTTCCGAATTCAAGCTCAGGATGGCAAAGGCGTAGGTTGGAAATGTGACTTCCTGGGACAAAAATGCTTAAAACATTCCAGCCTCAGTTTCCTCGTTTGTAAAACCAGGATGAGAGCCTTGTGATCGTTGTGAGTTTAATGTGCCCTGGGACTTTTGAATAATGCCCTTGTGTGTCGTAAGTGACCTGCGGATGTTAACACTGCTCTTGGCTCTGTAACAAGTCCTTTACTCACAGAAATCACAAGCCGGGTCCACGGACGCTTAACCCTCTGTGGTAGAAATCCCTGGAGGCAAGTGGTCGTGACTCTACCTCGCGTTCCTCTTCTGCAGGCTGTTTGGTTGTTTCCTTACCACCGAGATCTGTGAACACATCGCCGTAGTTCTTACGGCTAATGGAAACCTGAAGAGCCTGGAGCTCGGGAGCAACCACGTAGGAGATATGGGGATGCAGCTGATATGTAATGCTTTGAAACAGCCCTCCTGCAAGTTGGCGAATATTGGGTAGGTGCCTGGGGAGAAAACTCCCTGTTTTCTGCGAGGAAAAGCTGAAGGAAAGCACAAGAGGAAGTGGATCTGGAAATAACTCGGACATAATGGTCAGGAAACCGAATATGGTTTTCCTTTAAGAAAATAAGGCAGGTAGAAACAGAATGCTAGATGTCACCACACGTGTCTACACATGTGGACGGTATGAATGGAAACTGTGGTAGGCAGCTTCTAAATGGCTTCCAACAGTGTGACTATGCCAGTCACACTCTGGTATCATCGTCTCCTTGAGTGTAGGTAAGACCTGTAATTTGCTTCCCTTTTTTTTTTCTTTTTTTGAGACAGTCTCACTCCGTCATCCAGGCTGGAGTGCAGTGGCACAATCTTGGCTCACTGCAAACTCCGCCTCCAGGGTTCAAGCAATTCTCCTGCCTCAGGTTCCCAAGTAGCTGAGACTACAGGCGTGCACCACCACACCCGGCTAACTTTTGTGTTTTTAGTAGAGATGGGTTTTTACCAGGTCCATCTGGGAAAGAGGGCTCTACTGTGTAGTAAGTTCTTTGGCCCAAAACTTGTCCAGCACTTTGGGAGGCCGAGGCGGGTGGATCACAAGGTCAAGAGATCGAGACCATCCTGGTCAACATGGTGAAACCCCATCTCTACTAAAAATACAAAATTAGCTGGACATGGTGGTGCACGCCTGTAGTCCCAGCTACTCGGAAGGCTGAGGCAGGAGAATTGCTTGAACCCAGGAGGCGGAGGTTGCGGTGAGCCGAGATCGTGCCATTGTACTCTAGTCTGGGTAACAACAGCAAAACTCTGTCTCCAAAAAAAAAAAACTTGGAGGGTTGTAGTAGACATCCACTTCTCACCCGTCTCATCTGCCATCTTTCCTCAAGAATTTGGTCCCATCTTATCTGTGCATCTTTGTTATAGGCTAGAAGAGTGCATGTTAACCTCTGCCTGCTGTGATGCTCTTGCCTCTGTTTTTACCACCAACACAACACTAAAAAGACTCAATGTGCTTCGAAATAGCTTCAGTGATGAAGGAATTGTAAAACTTCTGGAGAGCCTGATGCACCCAAATTGTACACTACAGATAGTTGGGTAAGTTGCTTCTTTTCCTTGGTGATGGGGAAAATTCTGTGTTGAGATGGTCTCGGACCTATGGGAGGATGAGAAACCCTCTTGTCAGTTTCAAATACCAAAAAAAAAAAAAAAGTGTTTCCTCTTGGGAGATGGAAAATGTATGCCTAGTTCTTAAAGCAGAGTCTGTACTCAGTGGTGAGTAAAAGGTGACAATTGATGGTATACTTGACATAGAAAAAGAGGGTTCTATGTTTGAATATTTTCTTTCCTCCATTTGGATAGGCCCCTCATTACCAGAGAAGAAAAATGGGCAGTTCTCACTCCGCTATTTCGTGTTTCCAAGTCCATTAAATTCCTCTCATAAAGCAAAGGTTCTCTTCCTTTCTGTGTTAGCTGAGTGTTCCATGTATGTCCCTACCAGCTGGGGGATTAAATGACACGTGACCTCACAGTCTCTGAGTGTCAGGGCTCCAGTCCCAGCTTTGGTCATCCTCAGGATCTCTGATGAGGCTGCAGCCAAGATGTCATCCAAGGCTAGGGCCAAATCTGAAAGTTCCTCTGGGAAAGAAAAATCAGTCTGCTTCTCGGATCATGTGGTCATTGACAGAACTCAGTTCCTGCAGAGCTGTTGGGCTAAGAGTCTTAGTACATTGACAGCTGATGGCTAGAAGAGACCCTCAGTTATCAGTAATGACGCACTGAAAAAACTAGCTTTTTTTTTTGAGACGGAGTTTCGCTCTCGTCACCCAGGCTGGAGTGCAATGGCACGATCTCGGCTCACCGCAACCTCCGCCTCCTGGGTTCAGGCAATTCTCCTGCCGCAGCCTCCTGAGTAGCTGGGATGAAAAGAGTAACTCTGCAACTCTATAACAGTAACTCTCTGTCAAGTGTTGCCAGGCAATAGAGTGAGTTTGTTAGCAAAGCGGAAGTAACAATTCTATGTGGGCTTACCGAAAAGGTGACATCTCCTCATCTTTGCCTATTAGATAGGAGCAAATTTGGCCAGGCACTATGACTCATGACTGTAACCCCAGCACATTGGAAGGTTGAGGCAGGAGAATTGCTTGATCCTGGGAGGCAGAGTTTGCAGTGAGCCAAGATTGCACCACTGCACTCTGGCCTGGACGACAGAGTGAGACTGTCTCAAAAAAAAAAAAAAAAAAAAAGGAAGCAAATCACAGGTCTTGCCTGCACTCTAAGGGAAGATGATACACGGGTGTGATTGTCAGGAGGTGAGGATTGTTGGAGCATTTAGAAGCTGCCTGCCACAGTTTCCATTCACACTTTCCACATATGTAGACACGCCTGCTGATATCTAGCATTCGTTTCTACTTGCCTTGTTTATTTTATTTTATTTTATTTTTGAGGCAGAGTCTCACTCTGTCACCCAGGCTGCAACTTCCAGCTCTCAGATTCAAGCGATTCTCCTGCCTCAGCCTCCCAAGTAGCTGGGATTATAGGCACGCACCACCATGCCCAGCTAATTTTTTGTATTTTTAGTAGAGACGGGGTTTCACCATGTTGACCAGGATGGTCTCGATCTCTTGACCTCGTGATTCACCCTCCTCGGCCTCCCAAAGTGCTGGGATTACAGGCGTGAGCCACTGCGCCCGGCCTACATTCTAATACTTTATAGAGAAATCTCTATCTCAGGGTTTTTAGTCTCGAGCAGATTTTCATTTCCTCAGAGATGGCTTGAGATACTCCCAAGGATGCCCGAAGGACGCCATCTGGGAAATCACTCATTGAGGCAACCGAACTGAGACCACGCACGTGGCATCAATGGAGTTCTCCCTCTGTTTTCCTCCAGGCTTCCGTTAAGTGGCATGAGCACAGACACCCAGCAGTTGCTGAGGACCGTAAAGGAAAGAAAACCTGAGTTGATCTTTCTGTCTGAAGCTTGGTCTGCAAAAGAAGGCAGAGAAATTGGTGTGAGGCCGTCTTCTCAGCTGGGCTCAGTAATACCTCATTCTAATTTACAGCACATGTTTTCCGAATTTTCTCCGACCGTGTAGCGTCAAATACAGCATCCAGGCACCTGGTTTCGTCATGTTCTACATAAACCATATTTGTTATAAATTCCTACCAGGACTGGAATGCAAGAGAATTAGGGTTATGATTTTCCTGTTTGATTAGTGTGTGTGACCTTGATCCAGTCAACCACTTTCTTCTTAAAATTCCAGCACTCTCAAGAGTATGAAAAGGATTGTATGACATAATAAAGGGTTAAAATGCATTGGAAAAAGGGGTGAAGCATGATTCTTTTATCAGCGGGCATTGCGGAGTAACACTGAAGAAACTGCGATCCGGTTTGCTTGTTGCTTGTTTTTATTGCGTTTTAATTTTTTTATTATTTTTTTCTTTTTATTTTTTATTTATTTTTTTTAATTTTTATTGCATTTTAGGTTTGGGGGTACATGTGCAGAACGTGCAAGATAGTTGCATAGGTACACACATGGCAGTGTGTTTTGCTGCCTTCCTCCCCTTCACCCACACTTGGCATTTATCCCCAGGCTATGCCTCCCCAGCTTCCCCCCCGCTGTCCCTCCCCCATTACCCCCAATAGACCCCAGTGTGTAGTAGACCCCCCTCCCTGTGTCCATGTGTTCTCATTTTTCTCACCCGCCTATGAGTGAGAATATGCGGTATTTCTTTTTCTGTTCTTGTGTCAGTTTGCTGAGAATGATGTTCTCCAGATTCATCCATGTCCTTACAAAGGACACAAACTCATCATTTTTGATTGCTGCATAATATTCCATGGTGTATGTGTGCCACATTTTCCCAGTCCAGTCTATCATCGATGGGCATTTGGGTTGGTTCCAGGTCTTTGCTATTGTAAACAGTGCTGCAATGAACATTCGTGTGCATGTGTCCTTATAGTAGAACGATTTATAGTCCTTTGGATATATACCCAGTAATGGGATTGCTGGGTCAAATGGAATTTCTATTTCTAGGTCCCTGAGGAATCGCCACACTGTCTTCCACAATGGTTGAACTAATTTACACTCCCACGAACAGTGTAAGAGTGTTCCTATTTCTCCACATCCTCTCCAGCATCTGCTGTCTCCAGATTTTTTAACGATCGCCCTTCTAACTGGTGTGAGATGGTATCTCAATGTGGTTTTGATTTGCATCTCTCTAATGACCAGTGATGATGAGCATTTTTTCATGTGTTTGTTGGCCTCATGTATTAAATGAAATCTTTATTCAGCACATAAAGACCCTAAAACCTACCCCAACTTGAGTAGGTACCCCTCAGCTTTGGAGGCCTGTTAGATACAGCAACCAGCTGCTGAGCAAGGAGGCATTGTAAACACAGCGTCAGGGTTAGAAACATTACCAAAGCATTCCCGGTTCAACTCCCTCTTCTGAAAGAGGGTGAAAAGGAGAGGCTTTTTCCGAGGACACACAAATCTGACATTTCTCCACAGTTGAGAGAAGTCACCCGTTACCCCACGGAACACACACAGGTTTGTGAGTAGAGCTGGTGAAACGAGAGGGAGCTAGAAAAACGAAGGCCAGTTACGATGTCGGGTAGATCCAAGATGAACGTGGTGCGGCAGGAATACGAAGTCAGGAGGGAAGAGAATTTAGTCTGTTCCTATTCAGGGTTATTACCGACAGGTAAAGACCAGCTCCTGTGATTTCATGCATTGTTTTTTGCTTGTTTGCACATCTTTTGTTCCTTTCTCTCTCTCTTGTTGTCTACCTCTGTGGCTTGGTGCCTCCCTGTGGTGGTTCGTTCTGGTTCCTTTTTCCTTTCTTTCTTTTTTCTTTTTCTTTTTTTTTTATTTTAAATTTTTATTGCATTTTAGGTTTTGGGGTACATGTGCAGAACGTGCAAGATAGTTGCATAGGTACACACATGGCAGTGTGTTTTGCTGCCTTCCTCCCCTTCACCCACACTTGGCATTTCTCCCCAGGCTATCTCTCCCCAGCCCCCCCCGCTGTCCCTCCCCCATTCCCCCCAATAGACCCCAGTGTGTAGTAGACCCCCTCCCTGTGTCCATGTGTTCTCATTTTTCTCACCTGCCTATGAGTGAGAATATGTGGTATTTCCTTTTCTGTTCTTGTGTCAGTTTGCTGAGAATGATGTTCTCCAGATTCATCCATGTCCTTACAAAGGACATAAACTCATCATTTTTGATGGTTGCATAATATTCCATGGTGTATATGTGCCACATTTTCCCAGTCCAGTCTATCATCATTGGGCATTTGGGTTGGTTCCAGGTCTTTGCTATTGTAAACAGTGCTGCAATGAACATTCGTGTGCATGTGTCCTTATAGTAGAACGATTTATAGTCCTTTCTGTTAAGGCTGGACTGCTATGGCACAATCTTCGCTCTCTGCAAACTCCACCTTCCAGGTTCATGCAATTCTCATGCCTCAGCCTCCCGAGTAGCTGGGATTGCAGGTGTATGCCACCACACTCTGCTAATTTTTACATTTTTTGTAGAGACAGGGTTTCACCGTGTTCCCTAGGCTGGTCTCAAACTAATGAGCTCAAGCGATCTGCCCACCTTAGCCTCCTAAAGTGCTGGGATCACAGGCATGAGCCACCATGCCCTGCCCAATTAATTTGTTTTTGAGAGAAGGTTTTGTTCTGTTGCCCAGGCTGGAGTGCAGTGGCACTATCATAACTCACTGCGGCCTCGACCTCTTGGGTTCTGAGGTCTTATATTGGAATCTTTATTCTACCTTAAGTTAATATTTATATATGTCAAGAGGCAGGGGTCCAGTTTCATTCTTCCGCATATGGCAGCACTAGTTATTGAATACACTATCCTTTCCTTTATTGCTTATTTTTGTCAATTTTGTTGAAGATCAGATAGTTGAAGTTGTGTGGCTTTATTTCTGGATTCTCTGTTCCATTGGTCTATATGTCTATTTTTTGTAGGAATACCATGCTGTTTTGGTTATAGTAGCCTTATCATATAGTTTGAATTTGGGTAATGCGATGCCTTCAGCTTTGTTCTTTTTGCTTAAAATGACTTTGGCTATTCAGGCTCTTTTTTGGTTGCATATACATTTTAGGATAGTTTTTTTTTTTTTTTCTAGTTCTATGCAAAATGGCATTGGTAGTTTGATAGGAATAGCTTTGAATCCATAAATTGCTTTGGGCAGTTTGGCCATTTTAGTGATACTGGTTTTTTTCAATCCATGAGCATGGAATGTTTTTGCATTCGATTGTGTCATCTCTGATTTCTTTTCAGTAGAGTTTTGTAGTTTTCCTTGTCGAGGTTCTTCACCTTGGTTGGATGTATTTCCAGGTATTCTATTTTTATGTGTGGTTCTTATAAATGGGATTGCGTTCTTGATTTGGCTCTTGGCTTGTACATTATTTATGTGTAGAAATGCTACTGATTTTTGCACATTGAGGTCGTATCCTGAAACTTTGCTGAAGTCATTTGCCAATCCTGGGAACCTCTTGGCAGCGTCTTTAGGGTTTTCGATGTATAGAATGATGTCATTGAGGAGAGATAATCTGACTTCTTTTCCTATTTGGCTGCTTTTCTTTCTCTTGCCTGATTGCTGTGGCTAGGATTTCAGTACTATGTTGAATAGGAGTGCTGACATTGGGCATCCTTGTCTTGTTCCAGTTTTCTTTTTACTTTTTTTTGTTGGTGGGAGGACTCACTTTGTCACCCAGGCTTCAAACATGACTCATTGCAGCCTCAACCTTCTGGGCTCAAGTAATCCCCCCACCTCCATCCCCCAAGTAGCTGGGACTACAGGCCTGCAGCACCATGCCTGGCTAATTTTTATATTTTTTTGTAGAGATGGGGTTTTGCCATGTTGCCCAGGCTGATCTCAAACTCCTATGCTCAAGCAATCTGCCTACCTCAGCCTCCCAACGTGTTGAGATTACAGGAATGAGCCCAGTTTCCCAGCCTATTCCAGTTCTTAATAAGAATGCTTTCAGCTTTTGCCCACTCAGTGTGATGTGGGGTGGGCTTGTCATAGATGTACCTTATTATTTTGAGTTGTGTTCCTTCGATGTCTATGTCTAGTTTGTTGAGGGTTTTATCACAAAGGGATGTTAGCATTTTTGGTTTTGTTTTGTTTTGTTTTGTTTTCAAGATGGAATTTCACTCTTGTTACCCAGGCTGGAGTGCAATGGTATGATCATGGCTCACCGCAACCTCTGCCTCCTGGGTTCAAGCAATTCTCCTGCCTCAGCCTTCCGAGTAGCTGGGATTACAGGCATGCACCACCATGCCTGGCTAATTTTGTATTTTTAGTAGAGACAGGTTTCTCCATGCTAGTCAGTCTGGTCTTGAACTCCCGACCTAAGGTGATCCACCCTCCTCAGCCTCCCAAAGTGCTGGGATTACAGGCATTAGCCACCGCGCTATTGAAATCTTTTCCTGCATCTCTTGAGATGATCATATGGTCTTTGCTTTTAATTCCATTTACGTGGCGAAGCACATTTATTGATTTGTACATGTGGAACCAAACTTGCATCCCTGGAATAGAGCCTACGTGGTCTTGGTGAATTAACTTTTTGATGTACTGCTGGATTCGGCCGCTAGTATTCTGTTGAGGATTTTTGTGTGTAAGTTCGTCGGTGATACTGCCCTTTAGTTTCCTTTCTTTCTCTTTTACTGTGTTCTTGCCGGATGACGGAATCAGGGTGACGCTGTCTTTGGAGAATGAGTTAGGAAAAAGTTCTTTCCATCGTTTTTTGTTCTTTGTTCCTCCAGAAAAGTTTCAGTGGAATTGGTACCGGCTTTTGACTGCACGTCTGGTAGAATTCAGCTGTGAATCCATCTGATCCAGAGCTCTATTCTGGTTGGTAGGTTTTTAAACATGACTCGTTTAATTTCAGAACTCGGTATTGGTTGGCTGAGGGTTTCAGTATCTTCCTGATTCAATCTTGGTATGTTGTGTGTTCATGGAATATACGCAACTCCTCTGGATTTTCTAGTTTGTGTGCACAGAGTTGTTAATGATATTTTCCGAGGATCTTTCGTATTTCTGTGGGATTGATTGTAACGTCCCCTTTATCATTTCTGATTGGTTTATTTGGATGATCTCTCTTTTTCTTTTCAGTGTAGCTAGTGGTCTGTTGATTTTATTTACCCTTTCAAGAACTAGCTTTTCATGTCATTGATTCTTGTATGGATTTTTGGGTCTCAATTTCGTTCAGTACTGCTCTGATTTCAGTTTTTGTTTCCAGTTAGCATTGGTGTTAGCTTGTTCTTATTTTTCTAGTTTTTCCAGGTGTGATGTTAGATCATGAGTTTGAGATCTTCCTAACTTTTTGGTGTAGGCAGTTAGTGCTATAAACTTGCCTCTGGATGCTGCTTTGGCTGCATCCCAGATATTCTGATATGGTATGTCTTCATTTTCATTTATTTCAAATAATTTTATTTCTCTCCTAATTTCATTACTTGGCCAAAAGTCATTCACAAGCAAGTTATTTAATACATGTAATTATCTGCTTTTGAGAGATATTCTTGGTATTGATTTCTGTTTACATCCCACTGTGGTCTGAAAGTGCGATTGGTATAATTTCTACTGTTTTGAATAATAAAGACTTGCTTTATCTTCAAGTATGTGGTTGCTATTAGGGCATGTTTCATGTACAGGTAGAAGACTGTATATTCTTGGGTTGGTGAGTGGAGTGCCCTGTACATGTCTATTAGGCATGGTTCATGTACAGGTAGAAAACTGTATATTCTTGGGTTGGTGAGTGGAGTGCCCCATACATGTCTATTAGGCATGTTTCATGTACAGGTAGAAGACTGTATATTCTTGGGTTGGTGAGCGGAGTACCCCATACATGTCTATTAGGCATGTTTCATGTACAGGTAGACTGTATATTCTTGGGTTGGTGAGCGGAGTGCCCCATACATGTCTATTAGGCATGTTTCATGTACAGGTAGACTGTATATTCTTGGGTTGGTGAGTGGAGTGCCCCGTACATGTCTATTAGGCATGTTTCATGTACAGGTAGACTGTATATTCTTGGGTTGGTGAGCGGAGTACCCCGTACATGTCTATTAGGTATGTTTTATGTACAGGTAGAAGACTGTATATTCTTGGGTTGGTGAGTGGAGTGCCCCGTACATGTCTATTAGGCATGTTTCATGTACAGGTAGAAGACTGTATATTCTTGGGTTGGTGAGCGGAGTACCCCGTACACGTCTATTAGGCATGTTTCATGTACAGGTAGAAGACTGTATGTTCTTGGGTTGGTGAGTGGAGTGCCCCGTACACGTCTATTAGGCATGTTTCATGTACAGGTAGAAGACTGTATGTTCTTGGGTTGGTGAGTGGAGTGCCCCGTACATGTCTATTAGGCATGTTTCATGTACAGGTAGACTGTATATTCTTGGGTTGGTGAGTGGAGTGCCCCGTACATGTCTATTAGGCGTGTTTCATGTACAGGTAGAAGACTGTATATTCTTGGGTTGGTGAGTGGATTGCCCCGTACACGTCTATTAGGCATGTTTCATGTACAAGTAGACTGTATATTCTTGGGTTGGTGAGTGGAGTTCCCCATACATGTCTATTAGGCATGTCTCATGTACAAGTAGACTGTATATTCTTGGGTTGGTGAGTGGAGTGCCCCGTACATGTCTATTAGGCATGTTTCATGTACAGGTAGAAGACTATATTCTTGGGTTGGTGAGTGGAGTGCCCTGTACATGTCTATTAGGCATGTTTCATGTATAGGTAGAAGACTGTATATTCTTGGGTTGGTGAGTGGAGTGCCCCGTACATGTCTATTAGGCATGTTTCATGTACAGGTAGAAGACTGTATATTCTTGGGTTGGTGAGTGGAGTACCCCATATGTGTCTATTAGGTCCAGTTGATCAAGGAGTGAATTTAAGTGCAGAATTTAACAGTTTTGTGCACTCGTGATCTGTCCAACACTCAGTGGGGTGTTGAAGTCCCTCACTGTTACCGTGTGCATGTCCACGTGTTTTCATGGATCTAGAAGTGCTTGAGCATCTGGGTGCTCTGCTGTTGGGTGCATGTATATGAGGATATTTAAATCCCCGGGTTGCACTGAGCCCTTGTCACTGTGGAACGCTCTTCTTTATTCCTTTATTTTCTTAGCATTGTGGGTTTAGAGTCTGTTTTACCTGATAGAAGAATAGTGATTCCTGCTCTTTTGTGATTTCCGGTTGCATGATAGATCTTTCTCCAGCCCTTTACTTTAAACCCATGGGTGACATTTTATGTGATTTAGGTCTCTTGAAGACAGCAGATTAATGGGTCTTTTAAAAAAAGAAATCCATCTTTCCCACTGTATGTCTTTTAAGTGGGACTTTTAGAGCATTTAAGGGTAATATTAATCTGTGAGGTTTTGATCCTATTGTGAAGGTGTTAGCCGGCTGCTCCATAGTTTTTATTGTTAGGAGCTTTACAGGGCCTGTGGCCTATGCACTCAAGTGTGTTTTTGTGGTAACATGTATTCCTATGTTTTTTTTCTGTTTGTTTTGCTTTTTGCTTTGTGACGGCTTTGCTCTGTCTCCCAGGCTGGAATGCAGCATGCAGTGGCACGATCTCCGCTCAGTGCCATTGCAACCTCGGCCTCCTGGGTTAAAATGACTCTCCAGCGTCAGCCTCCTGAGCAGCTGGGATTACAGGTGTGTGCCACCATGCCCAGCTGATTTCTTTGTACTTTTAGTGCGGAAAGGATTTCGCCATGTTGGTCAGGCTGGTCTTGAACTCCTGACCTCAGATGACCCACCCCGCTCTCCTCCCAGAGTCCTGGGATTATAGGCGTGAGCCTCGCTGCTGGCCAGGCAGGGTGTTCTGGCTTTGTTCCCGCAGCCCTGTGTTCTGTCAGGCTGTGCAGTCGGACGTGCAGGCCTGTAGATGGCGCCGTGGGTAAGAGCGGCTGTGGCAGATGGAGGTGGGTGCACACCTGACCCTTGTTTACTGGGAGAAGCTCTCTGTTGCCTCAGGCAATGGGCTACTCCATGAAGTGCGCAGTGGTCTGAGCTCCCTGTTCGGCCCTGTGGCAGGGATGAATATTGGTGGAGCCTGTCCAGGCAGTAATCTTGCACTTTGGAGGGCCGAGGTGGGTGGCTCACCTGAGGCCAGGAGTTCAAGGTCAGCCTGGCCACCACGGTGAAACCCAGTTTCTACTAAAAATACAAAAATTAGCCGGGCATAAGGGCGGGTGTCTGTAATCCCAGCTACTCTGGAGGCCTGGGTGGGAGAATCACGTCAACCCGGGAGGCGGAGGTTGCAGTGAGCCAAGATTGCACTATTGCACTCCAGCCTGGGCGACAGAGCGAAACCTCAGTCTTAAAAAAAAAATGATGGAATGAGGGTGGATCACGAGGTCAAGAGATCGAGACCATCCTGGTCAACAAGGTGAAACCCCGTCTCTACTAAAAATACAAAAAATTGGCTGGGCATGGTGGCGCGTGCCTGTAATCCCAGCTACTCAGGAGGCTGAGGCAGGAGAATTGCCTGAACCCAGGAGGCGGAGGTTGCGGTGAGCCGAGATCGTGCCATTGCACTCCAGTCTGGGTAACAAGAGCGAAATTCTGTCTCAAAAAGAAAAAAAGATTGAATGAATGAATGAATGAATGGTCACATAAGTATGTAAGTGGTGGAAGGGGAAACAACTTCCTTACACAGATTCCTGCTAGTAGCTGTTGGTGGAATCAGGTGGCAGTTGTGATGAGAGGCTGAGATGGGTCAATGCAGGTGTGATGAGAAGTATGTTAGGTACCCTCTGGGTATATCCCTCGTAACATAACGTACTACTCAGTTACAAACACCAAATGTTTTTTTTTTTTTTTGCCAATCAATGAGAGCTTGTAAGGTTGCTGAGGTTGGTTGGCCTTGAACTCTTGGCCTCGCCTTCGCAAGCGCCACGACATCCGGCTGGAGCCACTTTTGGCCCGAAACACCAAATGTTAAATGCATTCTGAAAAGTTTTATTATTTGTTTAGTATTTTATTTATTTATTTATTTATTTATCGAGACAGAGTCTTGCTGTTGTTGCCCAGGCTGGGTGCAGTGACATGATTTTGGCTCACTGAAACCGCTGCCTCCCGGGTTCAAGTGATTCTCTGCCTCAGCCCCCTGAGTAGCTGGGATTGCAGGCACCCACCAGCATGACCTGCTAATTTTTGTATTTTTAGCAGAGGTGGGGTTTCACCATCTTGGCCAGGCTGGTCCTGAACTCCTGACCTTGTGATCCACCCATCTCGGACTCCCTAAGTGCTGGAATTACAGGCGTGAGACACTGCACCTGGCAATGTTTGTTTTAAATGGACAGATAACATGGTATGATTTCATCAAGCACAACACGATGATTTGAAGTATATATACATTATGGAAGGATTGAGTCTAGCTAATTAACAACTGCATTGCCTTACAGAATTACATTATCATTACAGCTTCCATCTATGCACTTTTCAAGAATATGACATGTCATCATTAACTACAGGCAGCCTGCTGGGTTATACAGTAGATATGCTTAAGGTTATTTCTTTTATCTAACTGACATAATGTATCCTGTACGTAGGATCTCCCCTCTCTCCTCCAGCCCAGCCTCTGATCACCACTGTGATACTCTCTATTTCTATGAGATCAACTTTTTTAGATTCCGCCAGTGAGTGAGATCACGTGGTGTTTGCCTTTCTGCGCCTTGCTCATTTCACTGAACGTCATGTCCTCTAGGTTCATCACGTTGGAAAAAGCGGGATTTCATTCTTTCTCATGAGTGATAACATTCTGTCGTGTTTACACACCACAGTTCCTTCCTTCGTTCTTCCATTGATGGGCATTTACGTCAGTTCATGTCTTGCCTGTTGTGAATAGAGCTGCAGTAGACATGGGGTTGTAGAGATCTCTCTCACATACTGGATTGATTTCTTTTGAATATGTATCCAGTAATGGGATTTCTTGGATTATATGGCAGATCTCTCTCTCTGTCTTTTTTTTTTTTTTTTTTTTTGAGATGGAATTTTACTCTAGTTGCCTGGGCTGGAGTGCAGTGGTGTGATCTTGGCTCACTGTAACCTCTGCCTTCCCAGTTCGAGTGATTCTCCCTCCTCAGCCTCCCGAGTAGCTGGGATTACAGGTCTGTGCCACCATGCCTGGCTAACTTTTTCGATTTTTAGTAGAGACAGGGTTTCACCGTGTTGGTCAGATTGGTCTCAAACTCCTGAGTTCAAGTGATCCACCCGCCTCAGCCTCCCAAAATTCTGGGATTACAGGCATGAGACACTGTACCCAGGCCTCTTTTTCATATTTTGAGGGACCTCCCCAAGTGCTAGATTTATCTGGAGAGACTTGGCAGAGGCTGACATGACGAGGTCATCAAGGCGAACAGTGGGGACCGTGGCAGGAGGTCCTGAGGCGAGCATGGCTTTGTAGCTGGAGTCTTCCTGACAGTGGAGGGGAACTGAGTCTACTCCTGAGGAGCCACAGGACAGACACCAAGGAGGGTCATTCTGTAGAGCGTCGAGGGCGGGGAAGCCAAGGGCGGCAGAGAAGAAAATTGACCCCGGAGAGGAAGAGAGAGGCATGACAAGGAATGGAGCGCATGCTCCTGGGTGGGGATTCTGAGCCGGAAAGGAAAGGGGGACGAGGTCGGATCACTGGACATAGGCGTTGGGTCTGTGGACTGAGCGGTAGTGTCCTGTCAACATGGCTTGTCTGCACCGAAGGGCAGTATGGTTGATTCACAGGAGAGCGTCCTGTTGGAGCGGAAGCCACACTGGAGAATTTAGGGACAGTGTGCGCATGTCAGGCAGCTCGCTCAGCTCACTCTCAGCTACTTTAGTGAAACTCTTGATTTTGGGTGACAGAAAGCAGTGTCGATAGGTCAAACGTGGTAAAATTTAACAGTTGGGGAGTCTGTGTAAGGAGAAAAATACATATATTTGAAGTCATTTCAAATTATTTCAGACATGAATATGATTTCATTTCTAAATTTTGTTTTTGTTTTTGTGATGAGGTCTTGCTCTGTCACCCAGGCTGGAGTGCAGTGGTGCAGTTTCGGCTCACTGCAACCTCTGCCTCCTGGGTTCAAGCGATTCTTGTGCCTCAGACTCCCAAGGAGCTGGGACAGTGGGTGTGCACCACCCCACCTGGCTACATTTCTGCATTTAAAGATGTGCTAGATATTGCTAATATATGCTTATTAGTTGTAATAGTTAACATTTTTTAAATAATTTTTTTATTGCATTTTAGGTTTTGGGGTACATGTGAAGAACATGCAAGATAGTTGCATAGGTACACATGTGGCAGTGTGATTTGCTGCCTTCCTCCCCTTTACCTATATCTGTCATTTCTCCCCATGCTATCTCTCCCCAACTCCCCACCCTCTGCTGCCCCTCCCCTATTACCCCCAACAGACCCCAGTGTGTGATGCTCCCCTCCCTGTGTCCATGTGTTCTCATTGTTCAACACCCACCTATGAGTGAGAACATGCGGTGTTTCATTTTCTGTTCTTGTGTCAGTTTGCTGAGAATGATGTTCTCCAGGTTCATCCATGTCCCTACAAAGGACACAAACTCATCGTTTTTCATGGCTACATAATATTCTATGGTGTATATGTGCCACATTTTCCCTGTCCAGTCTATCATCGATGAGCATTTGGGTTGGTTTAATTGAAAAATACAAAAATAAATGTATTTTAAGATAAAAAAGATCATTTACCTCCAACAAGAAAGACTGCAAAAACTCACAGAAGTGCTTTATGCTGATTACAAATTATACCAAGCAAACGGACTTACAACCCAGAACCAGGAGCAGCAGAAACGATGAGCATACGTGTACACATGGAATCTGTACTTTCTCATTTCCATGAGAGACAACTGGGTCTGAATGGCAGAAACAGTATTTATGATGGATGATAACATACACAGTATTTATGATGGATGATGAGATACACAGTATTTATGATGGATGATGAGATACACAGTATTTATGATGGATGATGAGATACACAGTATTTATGATGGATGATGAGATACACAGTATTTATGATGGATGATGAGATACACAGTATTTATGATGGGTGATGACATACACAGTATTTATGATGGATGATGAGATACACAGTATTTATGATGGATGATGAGATACACAGTATTTATGATGGATGATGAGATACACAGTATTTATGATGGATGATGAGATACACAGTATTTATGATGGATGATGAGATACACAGTATTTATGATGGATGATAACATACACAGTATTTATGATGGATGATGAGATACACAGTATTTATGATGGATGATGAGATACACAGTATTTATGATGGATGATGAGATACACAGTATTTATGATGGATGATGAGATACACAGTATTTATGATGGGTGATGACATACACAGTATTTATGATGGATGATGAGATACACAGTATTTATGATGGATGATAACATACACAGTATTTATGATGGATGATGAGATACACAGTATTTATGATGGATGATGACATACACAGTATTTATGATGGATGATGACATACACAGTATTTATGACGGATGATGAGATACACAGTATTTATGACGGATGATGAGATACACAGTATTTATGATGGATGATGACATACACAGTATTTATGATGGATGATGAGATACACAGTATTTATGATGGATGATGACATACACAGTATTTATGATGGATGATGAGATACACAGTATTTATGATGGGTGATGACATACACAGTATTTATGATGGGTGATGACATACACAGTATTTATGATGGATGATGACATACACAGTATGGCGGATGATAAGATACACAGTATTTATGACGGGTGATGACATACGCGGTATTTATGACGGATGATGACACGCGGTATTCATGACGGATGATGACACGCGGTATTCATGACGGATGATGACATACGCGGTATTCATGACGGATGATGACATACGCGGTATTTATGATGGATGATAAGATACACAGTATGATGGATGATGACATACACGGTATTTATGACGGATGATGACATACACGGTATTTATGACGGATGATGACATACACGGTATTTATGATGGATGATGACATACACGGTATTTATGATGGATGATGACATACGCGGTATTTATGATGGATGATGACATACGCGGTATTTATGATGGATGATGAGATACGCGGTATTCATGATGGATGATGAGATACGCGGTATTCATGATGGATGATGACATACGCGGTATTCATGATGGATGATGACATACACGGTATTTATGATGGATGATGACATACACGGTATTTATGATGGATGATGAGATACACGGTATTTATGATGGATGATGAGATACACGGTATTTATGATGGATGATGACATACACGGTATTCATGATGGATGATGACATACGCGGTATTTATGATGGATGATGACATACACGGCATTTATGATGGATGCTGACATATGCAATATTTATGATGGATGATGACATACACAGTATTTATGATGGATGATGACATACACAGAATGTGGACGGAGAAAATGACTCCACAGGGTCTGCAGGAGCGTATGCGGATTTATACCGGTTCTTACATATTCTGGTAGGTGGGAAATAGTATTCTGATGAAGTGCGGTGCTTTAGAAATCCGTAAAATAATGGCTACACCACCACCAAAAACAGTTATACCATAACACTACTAAGTTACAAATAAACAACCCTGGTTTATTAAACAAACCTGGTATTCCCAAAGAATGCAAGGGAAAAACAGAGAAACAAGGAGGGAAAAAATTTCCTTGCTTTGATTTTCAATGATGAAAACTAAAAATCCAAGTAATGGACAGCCACATAACAAGGGTTAGAAATGACACTGTTTCAGCCAGACACAGTGGCTTACGCCTGTAATCCCAGCAGTTTGGGAGGCTGAGTGAGCCCTGCAAGTTGTTACGACCTCTGCCCATTATGCAGTTCCAAAGTCGCTTTCACATTTCCAGGTATCTTAATAGCAGTGCCAGACTCCTGGTACCAAAATATTCTGTATGAGTTCATTCTCACACTGCTATAAAGAACTACCTGAGCCTGCGTAATTTATGAAGAAAAGAGTTTTCATTAATTCATAGTTCTGCAGGTTGTAAAGGAAGCATCACTGGGAGGCCTCAGGAAACTTAACAATCCTGGTGGACAGCAAAGGGGAAGCAAATGCCTTTTTCACATGGTAGCAGGAAAAGGAGAGTGAGGGAAAAAAAGGCAAGTGCCACACACTTTTAAATCATCAGATCTTGTGGGAACTCACTGTCACAGGAACAGCATGGAGGAAATTCATCCCCATGATCCGATCATCTCCCACCTGGTTCCTCCCGAAACACTGAGGATTACGATTCAACATGGGATTTGGGTGGGGACACACAGCCAAACCGTATCACTTGATATGATTCTACAGGATACTATTAATTTTCATTCAGTATTTTAAGTTATTTCTTAACTACTAATTGTGGTTAAATACATGTCATTTGCCATCTTAACCATTTTTAGATGTAAAATTCAGTGGTATTTATTACATCCATATTGTTTTGCCACCAACACTACCATCATCTCCAGAAATCTTTTCATCTGACAAAATTGAAACTGTTTACCCATCCTAGCCCATTTTTAAATTGATCTATTTGTTTTCCTGCTATTGAATTATTTGGGTACCTTATGTATTCCAGACATTAACCCTTTATAGAATGTATGATTTGCAAATGTTTTCTCCTACTGTGTTGATTGTTCACTTGTGTTGTTTCCTTTGTGTGCAGAAGCTTCTAAATTTGATGCAGTGTCCTTTGCCTATGTTTGCTTTTGCTGCCTGTGATTTAGATGTGTTGAACAAAATGTTTGCCCAGACAAATTTCCTAGATCTTTCCCCCTGTGTTTTAATCTAGTAGTCTTACCATTCCAGGTCTTACATTTAACTCTTTAATCCATTTTGAGTGGATTTTTGCATATGGTTTCATGTAAAGATACAATTTCAGGCCGGGCGCGGTGGCTCACACCTATAATCCCAGCACTTTGGGAGGCCGAGGCGGGTGGATCACAAGGTCAGGAGATTGAGACCATCCTGGTCAACATGGTGAAACCCTGTCTCTACTAAACATACAAAAATTAGCTGGGCATGGTGGTGCACACCTGTAGTCCCAGCTACTCGGGAGGCTGAGGCAGAAGAATTGCTTCAACCCAGAAGGCGGAGGTTGTGGTGAGCCGAGATGGTGCCATTGCACTCCAGCCTGGGTAACAAGAGCGAAACTCTGTCTCGGAAAAAAAAAAAGTAGCCAGGTGTGGTGGTAGGTACCTGTAGTCCCAGCTACTTGGGAGGCTGAGGCAGGAGAATTGCTTGGACCTGGGAGGCGGAGGCTGCAGTGAGCTCACACCATTGCACTCCAGCCTGGGTGACAGAGCAAGACTCCATCTCAAAAAAAAAAAAGAAAAGAAAATGTATGATTGTTGAGGACTGTGCTGTACAGCCTTTCACATCTGTGGACTCTGAGGCTATGATCCTTACTACATTCCTAATACTTCAGGTAATTGTGTTTTTTCTCCCTCTTACCTCTGTGTCCCTCATTCTTTGTGTGTCTACCTCTCTGGCTTTGTTCCTGGCGCCCTCTCTGCTGCCTCTTTTCATTTCATTTTCCTTTAACTTCTTACTCTCTTTCAGTATGAATAAAGATGTGAAAGAAAGAAATTTGTATGCCTCTGTTTTATATGATATACGGCCATTTTCTATTCTATTGATTGCCACTACGTTCTGTATTGTTCCTTTCCATTTACTTTTCAGTCGAATAGCTCTTATTTAAGTAACTTGAAGTGCAAGTTGAGATCACTGATTATGGTATTTTCTTCGTATTTAAGTTTTTTTTTTTTAGACAAAGTTTTGCTCTCATTACCCAGGCTGGAGTGCAATGGTGTGATCTCGGCTCACCGCAACCTCCGCCTCCTGGGTTCAGGCAATTCTCCCGCCTCAGCCTCCCAAGTAGCTGGGATTACAGGCACGCACCACCATGCCCAGCTAATTTTTTGTATTTTTAGTAGAGACGGGCTTTCACCATGTCGACTAGGATGGTCTCGATCTCTTGACCTCGTGATCCACCCACCTTGAGTTTTTATTAGTATAAGTTTCTCACTAAGCTTCAACTGCGTCTACAAATTTTGTGCTTTTATTTTCGTTTACCTCAGGATAGTTGTAATTTCCATTGTCATTTCATATTTGATCACAATTTTATTTAGAAGTGGTTACTTCGTTTCCATAGATGTGAAAAGTTATGTATATATGGCTTCTTGTTATTAATCTCTTATTTAACTCTTTTGCCATTAGAAACGGGGTGTATATTATTTCGATTTTAAAATTCGTGAGTTCCTCTAAGACCGCATATGACAGACCACACTCTAACATACTCAGTGTGCATTTGAATGTGTGTTCAGTTGTTCAGTCATTGAATACATAGACATCTATAATTTTAAGTGATATGTAAATTTTTTAGTATACCATTGATTTTGTATCATACAAGGCCATTTCCTATTTTATCGATTGCCACTGTGGTCTTCATCATGTCTTTCCATCTGCTTTGCAGCTGACTTGCTCTTGAGTAACAAACTGGAAGTAAAGACCACTGATTATGGTATTTTCTATTTGATTAAACTTTTTATTAGTGCCAGTTTCTCACTAAGCTTCAACTGCATCTACACATTTTGTGAATTTTACTTTAATTCAGTTCAGGATAGTTGTCATTTCCAGCGTAATTGAATATTCGATCAGGGTTTATTTAAACGATTCATGGATTTCTTCCCATTACTGATTTCTAACTTAACTCTGTTGCCAGTAGAGAATGGGATGTATATTATTTCAATTTTAATATTAATGAGTTTTGTCTATGACCCCACATATCTACTCTGGCAAATACTCAGTGCCAGAGGATTTTTTTTTTTATTTTAAATTACCCAAGTCCCTGAAACAGAAGAGTAATTTATTTTTAGTATGAAAGTGATTAACAATAGTTGTCTCATTATTCTGACTTATCCATATTCAAAACTCACCTGCACAGAAATCAGAAAACTGCAAACCCATAGTTTCTAACAATCCCTATTTAACCATTAAGAAAGGATTTATAAAAATAAGTTATGTACATAGAAAAGAGAGAGTAGAAAGTGCTAACCAGAGTTAGCCAGAAAAGCTTTCTGTGAGTGAAATAATACTTCCTGTCTAAGGTTCAGGAATAAGATGCTTCTTTTGGGGCTGAGAAATTTACATGAGAAACCTTTGGTATCCAAATTGGACTTCTGAGCTCTTTGCTGTGCCATTTTTGGCTAGTCTAAAGCAATCAGTTGGAGAAAGCAACACTGAGGAGGAGGAGGAGGAGGAGAAAGGAATTGTCAACCTCAGACCAATCTCTAGCTCCAGGGTTAAGACTGAGAACTTGAATGTCAGTGTTCAGTTGTTGGGTTAAACTGAATACATAGACATATATATATAACTTTACTGTATCCAAATAACTTCTTATCATTTGAAAAATAAATTACTTTGTTGGCTCACATTCTAATAATTATTTAGTTCATAACTTCCATAACACATAGTGCATTGATCATGCAGAAAATAGAAAATATTGAGAAATCTGAAATTTCAAAATATTTATTGAACAAAAGAATAAACATAAGCCCCAAAGAAAATATGGCAAACTTTATACATAAAATGTAATTTTCCCCTAATTAATATGATGGCTTTCGGTTCATGGTTTACAAAATGACCAATGTTTCCCTTCTATCCCTTTGTACCTATGTGTATCTAGCAGAAATGTTCTTAGCTCTGGCTACAGGCACACAGAAACTTGCTATTGATGATTATGTTCAAATGTTTATTTCCTTTCCCCAGAATAAACTGGGGGACTGGCACTGTCTGGATTGATCACAGGACAGATACTCAGGAAGCTCCGATCAGCTTGAGTTTCACGTTTATGAGAAAAAAATGGACGCAGAGGCTCGATAACAGGAAGGTCGTTGAATGTGTAGATATGGCACCCATCACTAACATTATAAAAGGAAATGGACCTCATACCTACATCCAGGTAAATCCCCACTCTCTGCAGCTGGGGACTCACCCAGAGAAAAGTCAGAGGCATAGTGCTGGCGGCAAAGATCGGCCCTGTTCTGGAACCCACGGTCCAGAAGCCGAGTTCCGAAGAAAGCACAATGTCCCCCTGTCGATTCACAGATTCCTTACAAATGCCCACATCCCATATTTTGCTGGTGCCCACATCCACCTCCCAGTAATAGCGGCCGGAAGTGAAGCGGGAGGTCCCCAGGACGCACAGTGAGGAGCTGAACCTTTCAGCCCGCTCTTTCCTGTTGTGTCTGAAATCCCCACACTGGAGGCTCCTCAGGTCTTCAGAAATGGTAAGATCGTTGCTGGCTGTGTCCACATCCAAGGTCATATCCACTGTGGTAAGAAGAACCGGTAGTTCAGCAAAGACACACACTGCAGACTCCCTCTGCCCCTTTACTGCGAACACCTAAATATATTGTTCACTGTTACTTCTTTTATGCTACTTTCCCGAATCAAAATTGTTCTGTTTAGCTGCCTGATGAGGTCAAATTTTATGTATAGAATGCATGAATACAATAACTACGACATATCCACCTTATTTATAGTAGACATTCCTTTTGAATTAAGTTATTGCAGGCCGGGCGCGGTGGCTCAAGCCTGTAATCCCAGCACTTTGGGAGGCCGAGGCGGGTGGATCACGGGGTCAAGAGATCGAGTCCATCCTGGTCAACATGGTGAAACCCCGTCTCTACTAAAAAATACAAAAATTAGCTGGGCATGGTGGTGCATGCCTGTAATCCCAGCTACTCAGGAGGCTGAGGTAGGAGAATTGCCTGAACCCAGGAGGCGGAGGTTGCCGTGAGCCAAGATCTGCCATTGCACTCCAGCCTGGGTAACAACAGCGAAACTCCGTCTCAAAAAAAAAGAAAAGTTCTTGCATAATTTGATAAGCATATTTTTGTCATTGAATAAGTAAGACACACGAAGGGAAAGACAGCAGCTAGCTCTCCAAATGACTGTACGAACTTGCAGCTTCCATGAAAATCTATACCCAAAGGTGACGTTGTATACGGCTGTTTGTGAAGCAGGAAAGTTGTAGATGACAGACTTCTGCTAACCGTGTTTGAAAGTTGTTTTCCCAGTGCTTTCTATGGGCTGTGGAAGGTCGTACAGATTCCTTACCTTGAAACTTCTTCATCCTTGGGTTCATTGTTAGAATAGATTTCAGCTTGGGCTCTAGTTCCTTGATGGTGGAAATCAGTGCCCTCAGCTTGTACTTGGGTTTGATGTCTTTCTTCTGAGAGGCCACGGTGCATAAGGGGCACAGTACTCCTTCCCCATGGGGCTCCTTCTGCAGTGAATTGACGCACTGGAGGCAGCAGGCGTATCCACATTTCAGCTGCACCGGTTCTTCAAGATCATTGAGACACACAGGACATCTAATTACTTGTTTGAAGTGTTCAGCCATGGCAAATATCTATAGGAAAAAAATGGGCACGGTATCAGAATTTCCACGAGCTGGATGAACAGCTGACGGTGCTTGGAAGCTTTTGTGTTTACATGCAGAGAGTTATCATGTATGAAACTTACAATCACTACTACTAGTGATGAAGAGACAACATAAATACAAATGTAAATGACTTGAGGCCCTGAACTTCTAATATCTGTAATAGTCATGGAAACAGGGAGCCGCGGCAGCTCCGGCCAGTTGTCCTGGCGCCTGAGGAGGCGAGACTATGAGTTCAAGGCCAACCTGAGCAACATAACAAGCTCTCATTGATTAACAAAAAAAATTGGGGACCGGGCGCAGTGGCTCAAGCCTGTAATCCCAGCACTTCGGGAGGCCGAGGTGGGTGGATCACGAGGTCAAGAGATCAAGACCATCCTGGTCAACATGGTGAAACCCCGTCTCTACTAAAGATACAAAAAATTAGCTGGGCATGGTGGCATGTGCCTGTAATCCCAGCTACTCAGGAGGCTGAGGCAGGAGAATTGCCTGAACCCAGGAGGTGGAGGTTGTGGTGAGCCGAGATCATGCCATTGCACACCAGCCTGGGTAACAAGAGCGAAACTCCATCTCAAAAAAAAAATAGAACTGCCGAAAAGTAAAAGTAGTGAGTTCAGTTGCCTGAAGCTCATGAATGAGAGGGAAAGCAATGGGAGATAAGATGCATCTACATTGCTGGCAAAAATAATCCAGCTTTCCTGTTATACTGATTGATATTGACTCCATATGGTCATCTTCATAGAAGACCTTTAGCTTTACAAAGAGTGCCAGAGAACAGTATGAAAAACTTCCCACCATGCACAACACCATGCTGAAGCTCTATGAGAATCTTGCAGAATACTTCGTTTTTGACTCAAAGACGGTGAGCATCGAAGAGTTCTTTGGTGATCTCAACAACCTCCGAACTTTGTTTTTGGAAGCGGTGAGAGAAAACAGTAAGAGAAGAGAAATGGAAGAGAAGACCAGGAGGGGCGAAACTTGCAAAAGAGAAAGCTGAGCAAGAAAACCTAGAACGCCAGAAGAAAAAGAAACAACTCATTGATATCAACAAAGAGGGTGATGAGACTGGTGTGATGGATAATCTTCTAGAAGCCCTACAATCAGGGGCAGCATTCACAGACCGATGAAAGCAGATTCCAAGGAATCCAGTGGTAAAGGAATCCTGTGCAACAAGGGTTAGTCCAAGATCAGCCACGTAAATGGCCTGAGTGCTGTTTTAAACAGGATTGGGTGATGGTACAATGTAACTTTTCAGATAATCAAATAGTAAAAGTTTCTAGTGGAAACATGAAAAAAAAAAAAAAAAAGAACTGCCTATGTTCCAGCCATCCTCCTTCTGTGTTTATACATGAAAGAAATGAGGTCAGCATGGCAGACAGGTCTGCACTCTTAGGCTCACTGCAGCATTATTCACAATAGCCATGGAAACAGCCCCAGCGTCCGTGGGAGAAAAACGGATACGGAAATGATGCTGTATACAACGAAGTTTTCAACCATAAAAAAAAAAAAAAGAAGGAAATCCTGGCATTTGCACTAATGTGGATGAAGGCTGAGGGCACTATGTGAAAAGCAGTAAGTGCGGCCAAGCAAAATAAATCATGTCTGATCTCAGTTACGTGGAATCTGAGCTGACTGATCTTGTAGAATCAGAAAATCACAGAAAACGGTGGTTGGCAGAGTTTGTGGGAAGAGGAGAACAGGAAAACCGAGACGACCCGTAGGAAGACCTGACCGTGAAGAACCCAGCCACCGAACCTCTGTCCGCCGTTTTCATTCAGTCTGCCACATTCTGATGAAATTCAAGAAAATGAAGACTGGCATTGGTCTAGCCTTGGTACTGAAACTCTAAGGCTTACCTAACCGCTACCAGGGCAGTGGTTCCATTATCCCCCAAAACCACAGTGTGTCTGTGATGGAGTTGGCCTCAGACAACACCTGTAGAATCAAAAAGGTATTGCATTCCCCCAGGCTCCCTTACACCCTTTGTAAAAATGAATTTCGTCCCATTGAACTCACCTTCCCGAGTTTCCTCCCCTGGCCTCCAGCTGCTTCTGCTGACAGCTCAGGTCTGGAGTGAGAGCTGGCTGCCAGGGGCTTTTTAGGAGAGTCTCTCCACCCAATTAGCCACACCCTTCCCCACCTCTCCAGTCAGATTTTGATTGAATTCCGGTGTCTTTGAGATGGTTACTATTGGCATAGGTTTTTACCATAAAGGAAGATGATTGCGTTTTCAGAGTGCTGTTTTTTAATTAACAAGGACAAAATATTGCCATATAATCATTTTAGATAAGAGATCTTAAAGATTACACCTATTGATAAAATTTGGAAAATTAATTAAAATTAAATTTGGAAAAATTCGGATGACATTTAAAATTCCTCTAAAGTCAATGGTGCTACTTTCAAATAGTTTTTTAAAATTATAAATGTAACATCTTTTCACATTTCAATAACAGAGGTGCATTAAACCTACTCAGAAGTTACTAATAGGACACTCCACAGACCATGCTCAACTCTCAAAAACATTTTCTCTATACTGTAAAGATTCTAATTAAGAAGCTTAGAAGGGCTGGGTGCGGTGGCTCACACCTGTAATCCCAGCACTTTGGGAGGCCGAGGCAGGTGGATCACGAGGTCAAGAGATCGAGACCATCCTGGTCAACATGGTGAAACCCCATCTCTACTAAAAATACAAAAAATTAGCTGGGCATGGTGGCGCGTGCCTGTAATCCCAGCTACTGGGGAGGCTGAGGCAGGAGAACTGCCTGAACCCAGGAGGCGGAGGTTGCAGTGAGCCGAGATCATGCTATTGCACTCCAGCCAGGGTAACAAGAGCGAAACTCCGTCTCAAAAAAAAAAGCAGCTTAGAAAAGAAATCCCACCACTGTTTCCAGACAGCCGGCCAGTGAAAGTCCTGTTTTTCTTTTTTCATTATAGCATCTAAAAACATAGAAGATATTATTATAATCTTACTCTTTCCCATGCATCGCAACATCTGTAAAATGAGATTCAGTTCTTTAATGTTCAAAAATGGGTTCCTCATATATTAAATATATTATAGATGATCAGGGTTCATGGAGGAGAATGTAAAACTGGGAGACTGGAGGTAGGAAAAGATCTGATTACATTAAAGGTGATTGAATTAAATGCTCTTTCATTTAATCATCTCCATAGTGACCATTCCCCGGTGATTGCTAGATTCTCTTCTTTCACATTCAAAGCCAAGGCAGCCCTCAATTCCTTTTGTCCCCTGAAGGCAAATGGAGAAACACAAAACTCTAAGTGGTGATGCATTTATTATTTCGAATCCTCGCGCGCCGAATTTCGTCATTGATTGGGATCTATACAATACGCCACATGTGTGTCCGTATACACGCCTCCCCGTCTATACATACACATCCACGCAGAAAAGTATCTCTTCTTGCATAATTCTAATTAGTTTATTTTCTTACATAAATGCTTTCAAAACATACATTTATGGGAGTGGTTATTCTCCAGCTTGTAATTTTATTTTTATTTATTTATTTTATTTATTTTTTTTTTTCGTGACAGAGTTTCGCTCTTGTTGCCCAGGCTGGAGTGCAATGACGCGATCTCGGTTCACCACAACCTCAGCCTCCTGGGTTCAGGCACTTCTCCTGCCTCAGCCTCCCGAGTAGCTGGGACCACAGGCACACGCCACCATGCCCAGCTAATTTTTTGTATTTTTAGTAGAGACGGGGTCTCACCATGTTGACCGGGACGGTCTCGATCTCTTGACCTCGTGATCCACCCACCTCGGCCTCCCAAAGTGCTGGGATTACAGGCGTGAGCCACCGCGCCCGGCCTACAGTTCAGTTCTTTAAGGGCCTTCTGTGTTTGAGTAAACCCGCCCTTCAACATCCAGTCATTGAGGGCTGTACTCTCCATGCCCTGTTGCTGTGGGTGTGTCGCAGAACCTGACTTCAATGCTTGGGGCATTGGTGGCTTCCGATCCCCAGGCCCCGTTCACTGTCACAAGCAGACTTTAAGAACAAAGAGAAGCTCAGTGTTTCTGACAACCCAGGGCTTGGCTCCGTTTCTAAAGGAAACTGCCTTTCTCTCACTGTCAGTGTTGGCAGGAGAAAAGGGATTTGAGGTGAACCTGGGCGTTCTGGAGTGACCCTGACGCACTGCCCAGCACGTGGCCGCTGTGTCACTCCAGCCGGGGCGTGGATGGGGAGGCTCAGACCCAGGCTGGACATGCTACTGCTCAACCATGGCTCTGAATTGCTTTGTTCACGATTCCTTAGGTTCTGTTCCAGCCCAGAATATAAGGAAGCACTCACCTGGGTCGCCTCGTCACCAAGTTCCATGAGGACAAGTGTCAGTCAGGACGAGCTAAGACCACACAGGAGAAAGAACAGACCTTGTGCAAAATGGTTTCAGAAAGTCCGAAGAAAAGCGAACCAAAGCAGAAAACCACGGCCCACGCGTTTAACAAGAAACGGTGACGTTTGAGGGCCTGATCTCCTGGTTTGCCACACAGAACTTCCAGTTTTCAACAAAACATTATGAGGCACACAAAGAAAGCAGAACGTATACAAGTCACAAGGCGAAATAAATGTCTGTGAGAAGCCAAGACGTTCCACTTCCTCTCCACGGACTAAATTACCTGCCTTAAATAGGCCCAAAGAACTAAAGAAAATCATAGGCAAAGGACTGAAGTAAATTAGAACAACACTCTCAAAATAGAACATGTCAATAACCATACAGAATATTTAAATATGAACTAGCGGCCAGGCACGGTGGCTCACGCCTGTAATCCCAGCACTTTGGGAGGCCGAGGTGGATGAATCATGAGGTCAAGAGATCGAGACCATCCTGGTCAACGAGGTGAAACCCCGTCTCTACTAAAAATACAAAAATTAGCTGGGCATGGTGGTGCGTGCCTGTAGTCCCAGCTACTCAGGAGGCTGAGGCAGGAGAATTGCCTGAACCCAGGAGGCGGAGGTTGCGGTGAGCCGAGATCGCGCCATTGCACTCCAGCCTGGGTAACAAGAGCGAAATTCTGTCTTAAATTTTAAAAAAAATAACCATATAGAAACTTTAAAAATGAACTAGTTAGAAATTGAATGGCAGAAAGTAAAATAACTGAAATGAAAAATTCACTAGAGAGGTTCAACAGAAGTTTTTCAATTTTTTTGTTTTTATAAACGTTATTAAACTCTAATTCAAGGCTAGGCACGGTGGATCATGCCTGTAATCCCAGCGCTTTGGGAGGCTGAGGTAGGCGAATCACTTGAGGTCAGGAGTTCAACACCAATCTGGCCAACATGGAGAAACCCATCACTATTAAATATACAAAAATTAGCCCATCATGGTGGCACACACATAGTTTTAACTTGAATTTCTCTAACGATTAGTGATTTTGAGCATTTTAAAGGTATCTGTTGGCCCTTTGTATGTCTTCTGTTGATATCTATTCAGGTCTTATGTCCATTTTTTATCTGGTTGTTTGTGTTCTCAATTTCGAGGTGCATTTCTTTTGCATTTTGGATACGAACCCTTTGTAAGATGCATGCTTGGTAAGTATTTTCTCTCGATTTTTGTGTTATCTGTTCGCTTTGTGAATTGTTTCCTCTGCATCTTCGTTTGATGCAATCTAATTTGTTTATGTTTGTTCTGTCAGCCTAAAACGAGGAGGCTGAAGAACAAAATATAAATGTAAGGAGTTTACTTTTCCAAAGTGAGGACAGCTGCCTGAAAGACACAGGCCTCTGTGATCTCGGATTTGAGCTCTCTTCAAATCTTTGTAACAAATCTCTCTTTTGTTACAAGCAGCTTTTAAAGACAAGTAGTGGCTGGTCGCAGTGGCTCAAGCCTGTAATCCCAGCACTTTGGGAGGCCAAGGTGTGTGGATCATGAGGTCAAGAGATCGAGACCATTGTGGTCAACATGGTGAAACCCCGTCTCTACTAAAAATACAAAAAATTAGCTGGGCATGGTGGCGCGTGCCTGTAATCCCAGCTAGTCAGGAGGCTGAGGCAGGAGAATTGCCTGAACCCAGGAGGCAGAGGTTGCGGTGAGCTGAGATAGTGCCATTGCACTCCAGCCTGGGTAACAAGAGTGAAACTCCGTCTTAAAAAAAAAAAATTAAAAAAAGAAACAGAAATAATGGATGATCTGATAACAGTGTACTATAGATTTCTTCTGAAAAAAGTTTTTTTCCAGGTCTTCATTTTTACTAAACTTCATTTTTACTAAAGATTTACTATAAATCTTCACAGAACAAATTTATTTGCAAAATGTGTTTTAGTATTATACTTGCACACGAATGTTCATTGCACCACTGTTTACAATAGCAAAGACCTGGAACCAACCCAAATGCCCATCGATGATAGACTGGACTGGGAAAATGTGGCACATATACACCATGGAATATTATGCAGCAATCAAAAATGATGAATTCTTGTCCTTTGTAGGGACATGGATGAATCTGGAGAACATCATTCTCAGCAAACTGACACAAGAACAGAAAATGAAATGCCACATATTCTCACTCATAGGCGGGTGAGGAAAAATGAGAACACATGGACACAGGGAGGGGGGTACTACACACTGGGGTCTATTGGGGGGAATAGGGGAGGGACAGCAGCGGTGGGGAGATGGGGAGGGACAGCCTGGGGAGAAATGCCAAATGTGGGTGAAGGGGAGGAAGGCAGCAAAACACACTGCCATGTGTGTACCTATGCAACCATCTTGCACGTTCTACACATAAACCCCAAAACCTAAAATGCAATTTAAAAAATAGTATTATACTTATCCTGCTTACTTGTACAAAGTGCAACGAGAATAGTAAATGACCACATAGTCTCTTTCCAAGTTGGCTTTTCTGGAACTTTTGCGTAAGGAATCCAGATTACATTTCAAATGTCTCAAGGCTAGGAAGCCAACCCAAAGAGTTGCCATTATCAGACTCTGCCTGTAATACCTGTATGAACTGGATGAATTTCTCCCTTCTTGAGGTCCCAAAATACCTTGTTTTTCCTGTGCCTGTCTGAAAGTAACATTCTTTACTTACTGCAAGGTCATAAACCTTGCAAGGAAATCGTGTATACAAGGTATCAGGCCAGTCTTTCTAAGAGACATTTTATCATCTCTGTAAAGTTCACATTCATTCCTCAGAGCAGTCTGATTATAAGTGAAAATATGCCAATCCACTAAAAGCCTTGGTAAAATAACCCGCATATCTAATTGTGTGGCGGTAAAAAACAGATTCTTATTAAACTTATGCACATAACTATTTTCCCATAAAATAAGAATACTCACAAATGATTTCCAAGTACTAGAGAAATCAAATGGAAAGATAAATATTTCCATTTTGCCCACAAATATATACTTTACCCAGTTGTTGTAAGCTATAAATAGCTCAAAATAGAATTTTCTTGCCTCTGGAAGACAAAACATAAAAACAGTGAGCCATGATATATAATAAAATAGTGTAAGAAAATTTAGTTATCTGTTAGTTTAGTCTCATATAATTAATTCTGGTTCCACTTGATGTTGCATTAGCAATCAGGTCATAACAATATTTTCCTACACTGCCAGGATTTTCACACCCGTTTCTTCTCATCTGGAGAAGCCATCACTTCTTGGTTTTGAATTTGCGTTCTTATGGATCGAACCCTCCCTCACCTCGAGGGTGTGGCTAATGCATGTTGGGTGGGGTCCTGTGGCTTCACTTCTGAGTACTTTCAGGCACAGGCTCCGTATGAATTCCTTGGTTATAGGTAGGCTTGGCGTGGTGGTTTTCTCAAATGCTGATTATGCATAGGGCGTACTGGGCATGGGAGCAGGCTCACTGCCTCCTGCAGGACTGAGAAGATGGAGCCCTCTGGAAGCTTCTCTCCTGCCCCAGTGCTGTGAACTGTCAGTGGGTGTTTTATAGGTTTGTGCAATTCAACGTGCCAGCCAGCAGGTGGAGCTTGTGCATAGGAGCTGACCTAGCACGAGGCAATTGCTTCGGCTCCTGTAGAAAGGGGCCGGGCAGGTTGACCTCCCAGCCAGCAGGTGAAGCTTGTTGGTAGGAGCTGATCTAGCACCATGCAATTGTATCCGACCCCGTAAAGGGGGGCAGGCACGTGGACCTCTCTCAGTCAGCTTGTGCATAGGAGCTGACCTAGCACGAGGCAATTGCCTCGACTTCTGCAGAAAGGGGCTGGGCAGGCTGACCTCCCAGTCAGCAGGTGAAGCTTGTACATAGGAGCTGACCTAGCACCGTGCAATTGCCTCGGCTCCTGTAGAAAGGGGCCAGGCAGGCTGACCTCCAAGCCAGCAAGAGGCTCTGGCAGGAGGCAGCTCGGTGGTGCCTGTGGGATTCACGCTTGGCCTTTTCTCATCAGGAGAAGCCCCGGATGTCCCAGGCAAAGGGCAGTGCGTGGAGCTCTTGGGGTCCCCTGTACCACGTCCGACAGCCAGGCGGTAAGTGCCACCCCAAAGGTCCCAGGCCCCTGGGACACTTTTCCAGGGAAGGGTGGGGCCTCTTCATTGCCCCAGAGCTTCGCAGAGGGCAGAGGGCAGCTGCACCCCACAGCCCCGCTGGCGTTGGGGGGACCCGCCAGCTCTCCCCCGGCCCGGATTTGGTGGGCATCCCTCGGGGATCTGGCCTGGTAGCAAATAGCCAACCCAGCCCCAGCATCTGCGTTCAGTTCCTGAAGCTGTGCCACACTCCCTGCCCGGGGCAGAAACTGGGGCTCCCAGGCCAGCATCTTCCAGGTCAGATTCTAGGATGGAGGGGCTCCTCTCAGATCTGACCCCTGGGGCCCCTCTTCTGCTCCAGTCAGATCCTCAATCTCATCCCCCTGCTCCTGGACCTGGACGGCGAGCTGGAGTCCCAGGGGGATGGGATTAGGCCGGGGACGTGTCCTCAGCCTCCCTGTAACGGGGCTAGGCTGGCTGAGCTGTGGACCTGCCACTGGGAAAGGCAGGCCCCTCTCCATAGGAACAGCCATGCGGACGGCTACAGGTGTGGGGCGGGTGGTCTGATCGCTTCTCGGTTCTGCAGCAGCAGTGCTGGCACCTGCCGCTGGGGCACAGGAGAGCACCCAGGCTCCTCTCGCCTTCCCTGCCTGCGGTGGGCAGTGGCGGCCTCGGGGCAGGACGCAGAGCCTTGGGGGAGGGATATCGAGAATGGCGCCCTGCAGCCCCTGCCCACTCTGGGAAGCAGGTGGGGCTCCACGTGAGTTCCTGCAGTGCCTCGGTATGACCTCGAGGCAGCTCCCATGCCAGTCGGGAGGCCTGCAGGGGTCGAGGGCTCTCCTGTACCTGGGAATGTGGAGCCTTGAGGGTCTCCCACTTATTCCTTCCACGGATCCAGGCCTGGGGGCCTCTCCTAGCTCCCAGGGATCCAGTCTGAGCAGGCATCGCTGCTTCCCCGTCTCTGCACCCTCAGATCTCCCATGGCCCCTGTTGAATTCTGGTGTTCCTTCTCAGACAATCGATTTAAAGTGTCAATATCTACTGCGTATTTTGGGTCCTCTCTGTGGAAGAGGGCCCCGGCTGGACCTCATCAGCCTTCCTGAACCTGTATTTCCTATTTCATGCTTTTCCTTCATCCCTGTGTGTATGACTTAGACATCCTCCTCCTAGTGCAAGTCCTTCAGAAAACAGGGGACATCTGCTACTCAGAGTCTGGTAGTCCAATAACAGACACAAGAAATTCGGGATCGTTGGGTGTCTTGAAGCACACTGTACTCTGCCTTTGTGGGAAGGCCAGCAGCTTCCGGGGAGAGAAACGGTGCCGCCGGGCGGGGTGGCTCACGCCTGTAATCCCAGCACTTTGGGAGGCCGAGGCGGGTGGATCACGAGGTCAAGAGATCGAGACCATCCTGGTCAACATGGTGAAACCCCGTCTCTACTAAAAATACAAAAATTAGCTGGGCATGGTGGCGCGTGCCTGTAATCCCAGCTACTCGGGAGGCTGAGGCAGGAGAATTGCCTGAACCCAGGAGGCAGAGGTTGCGGTGAGCCGAGATCGCGCCATTGCACTCCAGCCTGGGTAACAAGAGCGAAACTCCGTCTCAAAAAAAAGAAACAGTGCCTTCATGTGGCTTATTTACTAGTCTAAAGAGATGGGGTGCATGGGTAGCAGGCGTGCTATTTCACTTTGTAGGAAAGATCAGACTCCACATCATATGGAGACGTTCAGTGTGGAAGGATTTGAGGTGTCACCGTGATTTTGGAAAAGGGAAGCAGCGTTGAGGGAAAACGCCCCCAATTGGAAATGCGTTTGTCTGTGACACACTCCTGAGTGTCCCTTCCACCGCTATGAAAACGTAGATTCTGAACTTAGCTTCTTCCACAGGGAACGGAAAAAGCTTTCTCTGCCTTCTACTCAGCTGCTATTAGCATCTCGCCCCTAGTTGTGAAACTTCATTATTAATCCCTAGAAGTTGCTGCTGCTGAATTGCACTGGGGATAGATTTTGTTCTTCATGGAGGTGCTTCAGTCTCTCCACACAGATGATGTCACTGATTCTCCAGATGACATGATAATGGCATCTCTGTGGGGAGATCAGGTCCAGGAGCCCTGTCCCTCTAACTAGGGACTCAGGTGCCCCAGCTTGTCCTGACTGACACCTCCCTGCACAGAGCTCTGCAGCCAAGACAGCCCGGTGGGTCTTCCTTCTGCTCAAGGCAGGAAAGAGGACAGGAGTCCCCACCAGGACAGTAACTTAGAGCAGAGGTTGTGCAGCAGCATGGAGCAGGACCTGTGCCAGCTTCCACGCCCTGAGCAGCCCCCTCCAAGCTCTGGCTGGGCGGCTGCGGAGTGAGCGTGAGCGTGGGCTGGGGACGCCTCAGGTGGGACCACCTGCTGAGGGTCCCTGCAAATCCCTGTGTCCTGGAGACCCTGTCAATGAGAGAATGAGGGATGAGGTCTCCTCTTGGAGTCTGAGGCAAGCCTTGGATTTCCAGAGGCATTGAGTGCCTCGCCAGGTGAGACTAGTGTTGCCTGTGAATACAAGTGGGCAAGTTGATGTGCTGGGTGTGGATTCAAGTTTTAAAAATCTGAAACAAAATGATCTGGTATCACACACAGGGAAATACAGAGAGAATCAAACTGCAACATAAACCGTTTTACCTTCTCCAGTCACACTCCGGTTTGCAGCAGCTGTCCTAAGATTGCTCCAGAGACTTTCTGGGTCATTCTGTGTTTTTTATATGTATGTATGCATGTATGTGGTTCATATTTTCCATAATCTCTCCTGTGAATGTTTAAAAGCAGAACCCATGGCAGTAAGAGGGACAAGACAAAAATTTAAAAATTAATGAGAAAAACTTTTTTTTTTTTTTTTTTTTTGAGACGGAGTTTCGCTCTTGTTACCCAGGCTGGAGTGCAATGGCGCGATCTCGGCTCACCGCAACCTCCGCCTCCTGGGTTCAGGCAATTCTCCTGCCTCAGCCTCCCAAGTAGCTGGGACTATAGGTGCGTGCCACTGTGCCCAGCTAATTTTTGTATGAGAAAAACTATTTTCTAAGGAGGCTTTGAGGACAAAAATATTATCTGCAATAACCATAGTTTCTCCTGTACTAAAGGAGAATTTACATTGTTCCAGCCAATGGTGATCCGTGATCAACATGACAGCACTGTTCAGAGCATTTTTAGGACCTATATTTAATTCATGCATGTATTACTTTTGAAAAATGAGAAAACGGAGGCACAGAGTCGTGAATAGAATAACACAGCTTACCCTAAGCTACTAAATGGGTGCTTTGACACTAACAGAGCTGTCTGGCTCCAGAGGCTGGAATCCTAACAAACTACTCTTCTGCCTCTAACCTTAGATCTTTTTTTTGGCCCCTTAATATAATAAGGAAACAGGTTTTGCCAGCTGAAAGCAAGATTCAACATCTCAGCAGCAGAGAGCAAGCAGGTTGTGAGGACTGGACTCATCCTGTGAATCCGAACTTGACAGTAACAAACTAGCTACTCACTGTGCCCCTGCCTGCACCACCCTCTTGGTGGTTTCACAAGAAGGTCCTGATATTCCCGAAGAGGGCAGAGTCCTGTTAACTCTGACTTGGGCATAGAGCTCGTTTCCCACCTCTGCACATGCAAATGACTCCTGGGTCCCACAGTAATCACTAAGATTATTGCTTCTGAAAGACCTTAATTTTTTGACCAGGATATGTCAGTCTTTGTGCCTTACCTCATAGAGCTTTTTTTTTTTTTTTTTTTTGAGATGGAGTTTCACTCTTGTTACCCAGGCTGGAGTGCAATGGCTCGATCTCTGCTCATCACAACCTCCACCTCCTGGGTTCAGGCAATTCTCCTGCCTCAGCCTCCTGAGTAGCTGGGATTACAGGCATGCGCCACCATGCCCAGCTAATTTTTTGTATTTTTAGTAGAGACGGGGTTTCACCATGTTGACCATGATGGTCTCGATCTCTTGACCTCGTGATCCACCCGCCTCAGCCTCCCAAAGTGCTGGGATTACAAGCGTGAGCCACCGTGCCCGGCTCAAACTTGGCTTTTAATGTAACACCCCAGTGCACTCTGGGGAATTCAAGCTCAGGTACTCAGCTTGGTGAAAAATTTAGAAGCCAATAGTCAGACAACATACAGGCATTTACTCAAAAAGTACATTTTAAAACAATCTGTGCAGTGGGTCTACTTGTCGTGTGACTTAGCCGTTGGGGTGGACCCGGGATGGCTGGAGACCGCTCAGGAAAAGTGAGATCCTCAGAAAAGGGTCTCACTTCTCACCATTCCAAGTTAATATCTGGAATACGATTAACAACTACCATTCTTGCCCCCTGGTGATTTTTTTTTTTTTTCTACACTCAAATATCTAAAGCCATTTTAAGGATTATCTGTGTGTTCAGAGGACTATTGACTTTTTTAAGGTTTTGCTGTGGTTCTGTCACTACACTTAATGTTAAAAGTTCGCAAAAGCTGACAGTTGATTTTCTGGCTATTTAATTATACTTCAAGTTCTGGGGTACATGTGCAGACCATGGCGGTTTGTTACATAGCTATACATGTGACATGGTGGCTGGCTGCACCCATCACCGGGTCAGCTACGTCAGGTGTTTCTCCTAATGCTGTCCCTCCCCTAACCCCCACCCTCCGACAGCCCCGGTGTGTGATGTTCCCCTCCCTGTGTCCATGCGTTCTCACTGTTCAGCTCCCACTTAGGAGTGAGGACACGCGGTGTTTGGTTTTCTGGCGCGCGTTTGCTGAGAACTCTTTTCTTTAGGCAGGTACTTTTGTAATTAGGATATTAACTTGAGTTCTTGATTTTACTTGTAATGCACTCTTAGGGCAGACAGAACAATCACGAATTCTAACAGGACAGTGCCTTCTTGTCTTGGTCAGCTTTCACTTATCCAATGCGTATTTCCAAAGTACATGTGTATTGAAAACTTACATTGTCGTATTATTGAACAGCAGATACGGTTCCTAAGTTCACCTTCTGGTGAGGTGCCAAATGATAGAAGTAAAGAGCAATAAATACGAAATTATAGTTGTGAAATGTAATCGGTGTCAGTGGTATAATCTCCAGGTGGAGCCCTTCCCGGTGTCTCTGTTTTCAGGAAAACAAAAAGCCCAGAATCCTTTTACCAGTCAGTCAAAGAAAGAAGCTTGTTGTCACTGCTGGTACCGGCAGCTCGTCACTCCAGGCCACTCGGAAGCCCTCTCTGTGACTTTTTGGAGCAGGCGTGGTATAGCTGGCCTAGAGTTAGAGCCTGTACAATGTCATTTTATAAAGAACAAAACTGTTTCCATTCTCCTCACAGTGATTGCTAACTTTGGTTTCTGTAAACTGCTAGATTGCTTGCAGGATGCAAATTGAGGTAAAGCTGCATGCCTTCTCTTAACTGTAACTATCAGAATTGCTGGCCTTTGTTTACCGGTACTGACCAGAGTAAGCACCCCCAGACAATTCCATCCTGGCGCCAAGCAACTGAAAAATCTGTGGACCCCACACCTGTCCAAATAATATATAAGCTAATGTTTATCTTAACCTCTGTAAACCACTTAAGTGGCAATTGGAATGACAAAAGTCCCCTGGCCCAGAGCCCCCCTCAACCTCATCTCAGCCCAGGAGGTGATTGACAGCTTTCATTCCCATCTCCAGTCCTCACCCCCACTCCCAAGGTGGTTTTGCAAGTATAAAAAGGTCTTGTCACCCTTCTTTCTCGGCCACGGGTTGGAGAGACGTGAGTCCTCCGTGGTCGCCGGCAATAAACCCTGCAATTTAGCATACTTTTGTCTTAGTGTTGATTTTCTGTGCTCGGTTCGATACAACACAGGTGTCCTCAGAACACCAGGGGAAGTGGCCGTGGAAGCCATCTTTCTTTTCCAGATCGGAACTGGGACTCTGGCCAGTGTCATTCTCTTCCTCCGTTACGTCTCGCCAGTCTCGCTTGGCCACACGCTGCGGCCCGCCCATGCGATTCTCACCCACTTGGCTGTGGCCAGCTCCTTGGTTCTTTCCGCTGGGATTCCCCATGTGATGGCTGCTTTCATGCCAAGGAAATCCCTGTCCAGTCTTGGGTGTCAATGTGTTCATTTCATCCTCCTAGTGGCTCGAAGCACCACCCTGAGCTGCACCTGTGTCCTGAGCACCTGTTGGTACCTCCCTCTTAGCCCTGGGAGCCCAGGGAGGATGATGCTTAGAGGAAGAAACCCCAAGGCCATTGGTCCTTCCTGCGGCACCTGCTGGGTGTTCGGCATCTGAAATTCTGTCTATATTCCCATGAAAGTCACTGGTCCCCAGGACACACACAGTAGTACTGATTCTGAAGGCAGCTGGTTCTGCTCATTCTCGAGTCCCACTGTGGGCGCGGTCTCCTTGAGATCCGCACGTGATGTGATGTTTATTGGCCTGACGGTCTGGACCGCTGTCTCCGTGGCACTTCTCCTGCAGAGACACCACCAGACACTACGGCAAATGCTCCCTGGAGACCAGAGCCACCCACGCCGTCCTAACGCTGGCGGTCGCCTCTGCCATCATTGACGTTGTGCAATCTGTTTGTTCCTTTTACGTCATCGCTTTTGAGGGTTTTCATCTACGGTTGATGCTTATTTCTGGTATTTTGACTTCAAGTTTCCTCAGTTTCCCCTTCCTTTTGATCCTTAGGGATCCTAGGCCTTCCAATTTCTGCTCTTGAATTGGTGAGAATCACTGTAGAGAGGGTAAATGTGTAAAAGATAGATTCAGTAATAAGCACAAAGACTCTATTCGGAAACCGTGTATTGAGGACTAAGTTTGCACATGACCACAATGACCTTAGCTGGGTAATTTGATTGGTGCCACACTGGGGAATCACACTGTCAGTAGATTAAATTATGAGCTCGAAACAGACGCGTGACATTTTGTGGAAATGAGTTGCTCTTCAGCCAGTGGAACCGTCTAAAAGAAATCTCTTTTCTGAAGAAGTATTAAAGAATTTTAACCAACTTGGTCTCAATGTGGATTTAGTCAATGCCTGCCACGTACTGGTGTGGATGTAGCCAGTGCCTGCCACATACTGCTGTGGATGTAGCCAGTGCCTGCCACGTACTGCTGTGGATGTAGACAGTGCCTGCCACGTACTGGTGTGGATGTAGCCAGTGCCTGCCACGTACTGGTGTGGATGTAGCCAGTGCCTGCCACGTACTGGTGTGGATGTAGACAGTGCCTGCCACGTACTGGTGTGGATGTAGTCAGTGCCTGCTACCTACTGGTGGTGATATAGTCAGTGCCTGCCATGTACTGGTGTACGATGGTGAATTGGTCCACATTAATTTTACTCCGGAACAGGGAGATATTTTATTTCACAGAGGATCATAAAACACCTCAAAATTGGAAAATATTTTTTCCTACGTTATTTTGTATTTGATTTCCCTTTATTTCTCCAAATTACAGCGTGCTAAACAGGGAAACCGTGTTGTCTAATGGATCACTTCTCCTCAAAACCAGGAAGTTTCCTTACACAGCCAGCCTTCAGGAAATTTTGCTTGGATGGATGAAGTCATATTAAGAAGGGTGCGGAAGCTTCCATCCATGAACTTGTTTTTTTCTGGGCTTTTACTTTCCACCATTGAAAATTGAAGCTGAGGGCTCTGTTTTCTATTTGTTCATTCTGCTGTTTTCCCTGTTTGTATTTTCTTTTGCCTTCCTTTGGGACAGTCTGGTATTTTTAAATTAATGGTGTTAAGGTATAACTATTTCCTTTGTGGATTTCCAAAGTGTTAGATTCTAGTCAAAACTACTGTTGATCATTTTGCAGCATATATATGAACAAACTTTAAAATAATATAAATCTTTATATGCTCAGGATGAGTGCAGTGGCTCACGCCTATAATTCCAGCACTTTGGGAGGCCACGGTGGGCAGATCACTTGAACTCAGGAGTTGGGGACTAGCCTAGGCAATGTGGCAAAACCTCATCTCTACAAAGAAAATACAAAAATTACCTGGGTGTGGTGGTGATCGCCCGTAGTCCCAGCTACTCAGGAGGCTGAGGTAGGAGGATCACTGAACTGAGGGAAGTTGAGGCTGCAGTGAGCCATGATCACACAACTGCACTCCAGCCTGAGCAACAGTGTGAGGCCCTGTCTCAAAACTAAATAATAAATAGATAAATCTATATATCTAACATGCTATATTTTGTTTTATATATTTTAATTCTATATGTGTTATAACCCACAATAGATGTGAGGAGTTTTTTCTTTTCTTTTCTTTTTTCTTTTTTTAAAGACAGTCTGGCTCTGTCACCCAGGCTGTAGTGCAATGGCACAGTCTCAGCTCACTGCAACTTCTCCCTCCTGGGTTCAAGCAATTCTCCTGCCTCAGCCTCCCCAGTAGCTGGGATTACAGGTGTCTGCCACCACGCCCAGCTAATTTTTGTATTTTTAGTAGAGATGGGTTTCACCATGTTGGCCAGGCTGGTCTTAAACTCCTGACCTCATGATCTGCCCGCCTCGGCCTTCCAAAGTGCTGGGATTACAGGCATGAGCCACCACGTCTGGCAAATGCGATGACTTCTTGCTGTAATGAGCAAGTCATGTCTTACAGAAAATAAAATTCTAAAATAATGTACAGATTACACATGTTTCCACATGGTTACCCTTTCTGTTGGTCATGATTCTTCACTGTAAATGTGCTTCCCTCTGGTATAATTTGCCTTCAGCATGAAGAACCTCCTCTAGCATTTTTAGAGGTCTGGCATGCTAGAGGTGATTTATCTCCATTTTTACATTTGTTCTATTACCTCATTGCTCTGTATATTATCCCAAGGTCACAAATCTTTTTTGTGAACCACTTGAGAGCATTGTGTAGACATGGTGCACACTACCACATTCTACAGTGTGACCTTCCCTATAACAAAGACATTGTCCTATGTGCCAAACTCGCCTTCTCTTCTCTTCAGAAAACCAGTGTTCATACCAGGCTATTGCTCCAACAACAGGCCTCAAAGTTTCCAGCTCAGTCACCAAATTTCATTGTCATGCTGCTTCCTCCATTTCCAATCCCAAACTTTTCCTCTGTCATTCCTTGTCTTCCATGTCCTCACCGTTCTGTAGAATGGCCCTTCCCTGCTCTGCCAGATGAGTTTTTGAGAACAGAATCAGTTTACGCTGCCTTGGCCAATGGACCTGAAACAAAGCTGAGCTCCTCTCAGTGCCTCACACCAAGGTCTGTACTCCATCTACCTACCCTAGAGTTAAGGGTGCTCACCTTGATGACCTCATCGGGCTGGTATATGCCACGTTTCTCCATTTTTAATCTACCATGTGGCCTTTGCAATTGATTAGTGTTTCATGGCAGAGCCATCCTGAGAATGTCCTCCTGTACTATTCCTCATCACACCTACACTGGCCCACCTCAGGCCCTTTTCACAGTTCCCATCTGCATCAAAATAGACCACTGTAAATTGTGACCCAGTTTGACTTCATGAGACAGAAGGAATTGAGAGCTGGGACTGGGCTTTGGCTTTAGATATGGGAAGATAAGACTATTCAGTAAAATTGTCTAGTCTAAGTAAAAGTCAACCAACATGCACTGTAAAATGATTCAATGAAAGACTATAGAATTTAATTACCTGAAAGTAATCACATTTCTCCCACCCCTACTTGAAATCACCTAATTTTGCATTCTCACTCCTCAAATCCTGATAATTTGTGACTCATCTAAATTCTTAAAATATTTTTATTTTGGGTACTATAACAAAAAAGGACTTTAATTGGCTCTCAGGCAAGAGCTTTGAGATTCCTTTACCAAGTTTATAAAGAGGAATCCTCACATTGTTGAGAAATACAGCTTTATGAAGAGAAAAGTACACAATTTGCAGATTTCTCAAAGCACTTACAATAGAAGTACCATTTGACCCAGCAATCCCATTACTATGTATATATCCAGTAGAATATAAGTAGTTCTACATTAAGACAAATGCACACACATATGTTCATCTCTGCACTATTTGCAATAGCAAGAAATGGAATCAACCTAAATGTTCATCAGTGGTGGACTACATAAAGACAATATGGTACATACACATCATGGAATACTATGCAGCCATAAGAAGAATGAAATCATGTCCTTTGCAGCAACATGGGTGGGGATGGAGGCCATTAGCCTAAGCAAATTAATGCAGGAACAGAAAACCAAATACCACGTGTTATCACTTATAAGTGAGAGCAAAACATTGAGTATACATGGACCCAAAGAAGGGGATAATAGACACTGGAGCATACTCGAAGGTATAGTGGCAGGTGGGTGAGGACTGAAAAACTACCTGTCAGGTACTATCCTTATTACCATGGCAATGAAATATACTGTACACAAAACCCCTGCAACACAAAATTTATCCATGTAACAAAACTGTACATGTACCCCTTGAACCTAAAATGAAGAAAAAAGAAAAACTGCAAAAAAGTTCAAGTATATTGTAAATGGTTTGTGTAGGTCCTGATAAGGTTATTATAAAAAGAGAATTTATGAAAGACAAAAAAAGAAGTATGTTGTGTAATCAGTGCAATTTTAGTAAAGACGTCTGAATCCGTATAACTGACTTCCTTGATTGAAAAGTTTACTTTTACTTTCATGACTACAAACTGTAATTATGGAGGAAATTTTACTTTCATGATAATAAAGTATTTGAAAGTAGGCCCATGTATTTTAGAAGGATGAAGGATGCCCAATTTTTTTTTAATTTTAATGAGTCCTGATTCCAAATCTTGTCAATAGACCTCATATTTAAGATTCATTCTAGAATGATAATATGGCAATATTTTGTTTATATTAATTTTAAAAAGAATACTCTCAAGATACAATTACCTTTTTTCCTTATAGTAAAAACCCTATAGCAACAATTAAAAACTCACTTATGATGGAATTAACCCAAAATCTGATTGGATCAAAGAGCAGAAGCCAGCTGTAAATAAGGTGAGTGAGGCCTCCTCAATAAAAGCCCCTTGGAGGTAGATCTCACTGTAGACCTCAGTAGTCCCTGGAAGCAGCTGGTAGCTGGAAAATCTAATGAAGGAGGGGCGAGTTAAAGCTTATGGAATTTAATTTACTATTCAGATTTCTATAAATAAAAGTTAAGAGACAGTAAAGTCTGGCTAATGAGGTGCTTGTTAATTCAGCAAGTGTTCTCTGAGGCCAGCTCCATGACAGACACACTGTATTAGGTTTGAACACTGAGACCTGAGCACTGGCAGCAGTAGCCAGGACTTAGATTTCCAATACTTAGACTAGAGAAAGGACAATCTTTCTTCCTTTAAAAGAACCAGAACTTGGCAGACTTGCATAGATGGTGAATAGAATTTAGCCACTGACTTATCCAACCTTTAAGGCTCTGTTCTGGATTTTGTTTTGTTCATACATTTACACCTTCTGCCAGCAACCACCATTCTAATTCTACTCCCTGTTGCCATGAGTTGATAATTTTTTAGATTCCACATAAGTGAGATCATACAATATTTATCTGGCTCTGTTTGACCTATTCCACTTAGCATAATGCCCTCGAGGTTCATCCGTGGTGTTGCATATGGTAACATTATCTTCTTTTTGTAGTTGAAGTATATACATATATATAATATATTAAATATATATATTTTATGTAATATATTTATAGTTGAAATACATATAAATGTGTTCATATATTTGTAATTATATAATTATATATAAATTATGGTTTATATAATTATATAAATAATATATAATTTATGTATTTTATAAATTTATAAATATAATTATATAAAGTATATAATTTGTTAAATTATATTTATCATATAGAAATATAAGGGCCAGGCACGGTGGCTCACGCCTATAATCCCAGCACTTTGGGAGGCCAAGCAGGGTGGATCATGAGGTCAAGAGATCGAGACCATCCTGATCAACAAGGTGAAACCCCATCTCTACTAAAAATACAAAAATTAGCTGGGCATGGTGGCGCGCGCCTGTAGTCCCAGCTACTTGGGAGGCTGAGGTGGGAGAATTGCCTGAACCCAGGAGGCAGAGGTTGCGGTGAGCCAAGATCACATCATTGCACTCCAGCCTGGATAACAAAAGCAAAACTCCATCTCAAAAAAAAAAAAAAATACATATATAAAATAAATACAAAGTATATATATTTTTATATATTCAAATATAAATTATATATTAAAAAATTTATGAATTATATATAATATATAAATATATATGTATTTTAACTATAAGTACGTATTTTATACATACACATATATCCCAGAATTTCATTTTCTAGTGTTCTGCCCACAGACATTTTGGAAGTCTCTCTGATTGGGTTTTACTAATGCTGCAGTACACACAGGAGTAGAGCTATCTCTTTGACATACTGTTTCATTTTTATGGTATATGTACCCAGAAGCGAGATTGCTGGATCGTAGATAGTTCTACCTTTATTTTTGAGGGGACTTTCTCTGCTGTTTTCTATACTGATTATACAAACATACATTCCCACCAACCACATAAAAGGGCTCCCCTTTACACCCTCATCAGCATCTCTTGTCTTTTTGATGACAATCCTAACATATGTGAGGTAATGTCGCATTGTGGTTTTAGGTTGTATTTCCCTGATGAATAGTGAGGTTCAGAAACTTTTCAAGCACCTTCTCACCATTCATATGTATTCTTCGGACAAATGTCTAGTCAGCTCCTCTGCCATGTTGAAATCAGAATTTTAGAGTACATTTTCCTATTGAATTGTATGACTTCCTTATATATTTTGAATATTAACCTAATATATCAGATACATTATTCGCAAATGTTCTTTTCCATTCCGTAGGTCATGTTTTTATTTTGTTGCTAGTCTGCTCTGCAGAATCTTTTTAATTCGACATAGTTCAACTTATTTATTTTTGCTTTGTGTGCGTCTACTTTTGGTATACCATACTGCTAAAGGTTTTCTGAAACATTTAACTTGGAGGGCCAGAAAAGTGAAGGGTCTTAGAATCTAGTCCAGCACTGTCAATAGAAAACTAATTTAACCTGTGTATGTATAATAATTATAGATTAATTTTCTAGTAGCCACACAGTCAAGTAAAATGAAAATAAGTCTACCCAGCCGGGCACGGTGGCTCACGCCTGTAATCCCAGCACTTTGGGAGGCTGAGGTGGGTGGATCACTTGAGGCCAGGAGTTCAAGACCAATCTGGCAACATGGTGAAACCCCATCTCTACTAAAAAAAAAAATACAAAAAGGAAGGCTATTAAGAAAATGTCAAAAAATAACAGATGTTGGTGAGAATGTGGAGAAAATGGAGCACGTCTACACCATACACAGGAATGTAAGTACAACCTCTATGGAAAACAGTATAGAGATTTCTCAAAAAACTAAAAATGGAAGAATCATTCCATCCCGTAATCCCACTCCTGGGTATCTACCCAAAGGAAAAGAAAACATTAAAAAACACAAAAAAATTTTAAAAAGGAAAAAAAAAATAGTAACAAAAAAAGAAAAAAAACAAAAAGGACACCTGCACTCAAGTTTCTCACACCATTATTCACAATGACAAAGTCACAGAATCACCCTCAGTGTCTATCAGCCGATGCGGATAAAGAAAAAGGGTATGTAAAATACATACTGAGGCTGGGCACGGTGGCTCAAAAGTGTAATCCCAGCACTTTGGGAGGCCAAGGTGGATGGATCACGAGGTCAAGAGATCGAGACCATCCCGGTCAACATGGTGAAACCCCGTCTCTACTAAAAATACAAAAAATTAGTTGGGCACGTTGGCGCGTGCCTGTAATCCCAGCTACTCAGGAGGCTGAGGCAGGAGAATTGCCTGAACCCAGGAGACGGAGGTTGCAGTGAGCCGAGATCACACCATTGTACTCCAGCCTGGGTAACATGGGTAACAAGAGTGAAACTCCATCTCTAAATAAATAAATAAATAAATAAATAAATAAATAAAATACTGGATAAAGAAAATGGGGTGTGTATGTACACATGGAATACTACTCAGCCATAAAAAAGAATGAAATTCTGTCTTTCTGTGGCAACATTGATGGAAGTGGAGGCCATTGTCTTAAGTAACTGAGAAAGTCGAATACTAATGTGCTCAGTTATCGGTGGGCGCTAAGTGACTGGTACACATGGACATGCCAAGTGAAATAATAGGCCATGTGCAGGGACTGATGCCTATCATCCCAGCACTTTGCGATACTGAAGTGGAAGAATAGCTTAAGGCCAGGAGTTTGAGACCAGCCTGAGCAACATAGTGAGATCCTGTCTCAAAAAAAAAAAATCAAAAAATTAGCCAGGTGTGGTGGCACTTGCCTGTAGTCCCAGCTACTTGGGAAGCTGAGGCAGGAGGATCACATGAGTCCAGGAGTTGGCAGCTACAGTGTGTGCGATCATGCCACTGCACTCCACTCTGAGTGACAGATGAGACCCTGTCTCTAAAAATTAAAGTGTTGTGTGTGTGTACACACCATGGAATACTAGCCATATATATATATATATATATATATACACACATAATATGGAATACTACTCAGCCATAAAAAATAATAAATCATGTCTTTTGCAGCAACATGGATGGAACTGGAGATCATCCTAAGTGAAATAATTCAGAAAGTCAAATACTGCATGCATGTTCTTTTTTTTTTCTTTTTGAGACGGAGTTTTGCTGTTGTTACCCAGGCTAGAGTGCAATTGCATGATCTTGGCTCACCGCGACCTCCACCTCCTGGGTTCAAATAATTCTCCTGCCTCAGCCTCCTGAGTAGCTGGGATTACAGGCACACGCCACCATGCCTGGCTAATTTTTTGTATTTTTGGTAGAGACGGGGTTTCACATTGTTGACCAGGATGGTCTCGATCTCTTGACCTCGTGATCCACCCGCCTCGGCCTCCCAAAGTGCTGGGATTACAGGCTTGAGCCACCATGCCCAGCCTTTTTTTTTTTTTTTTTTTTTTTGAGACGGAGTTTCGCTCTTGTTACCCAGGCTGGAGTGCAATGGCACAATCTCGGCTCACCGCAACCTCTGCCTCCTGGGTTCAAACAATTCTCCTGTCTCAGCCTCCCCAGTAGCTGGGACTACAGGCACGCACCACCATGCCCAGCTAATTTTTGTATTTTTTTTTTTTTTTTTAGTAGAGATGGAGTTTCACCATGTTGACCAGGATGGTCTCGATCTCTTGACCTCGTGATCCACCCGCCTCAGTCTCCCAAAGTGCTGGGATTACAGGCGTGAGCCACCGTGCCTGGCTGCATGTTCTCATTTATAATTGGAAGCTAAACTGTTGGTACACGTGAACATTCTTGCATTTGTTTGTCTCAGCTACAGTGGAATAATAGACATTGGAGATTCAGAAGGGTGAGAGGGTGAGAAGAGGTGAAAGATTTAAAAGTACCTGCTGGCTACAGTGTACAGTATTCAGGTGATGGATACATACTACATACTCATAGCACGACACACAGCTAATAGAAGATTTCGTTTCTAAATGCCTATCTCCATGAGAAGGAATACAGGAATAAATTCCCTGGTGAAAGAGCTGATACCAGGGCTGTATTTGGAACAGTCCAAGATCATCCAAGCATCATCTTGTTTAAAATTATGGGAGCATTTTTTTTTTTTTTTTTGAGACGGAGTTTCGCTCTTGTTACCCAGGCTGGAGTGCAATGGCACAATCTCGGCTCACCGCAACCTCTGCCTCCTGGGTTCAGGCAATTCTCCTGCCTCAGCCTCCCAAGTAGCTGGGATTACAGGCACGCGTCACCATGCCCAGCTAATTTTTTGTATTTTTAGTAGAGACGGGGTTTCACCATGTTGACCAGGATGGCCTCGATCTCTTGACCTCGTGATCCACCCGCCTCGGCCTCCCAAAGTGCTGGGATTACAGGCATAAGCCACTGCACCTGGCTAAAATTATGGGAGCTTTGTGTCCTACTGGCCAAATCAAGGACACCATGAGAATGGAGACAGATAATCATTGTATCTGAATGCAGCCTATTGAGACATACTGAAATCTAGGAGCCCTTTTGATATAAAGTGATGAATGAATAGATAGATAATAGGTATAGATATATCCGTAGATGATAGATTGATAGATAGATAGATAGATAGATAGATAGATAGATAGATAGATGAATAAAGGAGAAGGGAAACATCTTCCTTCCGTAGACAACTGCTAATAAATGTTGAAGGCTGTTATTGGATAATAATCCTGTTGTAGGTTGAATCAGATTGGGATGGGAAGAGTGTTAAGTGAGTCACTTTGAGTGTGGTGAGAAACAGCATATTCGGATAATGTGAGAGTATCTCACTCATAAAATGCTAATCAGTTACAAATGCCAAATGGTAAATTTAGCTGGGGAGACTTGGCAGGCACCAACGTGCTGAGCTCATCAAGGTGGATGATGTGAACCCTGGTATGAGATCCTGAGAAGGGCAGAGCCTTGTTGCCTAAATCTGCTTTTAAAAATTAAAGACATAATAGAAAATGTATCACTGTATTGAATTGTGATCTCAGTCATTAAATTCATAGCAAACAAAAGATTATCGATGAAAAAGCTTTAAGAAAAGACATAGAGTGATAACACCAGACTTCTTTGGCAATGGAGAGTAAACGGGAAGGTCATTCTCGAGAGTGTTGAGGACAGGGATGCTGAGGATGACCGAGAAACAGCTGGAGCCTGGAGAAGGCAGAGTCCATGTTCCCAGTTGTTCCCTGGGCCAGAAAGGAAATGGAGATATCACTAGGTAGGTTGAATACGTGATTCGGGGCTGTGGCTTGAGCAGTAGTGCTTTATCTAACTGGTTTTCTGACCGGAAGGACAGTATGGTTGTTTTGTAAGAGAGCATCTTATTGTAGGAAAAGCCACGCGGAGGAGTTGGATGGGGTGAGCACCATGTCGAGCAGCTAGCTTTCAATGAGTTCAGTAAACACTACTGACAATTGGATAATATACAGAGAACAACGTTGACAGGTAAAATTGGTAAAATACTAACAGTTGGGAAAACTGAGTAAGGAAGAAAAATATGTATATTTGAAATTATTTTGCATTAATCGAGTATCAAAATAACTTCATTTCCTAATTTTTAAAATTAAGTTGGCTATTGCTAATATAGTTTTATTATTTACCATAATACATTTTTCCAAAGATAAATATTTTGTACAGTTTCATACAAAAAACAAAGGTATTTTAAGATGAAAAACTGAGTAATTTGCCTCTAGCAAGCATGCACTCTGAAAAAGCCTGAGGAATTACTTCATTCTGATTGCAAATGGTGCCAGGGAAACAGACTCAGAATCAGAATCATGAGCAGCAGAAGAGGCAGCCATGCGGATCCATGTGGAATCCATACTTTGTTTTCATTTCTCATTTTCCGTGAGAGACAGCTGACTCTTGATGGCAAAGGCAGCATTTATTGTGAGTTACAACATATACAGAATTAAGCATATGAAACAATAGCACACAGTATTTAGGAGCGTGTATGAATGTATGTATTCTGGAAGGTGGGAAATAGTAGTTCTAATTAGATGTAACAGGAATCCGTAATAGGATGGGGGTAACCACTAAAAATACTTGCGCCTTAACACTGCTAAGAAAAAGAAAAAAAAAGGTCTATTAAGAATACCAGACTATCCCCAAAGGATGTAAAAAGAGAAACAAAGCGGGGATGAAATCTGGTAGGGTAGGACAAATAGAAAACACAGTCCCAGCCAGGCGCGGTGGCTCAAGCCTGTAATCCCAGCACTTTGGGAGGCCAAGGCGGGTGGATCACGAGGTCAAGAGATCGAGACCATCCTGGTCAACATGGTGAAACCCTGTCTCTAAAAAATACAAAAAATTAGCTGGACATGGTGGCATGTGCCTGTAATCCCAGCTACTCAGGAGGCTGAGGCAGGAGAATTGCCTGAACCCAGGAGGAGGAGGTTGCGGTGAGCCGAGATCGCGCCATTGTACTCCAGCCTGGGTAACAAGAGTGAAACTCCGTCTCAACAAAAAAGAAAAGAAAAAGAAATATAAGTGAGCTAAATATACAAAATGATGTAGAAAAGCACACACTCCATCTTTGAGGTTTCTCGTCTTCATCTATGAGATGAAATATCTACCTGCCTCTGAGGAAAATTTACCTGGACCCATATTAAATTAGGTACCAATGTTTGTCAAGGATTAGCCACACCCACATTGAGATAAACTTTGTGGAAACGCTTTACATACTCCCAAAGAAAAGAGATTTCTTGCCAGGCGCGGTGGCTCACGCCTGTAATCCCAGCACGTTGGGAGGCCGAAGGGGGTGGATCATGAGGTCAAGAGATCGAGACCATCCTGGTCAACATGGTGAAACCCCGTCGCTACTAAAAATACAAAAAAAATTAGCTGGGCATGGTGGCGCGTGCCTGTAATCCCAGCTTCTCGGGAGGCTGAGGCAGGAGAATTGCCTGAACCCAGGAGGTGGAGGTTGCGGTGAGCCGAGATCGCGCCATTGCACTCCCGCCTGGGTAACAAGAGCGAAACTCCGTCTCAAAAAAAAAAAAAAAAAAAGAGATTTCTCTTGGATAACTCCACTGGCAGAAGAGGAAACTTCTTAGGATGTGATGAATTCCTCTTGAGCCCGTCATTTCATCTGCATACAGGCATATGCCCCATGTAGCAGCAATATCCCATTGGTTTATTGAGATTGTTGTGCATTGTATGTAAAAGGGAAACGGTACTTGGAAAATGGTTATTGAATAGAGTAATTACGGCCATTGTGGAAGCCATCTTCTGCAGTTACCTTTTCAGCCCCGATTTTCACCAGTTCAAGAGCAGAGCCCAGGCATTCTGGGATCCCTCAGGATGAGTAATAAGGGGGCAAACAGTGGGAAAACATGAATTCAAAACACCTAGACATGTATCAACCCCAGACGAGTATCCTAAAATGCAGTGATTTACAAAGTAAACATAGAATTCAGCATGTAAGAGGTGTGGGTGGCTCTGCTCTCAGGCGGGCGTTTGTGGCATCGGTTGGGGTGTGAAGATGCCACAGTCTCTGGCTGTGTCTCTGCAGGAGAAGAACCATGGAGCCACTGTTTACCAGCCCATGAGGCCAGTAAACACAGCATCGGGTGCTGACTGCAGGAAGGCTAGGCCTGCGGTGTTATTCAAGTAGGAGCAGAACAAATCGCCCTGGGTGTCATCATCGTCTGCGTCCTGTGGACCAGTGACTCTCAGAGGAATACAGACATTCAACAAGACGCTGGACATCCAGCAGGTGCAACAGAAAGGTCCAACGGCCTTGGGGGCCATTCCTCTGAGCGTCACCCTCCCCGGGCTCCCAGGGCTGAGTGACAGGTACCAATAGGTGCTCGGGACACGGGTGCAGCACAGGTTGGAGCTGCGAGCCACCAGGCAGGTGTAATACACGAGTTTACACTCAAGACTGGACAGAGGTTTCCCTAGAACAAAAGACACCGCTGTGTGGGGGATCCCAGTGGAGAGAAGAAGCGGGGAACTAGCCACGGCCACGTGGGCAAGAATCTTGTGTGTGGGCCTCATTCTGTGGTCAGTCAAGCGGGGAGAGATGTTATAGAAGAACAGAATGGCACCGGCCAGAGCCCCAACCCCAAGCTGGAAGGGAAAGATGGATTTCAGAGCCCTTCTCCTGGGGTGCTCAGGACATGGTACTGAAAAGACATGGAGAGGATTTCTGGGTGGCCGGGAGTGACGATCCAGCTTTTCCAGTGAAGCTTTTGCTCTCAGCAAATAATTTTGGCATATTTTTTTTTTACCTGAAAATGCAGATACTGTCATATTCCACAGAAAAGGCTTAACTTGCAGAACATATTCCTGACACCAGTTTCATATCTTTTTTTAATATTTATTTCTACTTAATTTTTTTTTTTTTTTTTTTTTGAGACGGAGTTTCACTCTTGTTACCCAGGCTGGAGTGCAATGGTGCGATCTCGGCTCACCGCAACCTCCGCCTCCTGGGTTCAGGCAATTCTCCTGCCTCAGCCTCCTGAGTAGCTGGGATTACAGGCACGCGCCACCATGCCCAGCTAATTTTTGTATTTTTAGTAGAGACAGTTTCACCATGTTGACCAGGACGGTCTCGATCTCTTGACCTCGTGATCCACCCGCCTCGGCCTCCCAAAGTGCTGGGATTACAGGCGTGAGCCACCGCGCCCGGCTTTCTACTTAATTTCTTATATTACATTCTGACTCTTCACCAGAACATCAGATCCATGAATTTAGGAGCTATGTGTGTCTTCAACAATAGAGTGACATATGTGAAATAAATATCTACCTTATAAATGAATAAGTGAAGGAGACAATGAAAAAAATATTCCTCCCAAAGGTGATCTGCCTGGAAAAATAAAAACAAGGATGCAGTGTACCACACTTGGAATTCATGAGCATCCTGTCTGTCATATCAACGCACTAACTTAAGAGAACGAAATGAAAAACTGCAAAATCATGTTTGCATCACAAGATTATCTAACTTGTTAAAATTACAAAGTCATTAATTATGAACTCTTAAGAATTCAACATGATTTACTGGAGTAACTGGATACAAAATACATTTAAACATCATTAGCCCTCTGAATACATAGGATAACCCTAAAATGTCCTCGGATATTCTATTTAGTAGGTAAAATATCCCTATTGAAAAATATTTTTTTTTTTTTTTGAGACAAGGTCTGGCTCTGTTGCCCTGACTGGAGTGCAATGGTGCAATCTTGGCTCACTGCAACCTCTGCCTCCCTGGTTCAAGCTATTCTTGTACCTCAGCCTCCCAAGTAGCTAGGATTACAGGTGTGCACCACCATGCCCAGCTCAGTTTTTTAATTTTTGGTAGAGATGGGCTTCCACCATGTTGCCCAGGCTGGTCTCCAACTCCTGAGCTCAGGCAGTCCACCTGCCTTGACCTCTCAGAGTGCTAGGATTTTAGGTGCACACCATGACAGGCTAATTTTTATATTTTTTAGTAGAGACGGGGGTTTTGCCATGTTGACCAGGGGTCTCTAACTCTTGATCTCAAGTGATCCACCCACGTTGGCCTCCCAAAGTGCTGGGATTACAGGCGTGGGCCAGCACCCAGCCAAATAATTTTGATTATTAATAATTCCACAGATCTTACCTTGAGAAACCAGGTCCTGGAGAGCTTTCCTTGAGTGGTCTCCAGTCCTCAACTCACTCCAAAAATAAAGGTGATCATTAGACCCACTGCACTCACAGATTATTTTAAATCTTCATCAGTTCTAGATTTTACCAATGAGAGTCTATTTACCTCGACGCATCATCGCTCACAGGCCATAAGAGCATCACGTAGAGGTTTGATCAGAGCACTCATGACTGAAGAACAAGATTTTGAGATACAACACAAGGACTGACACCTTGTAGTTAAAGGAGTAATGTCTTCCAGAGGCAAACATCTTAAAGATCCACGTGTGATTCAGAAGCCAGTGTCAGGTATACAACATCTATATCGCCAAAACTCCATGTTATGAAACGCTATGTAGGTAACACAGGAGGCAGACAGCAGAGACCTTATTCCCACCAGCTGTGCATTCACCTGACTCCGCAGTCAGTGGTGCTGAGACATTAGGACACCCCCGTCAGCCCCCAGACCCTCCCGCTTGGGTTGGAAGCCTCAGAGCAGAGTGTGGAGCAGAGAGATTCCAGCCTCTGTGACCAGAAAGCTCCTATTGTGTATCAGGATTGTTCACTTACAGCTGAGTCCAACGTGGGTTTTCTTTTTACCATTCTGTGTCTCTGTTTTCTCATTGAAAAAGCAAAACATGAGGCCGGGTACGGCGGCTCACGCCTGTAATCCCAGCGCTTTGGGAGGCCAAGGTGCGTGAATCACTTGAGCTCAGGAGTTCAAAACCATCCTCACCAACGTGGTGAAACCCTGTCTCTACGAAAAAAAAAAAAAATACAAAACTCAGCCGGGCATGGTGGTGGTGGGCACCTGTAATCTCAGCTACTCTGGAGACTGAGACAGGAGAATCACCTGACCCTGGGAGGCAGAGGTTGCCATGAGCCGAGATCTTGCCACTGCATTGCAGCCTGGGTGACAGAGTGAGCTCCGTCTCAAAAGAAAAAAAAGCATGTACTGATATTATATAACAGACATACATACTAATTAAGATAGATCATGAGACAGGTGTGAACATACAGCATGAGTTTCGTGTGAATTGTTGATCCCAGTAACTGGAACAAAGTTAGTACTCATTTAGCCATAGCAGAAACTGTCACGGTAGATGATTATTTGTCACTTCTTTTGATGACCAACCGCTGCCAGTGCTCTTACTTGTTTTGATTACTTAGCCCTTACCTGTATTAAAAGCCTAAACATAGAATGATAGGCAATATTGGTAAAAAAATAAATAACAAATGACCTGAATTGGATTTTCCTGGATATGAACATTGGAAATATTTCATTTTTCAACATAAATAAATCCCCTGTCTTGACATTTGCCGACATTTCTGCGTCTGAGCCACTGTTAGCATCTTTTACTTCTTACAATCCCAGTAATGAGAACCAAGGCTTCCTGAGTGTCCGCGGAATCCGGGAGCGTGCCAAGAGGTCCGAGAGTACATCCAGTTTCCCATTCTGAGACGAATCCGAGACTGTGTTTCAATCTAATTTAAGTTGGTATTGTAGAATCCAGCTTCTGTATCATGTTGCTTTCACATTTGGTAATAAAAATTTTAGGCCAGGACAAGAAGGCAGGAGGAATTTCCTGTAGAGATGTCACACTTCTATAAAATCTGAATACTAACTAGACTTCTAATTTTTTTCTCTCATTGCTTCATCGTGTTAAGGAAGTATAGAGCTTTTTGCTCACTTGAAGCACACACAGAGACCCGTGCACCACACACAGTGTAGGACACACAGAAAAGCATCCCGGAGGTCCTTGCAGAAATACGGAGATGCTTGCATCCTACTGCAGTGGGATTTGAGAAACAAGAACTGCCCATCACACCCTAATGTACCATAGACTGTTCCTATGGATTTCTCTTTGGACATGTATGCATGCGTCACTCGACCTAATTTTTCTTAGGGTATTTAAGGTTTAACAAACACCCTGCACTTCAGTTTTTTTCTCTCATATTCATGCCCAAGTCTAAATCTATCACGTCTGAGAAAACGAGCAGGTTCTTGTGTACGAGGTTGAGGAACACAGTGGGTCTGGTCCTCCAAGGGGACCCTGCCCTTCCTTCTCTCACTGACAGGGTCTGCAGGATGCAGGGATTTGCAGCCACCCTCACCTGAGGTCCTACCTGAGACACTCCCCTGCAGACGGCCACCCACATCTGTCCAGCCAGAGCATTCGGTGGTATCAGCGTGAGGCAGGGTCATCACCCACTCTGCACGATGAGACTTCACAGCCACAGTGCTGTGTTCCTCTCTGGTGGGATAACACTCATATCCTGTCTTCTTCCCTGAGACTGACCATAAGGAGGCACCCACCTGGCTCCTCTTGGCTCCAGAGCTCTGTGCAGGGAAGCGTCAGTCAGGATGAGCAGGGACACCTGAGTCCCGAGTTAATGGGACAGGGCTCCCGGAGCTGATCTCTCCACAGAGATGCCATTATCGTATCATCTGTAGGTTCCATGACATTGTCAGTAGGGAGAGTCTGGAGAATATCTAGTGAGGAGCGGAATGTATCCCCAGTGGAAATCCCTCCGCCCCTTCTGGTGACAAATGACAACTTTCAGCAATCAGTGAGAGGATGGTAAAAAGCAGCTGAGCCAGAGGCGGAAAGTTCTGTGCTCCCTGTAGGAGAATTAAAGTTCAGAATCGATGTTGTCATGAGTGGAAGGGACCCTCAGCAATGGGTCTGGGCTCCCCTTTTTTATATAAAATTGGGCATTTTCTTCAATGCCTCTTTTTTCTGAGAGAGAGAGAGTCTCTCTCTGTCACCCAGGCTGGAGTGCAGTGGCACCATCTCGGCTCACCGCAACCTCCGCCTCCCAGGTTCAAGCAATTCTCTTGCCTCAGCCTCCCAAGTAGCTGGGACTACAGGCGCGCGCCATCACGCCTGGCTAATTTTTGTATTTTTAGTGGAGACGGGGTTTCACCATGTTGGCCAGGCTGGTCTCCAACTCCTGACAGGTGATCCACCCACCTCGGCCTCTCAGTGTTGGGATTACAGGTGTGAGCCACGGCGCCCGGTGCTTTCGCTGTTTTAAAACCGCGCTGGCCGGGCGCCGTGGCTCACACCTGTAATCCCAGCTCTTAGGGAGGCAGAGGCAGGAGGATAGCTTGAGCCCAGGAGTTCGAGACCTGCCGGGGCAATATAGCAAGACCCCATTCTCCACAAAAAGGAAAAAAAAAAAAAAAGACAAAAAGTAAAATAAAATAAAATCACGCTGGCACTCGAAGCCTGCTAAGAGCATCTGTGTAGGATCCAGAGTCCGGTCTTCCCCATGACTGCAAGTTCCACGGCTCTGGTTGTTTATTGCCCTAGGTCTGAGTAGTCTGGAAGACATCCCATTTGAAGCTTTTCTGTGTCATCTCAGACCTCATGTTTCCCTAATATCTACAGGACTCTGCTGGAGACTGATTTTTTTCCGTGTTTCCATACAGCCCTGCCTCCTTGTCTGCCTTTGGCCCACCAGGCTCTCCCCCTTTATTCCTGAATGGAAGCAGCATTCCTGGTCACATGGGCTGGTATTGGGGGAAGGAAACAGAGGAGGAAGATGATGCCAGCATTCTTTAACATAGTGGGGAAAGGCCAAAAGCAAACAGAAAATTTGACAAAAACGTTTACGATTGCTTAAACATATGTGCCATCGGAGCCAAGAGTAGGTCCACAACAGTTTCTCATTCTCAGGAGAATCAGATGATATTTTAATCTAGTGAAAACTGACACATAACCCGCCTTATCATCTTTTGCACTCTAATAAAAATTTTAGGCTGGGCGCTGTGGCTCACTCCTGTAATCTCAGCACTTTGGGAGGCCGAGGCTGGTGGATCACCTGAGGTTGGGAGTTCGAGACCAGCCTGACCAACATAGTGAAACCCCGTTTCTACTAAAAATATAAAAAAAATTAACTGGGTAGAGTGGTGGGTACCTGTAATCCCAGCTACTTGGGAGGCCAAGGCAGAGGTTGCAGTGAGCTGAGATCGTGCCGTTGCATTCCAGCCTAGGGGACACAGTGAGACTTCATCTCAAAATAAATATATATATTTATGTTAGACCAAGCCAGTAAGGCATGAGCAATTTACCATAGAGAACTAGGGAATGTTTACTTATGTCAGTGAGGTGTTTAATATTGTCTTTTAAAATATATATAAACAGTGTAGATAGATTTGAATAACACTGAATTTTTTTTAATTTTTATTTTTTATTGCGTTTTAGGTTTTGGGGAACGTGCAAGATAGTTGCATAGGTACACACATGGCGGTGTGTTTTGCTGCCTTCCACCCCTTCACCCACATTTGGCATTTCTCCCTATGCTATCCCTCCCCTGCTCCCCCACCTGCCGCCGGCTGTCCCTCCCCTATTCCCCCCAATAGACCCCAGTGTGTAGTGCTCCCCTCCCTGTGTCCATGTGTTCTCATTTTTCCTCACCCGCCTATGAGTGAGAATATGCAGTATTTCATTTTCTGTTCTTGTGTCAGTTTGCTGAGAATGATGTTCTCCAGATTCATCTATGTTCCTACAAAGGACACAAACTCATAAGTTTTTGATGGCTGCATAACATTCCATGTTGTATATGTGCCACATTTTTCCAGTCCAGTCTATCATCGATGGGCATTTGTGTTGGTTCCAGGTCTTTGCTATTGTAAACAGTGCTGCAATGAACATTCGTGTGCATGTGTCCTTATAATAGAACGATTTATAATCCTTTGGATATATACCCAGTAATGGGATTGCTGGGTCAAATGGAATTTCTATTTCTAGGTCCTTGAGGACTCCCCACACCGTCTTCCACAATAGTTGAACTAATTTACACTCCCACCAACAGTGTAAAAGTGTTCCTGTTTCTCCACATCCTCTCCAGCATCTGTTGTCTCCAGATTTTTTAATGATCGCTATTCTAACTGGTGTGAGATGGTATCTCAATGTGGTTTTGATTTGCATCTCTCTAATGACCAGTGATGAGCATTTTTTCATGTTTGTTGGCCTCATGTCTTCTTTTGTAAAGTGTCTGTTCATATCCTTTGCTCCTTTTTGGATGGGCTTGTTTTTTTTCCCTGTAAATCTGTTTGTGTTCTTTGTAAATTCTGGATATCAGCCCTTTGTCAGATGGGTAAACTGCAAAAACTTTTTCCCATTCTGTTGGTTGCCAATTCACTCTAATGACTGTTTCTTTTGCTGTGCAGAAGCTGTGGAGTTTGATTAGGTCCCATTTGTCTATTTTGGCTTTTGTTGCCAATGCTTTTGGTGTCTTGGTCATGAAGTCCTTGCCTACTCCTATGTCCTGAATGGTTTTGCCTAGATTTTCTTCTAGGGTTTTTATGGTGCCAGGTAGGGGTCCAGTTTCTTCTTTCTACAGTAACACTGAATTTTTAGAAAAATCTGTAGTGTCATACAAAAGGATAAGGCGAGATTTGAAAATGCTTTTTTATTGGACAAGAAAACTGATCAAATCTAAATCTGGGCAAACTAGAAAGTCTGGGTGCTCGCAATAGAATCTATAGACACATTCGAGCGTCACTTCTAGGTCAGAAGTATCAGGATTGTGGTGTCTGCAAATCCACGGTCCTACACACCACGACATCCTCTAAGAAAATAAAGCCATGCTCTACAGAGCGTTTAGCACTCGTTTAACATACTTGTTTTTCTGAGTATCACAAAGTAGGATGGGATTTCTAAAGCTAAGGGAATATAGGACCTAGGCCAAGACAATCAGCACCTACCTACTGAATCACACTCCGTAATCATACTGCTAGAACACTGTCAGGGAGTAGCCCTGAAATCACAGCCCTGCTGCCGTGACATGCAGTTACAGGGAGGAGAAGTGCCCATTATGGTCAAGGAAAGCCTTTGTGAGAAGCCTACTTCAGGGTGCTCTCCATCAGGGGATCACACCCCTGATCCTGTATTCCTCGTCAATCCAAGGTTCATGTGAAATGCTCAGGTGGGGACATTTTTCTTCCACAGCCATCAGCATCTTCTGAGATTCTTCATCAAAGGCAGATTTCTGCAGCCTGGGAAAATAGAAATTTTTTTCTGTTTTTTCATTTGTACACAGTACTGCCTCTACATCTTCTCTCCTATTCTTTCCTAGAAATCACTGAGAGGATTGTAGTGAATTTGAAAAAACAAGCATGACTCTTTCCTATAGAATAGGAAGCCTCTGATGTATACCATAAACCGAAATTTCATATACAGCATGTATCGATTAAGATTTAATTCAAAAAAGATGAATTTAGGTTAAAAATGAACAACTTCCATTCATTTGATGTTCATATGACCCGGCCCATTTATTCCTTCTTAAAATGTGGTTTAAACATATAAGCTTTTCTCAGACATACTAGTATAATGAAGTCACGTTCCCATCGCCAGCTTCTACAATATTCAGCCTCTTCCATTTACAACCCACCCATTTTTGAGATGTAATTAAAGCAGATGCTACACGTATAAAATATTTAAAATGTCCCTTTCTATTTTTTTGAGACGGAGTTTCGCTCTGGTTACCCAGGCTGGAGTGCAATGGCGCGATCTCGGCTCACTGCAACCTCCGCCTCCTGGGTTCAGGCAATTCTCCTGCCTCAGCCTCCTGAGTAGCTGGGATTACAGGCACGCACCACCCTGCCCAGCTAATTTTTGTATTTTTAGTAGAGATGGGGTTTCACCATGTTGACCAGGATGGTCTCGATCTCTTGACCTCGTGATCCACCCGCCTCGGCCTCCCAAAGTGCTGGGATTATAGGTGTGAGCCACCGTGCCCAGCCCGGTATTTTCCGTTTCTTTCATGTCATTGTCTCCTGAACCCACTTCAATAAAGCTGGTTTTTGTAGTCACTAATAACATCAATTTTTAAAGTAACGTCTATCTTACTTAACCAGTTAGCATTGAATACAATTAATGAGGCTTGTCTGTTTCTCTCCTCCGTTTCCTGGACACTGCTTTCTCCTGGCTTCCCTCCTCCCCCACCAGCTAACCTTCTTGCCTTATACATTGAATCTTTATAACTTCTACATGTTATGAGCATCAGGAAAACAAAAAATAACTTCACAAGTAACTGGCAAGATTGGAACACAGGCTTTCCTGAGAGAACAGGACTAACATTTGCAAGTTTCTTCTCCCCTCTCCCCGTGTCGTTCCCTCTTGTCTGGTGTTCAGTTATGTGCATTTTTATGTCCAGTTATAAAAAGTTGAGGATTCGCAGGTCACAAAACTTCATAGACGCTTAGACACAGGAGAAGGCGTTTGTTACCTTCAATCTTCAGAAGTAGAGGAGATGGCTAAATTTCCTTTCAGCTACAGCGACACTGTGACAGTCACCCAGAAGTAACTGCTCTGAATGTTTGCTGCTGTGGAACGACGCGTTGGGTGTGGGAACGGTAGTTGAACGTGAGCGAGACACAGTAACATTTTATACGCAAGTCTTCAGTACCTGGCCTGTCCCTATGGGTCTCGGCCTCCTCTCTGGATTCCTCTCTCCCTTCCTGTGCTGTAGAGCTCCCGGGACTCCCTTCCAGCCCCGCAGGGCATGAGGCCTGGCCCCATCCCAGGGCCTGTGCGTTTTGCTGTAACCTCTTGGGGTCCTCCATAGAAATTCGCGATGTGGTTTGGATCTTTGTCCCCACCCAAATCTCCTATTCAGTTATAATCCCCAATGTTGGAGGTGGGATCTGGTGGGAGGTGACTGGATCAGGGGGTGGAGCCTTCATGAATGATTTCACACCATCCCTTTGGGGCTGTTCTCGTGATACAGCTCTCAGGAGATCTGGTTGTTTAAACGTGTGTGGCAGCCCCCTGACTTTCCTCCTGCTCCAACCACCAAAGGCGTGCCTGTTTCTCCTTTGCTGTCCATCACAATTCAAAGTTTCCTGAGCCACCTCAGCAGCAGAAGCCGCTGTGCTTCCTGTACAGCCTGCAGACCCGTGAGCCAATCAGACCTCTTCCCTGGCCGGGCATGGTGGCTCACGCCTGTAATCTCAGCACTTTTGGAGGCCAAGGCAGGTGGATCACCCCAGGTCAGGAGTTTGAGACCAGCGGGGCCATGAGACATGGTGAAACCCTGTCTCTACTAAAAACACAACACTTAGCCGGGCATGGTGGTAAGCGCCTGTTATCCCAACTTCTCAGGACACTGAAGCACGAGAATTGCTTGAGGCCGGGAGGCGGAGGTTGCAGTGAGTAGAGATATCACCACTGCACTCCAGCCTGGGCAACAGAGCAAGACTGTCTCAAAAGAAAAGAAAAATTACCAGCCTCAGATATTCTCCATAGCAATGCAAGAACAGACAAATACAATCCGGCTGACCTCTCTGAACTCTGCTGGGAACTTTCCTCAGACCCCACCCTGGGAGCATTTTGGTCAAGTATTGTCAAGAGCTGTGTCTCTTTAGCCTTCATCGCTGCTTTCAACGTCCAGCTACACCACCCCTCAAGCAGAACTCGGCCCCTGAGCATCAGCATCCTCACCCAAAAGGCAAGGTAAGAGGAGTGCCCTCACAGACTGTGACTTAATGTACTTAAGGACTCAGAACCTCTAGAATCTCTGTCCATCTGCCCCACCCGCCACTCCAGGCCTCTCCTCCCTCTTCATCAGCCAGTCCTGCCCTGGTCAGGTAGCCTGCCTCACACTGCTCAGTAACCCCCAACCCTAGCTCTTCTCAGCATCTCACTCATCACCTCTTACACAGCAGTCCTCCCACCCCCGCATCAAGGGCACAAGGACAGAGATGTGAACGGCTTTGTTCGTGACCTCATCCCCAGCACATTATCCTAGCACGCATTCAAATATGCACCCTACAGGCTGGGCTCGGTGGCCGACACCTGCAATCCCAGCACTTCAGGAGGCCCAGGCAGATGGAGCACTTGAGCCCAGGGATTCGAGACCAGCCTAGGCAATATGGTGAAACACCATCTCTACCAAAAATCCAAAAATTAGCCAGCCTCATAACCCAGTCTCAAAATAAATAGAGATTAGGATTTGCTTCCAAAGAGATGAGTTTAGGTTTTAAAAAAAAAAAAGGCAACTTGTATTCATTTGATGTTCCTAGGCCCAGGCACATTTATTCCTTCTTATGTAAAAGTTTATGTAAAAATGTAAACATAGGCCGGGCGCGGTAGCTCAAGCCACCCAGCACTTTGGGAGGCCGAGGCGGGTGGATCACGAGGTCAAGAGATCGAGACCACCCTGGTCAACATGGCGAAACCCCGTCTCTACTAAAGATACAAAAAACTAGCCGGGCATGGTGGCGCGTGCCTGTAATCCCAGCCACTCAGGAGGCTGAGGCAGGAGAATTGCCTGAACCCAGGAGGCGGAGGTTGCGGTGAGCCGAGATCACACCATTGCACTCCAGCCTGGGTGACAAGAGCGAAACTCCATCTCAAAAAAAAAAAAAAAAAAAAAAAACCTGAACATATTGTGAGCTTTTTTCAGAGACATTAATATAATGAATTTATGTACCCCTCACAAACTTCAACAATTATCTATATTCAGCCTCTTCCACATACCCCACCCATTTTTAATTAAAAAAACTTTTAAAAATGAAAAAAAAAATCAGAAGGAAAAATTAACTTAAAAAATTCATCCTACAGATCAAACACGTCCACTCTAATTTTCCAAAGAACGTCAGCTGCTGCTGTTTAGCGAACGTATTTCTGGATTGAGACCCTGCTCCGCCCATCCCAGAAGCCCTCCCCAGGTGTGAGCTGGGGTTGTATTTTATGGCAACGTAAGGAGATGACGTTTCAGGAGAGCAGTGCTTCTCACCTGGCGCGGCTGTGGCTCCAGGGGGCTTTCGACAGTTTCTGGGGCTCGTTTTGCTTGTCATCACTCAGGGAGGTGCTACTGACACCTCTTGAGAAAGGCCAAGAATGCTGCTTGACACCTTACAATGTGCACGGGGCCCAGGGCAGGCCCCACAGCGAAGAACCCTCCAGCCTGGTGTCCATCGTGTGGCGGTTGGGCACACGGCCAATGAACTAAGCTCGTTCTGAAGTCACTCACCACCAAGGGAGACGGCGTCCACTCACCCCAGCATCTGCAGGGCGCAGTCCGGGTGGCTCAGAGCCCCGCACAGCAGCACCACCCCCTCAGGGTCCAAGGTAATCCAGTCGAGGTTCAGGCTCCTCAGCGTTTTGCTGGCGACCAGTGCGGCGGCGAGGTCTTCACAGCAGGCGTGGGTGATCCGACATGTTTGCAGCCTGCAAAAGACAGCTTTACCAGGCTGGAGTGCAATGGCACCATCTCGGCTCACCACGGCCTCCGGCTCCAGGGCCCAAGTGATTCTCCTGCCTCAGCCTCCCAAGTAGCTGGGATTACAGGCGCACACCACCACACCTGGCTAACTTTTGTATCTAGTAGAGACGGGGTTTCGCCATGTTGGCCAGGCTGATCTCAAACTCCTGACCTCGGGTGATCTGCCTGCCTCGGCCTCCCAAAGTGCTGGGATTACAGGCGTGAGCCACCGCGCCCGGCCGGGCACACCACTGTTACTGGTCAGTGACATACCACCAGGCAGGGGACCTTACAGTCTAAAAGAGCGGTTCTCAGCCAGGGCGACTATGCTCCTGGAGGACATGTGTCTAGCGACGTTTATCCCAACTGAAGGGCGCTGCTGGCAACTTGACGATAGTGGTCAGGGCCACAGCTCACATCCTGTGATGCACAGGATGGTCCCCAAGGCAAATAACTCTCCAGTCCCAAACAGCAAGAGTGCCAAGACTGAGCAAACCCTGGGACAGCGTTTCACGCATCCGATCATCCCAGACAGACTCGCTTTTAAACCTTCCCCCTTCCATTCTATCAGCCCTCCGGCTCTTCCTGTTCTAGAAATAGGTGAACTTTCCTACGATCATGGGCAGTAGATACTCACCCAAGACACTCTAATTTACAGTTAGGATGCTTCAGAGCTTCACATAACTGTCTGACACCAGCATCTCCTATTTCATTATGCCCAAGTTTCAGGATCTTCAGTTTTTCATTGCAGATGAGAACATCAGCAATGTCCTTACAGGAATCAGAAGTAAGGAAGCAAGCCATCAACCTGTGGGGGGGGGGGTGGAATAAACACACTCACACATACACATATATGTACACACACACACACATACATATACACACACATATACACTCACACATACACATATACACTCATACACACATGTATACACACTCACATACACACACACTTACGTGGTCAATCATAATGGCCTAGCTAATTTTCATTTATTCTTATGAAGCAAGAAATACCCATGTACTTCTGAGATGGTAGGGAGGGGGAGAGAGAAGAACAAGGGAGAAAAGGGGAGATGGGAGGGGACAGAAGGGGGGCATAAGGGGGGAAAGGGGATGGTAGCGGGGCGCAGGAGGGGAAGAGAGGATGGAAGAGGTAAGGGAGGAGGGGAGAGGGGAAGAGGAGGGGGGAGAGGGGAAGAGGAGGGGGGAGAGGGGAAGAGGAGGGGGAGAGGGGAAGAGGAGGGGGAGAGGGGAAGAGGAGGGAGGAGGGGGGAGAGGGGAAGAGGAGGGAGGAGGGGGGAGAGGGGAAGAGGAGGGAGGAGGGGGGAGAGGGGAAGAGGAGGGGGGAGAGGGGAGAGGGGAAGAGGAGGGGGGAGAGGGGAAGAGGAGGGGGGAGAGGGGAAGAGGAGGGGGGAGAGGGGAAGAGGAGGGGGGGAGAGGGGAAGAGGAGGGGGGAGAGGGGAAGAGGAGGGGGGAGAGGGGAAGAGGAGGGGGGAGGGGAAGAGGAGGGGGGAGAGGGGAAGAGGAGGGGGGAGAGGGGAAGAGGAGGGGGGAGAGGGGAAGAGGAGGGGGGAGAGGGGAAGAGGAGGGGGGAGAGGGGAAGAGGAGGGGGGAGGGGGAAGAGGAGGGGGGAGAGGGGAAGAGGAGGGGGGAGGGGGAAGAGGAGGGGGGAGAGGGGAAGAGGAGGGGGGAGAGGGGAAGAGGAGGGGGGAGAGGGGAAGAGGAGGGGGGAGAGGGGAAGAGGAGGGGGGAGGGGGAAGAGGAGGGGGGAGAGGGGAAGAGGAGGGGGGAGAGGGGAAGAGGAGGGGGGAGAGGGGAAGAGGAGGGGGGAGAGGGGAAGAGGGGATGGGGAGGGGAGAGGGGAAGGGGAAAGGGAGGGGAGAGGGGAAGGGGAAAGGGAGGGGAGAGGGGAAGGGGAAAGGGAGGGGAGAGGGGAAGGGGAAAGGGAGGGGAGAGGGGAAGGGGAAAGGGAGGGGAGAGGGGAAGGGGAAAGGGAGGGGAGAGGGGAAGGGGAAAGGGAGGAGGGGAGAGGGGAAGGGGAAAGGGAGGGGAGAGGGGAAGGGGAAAGGGAGGGGAGAGGGGAGAGGGGAAAGGGAGGGGAGAGGGGAGAGGGGAAGAGGGAGGGGGGAGGGGAGAGGGGAAGAGGGATGGGGAGGGGGAGAGGGGAAGGGGGATGGGGAGGGGAGAGGGGAAGAGGAGGGAGGAGAGGGGAAGAGGATGGGGAGGGGAGAGGGGAAGAGGAGGGAGGAGAGGGGAAGAGGAGGGGGGCGGGGAGAGGGGAAGAGGGGATGGGGAGGGGAGAGGGGAAGAGGAGGGGACAGGGAAGGAAGAGGGAGGAGACAGAAAAAGGGCGGAGGGACGAAGGGAGGAGGAGGAGGGAGGAATCCACCCAGAATTGTCTTCAGTTCCTAGCAGAAGGAATGAATGATTCTCACGCTTGGACTGTCATTTATCAAGAGAGCATGAAGAGCCAGGCACCGATCATCATCCTTCAAGCACGTGATTCCCACTGGCCACCTCAGTTCTTTGAGACTGTAGCTATCCTCACATTAGATGGGGAGAGGGGAGTCGCCCGCACAAGCTCGCCCGGTCAGGGGCACTCGGGACTCCATCCAGGCCTTTCTAGGGCCAGAGACAACCCCCGAGTCCTGTGCTGCGTGCGTCCTTACAGCCCCTTTCCAGGAACGCTCCCGGAACCAGGCGGGGCAGATGTGGAGTGAGGACACTGTTCTCTCCCTGTCTCAGTCTATGTGGGATGTTATAACAAAATCCCATAGAAACGGGTCCCTTAGAGATGACAAATGTACGTCTCACCGTTCTGGAGCTGGCAAGTCCAAGATCAACGTGTCCACAAACTCTGGTGAGGGCCATGTTCTGCTTAGCAGGTGGCATTTTCTCTCTCTTTTTTTAAAGACGGGGTTTCACCATGTTGGTCAGGCTGGTCTTGAACTCCTGACCTCAGGTGATCCACCCGCCTTGGCCTCCAAAGTGCTTGAATTACAGGCGTGAGCCACCACGCCCAGCCGCAGGTGGCATTTTCTTACTGTGACCACAGATGGTGGAGGGGCAAAACCTCTGGGGCCTCTATTTTTTTTGAGACAGAGTCTCGCTCTGTCACCAGGCTGGAGTGCAGTGTCACGATCTCAGCTCCCTGCAACCTCTGCCTCCCAGGTTCAAGCAATTCTTCTGCCTCAGCCTCCTGAGTAGCTACAGGGGGTTCCACCACGTTGGCCAGGATGGTCTCCAGCCCCTGATCTTGTGGCCGCCCACCTGGGCCTCCCAAAGGGCTGGGATTACAGGCATGTGCCACCGCCCCGGGCCTGGGGCCTCTTTAATAGGAGTGGGACGCTCCACCCTTATGACCTAACCACCTCCCAAAGGCCCCACCTCCTAGTACCATCAGCTTGGGGGTGAGGATCCAGCATCTGAATTTTGGAAAGACACACCCCTTCAGATGCTAGCATATCCCTTTCCTGTTTCTTCCCCAGTGCCAACATCCAGAAAAGAAACCCTGACAGTGAAGCGAGTCACGGCCAGTCCTACCACAGCTCCCGTATGCTACAGTCTGGGTGCTTCAGCGTTTCGCACAGCAAGGCCACCGCACTGTCTTCCAGATGGTTGGACCCCAGATCGAGGAGGGACAGGGATTTACTGCGCGCAAGCCCTTCGGAAATGGCCTCACAGGAGACACAGGTGAGACAGCAGTACATCAACCTGCAAAGAAACACACCGTCGACAGCCCACGGAGGCTTCCCGCAGTGACACTCGCGCGCGCTCTCTGCCACAGGTATTCCTTCAATCCTGCTGTCACTAAAGAAAACAAGGAGCCGGGCGCGGTGGCTCAAGCCTGTAATCCCAGCCCTTTGGGAGGCCCAGGTGGGCAAATCACAAGGTCAGGAGATCGAGACCATCCTGGCCAACATGTTAAAACCCCATCTCTACTAAAAATACAAAAATTAGCCGGCACGTGGTAGTGGGTACCTATAATCCCAGCTACTTGGGAGGCTGATGCAGAACTGCTTGACCCCGGGAGGCGGAGGTTGCAGTGAGCCAAGATCACGCCACTGCACTCCAGCCTGGGCAACAAGAGCGAAACTCCATTTCAAAAATAAAGTAAGGAGCTGGGCACAGGGGCTCTTGCCTGTAATCCCAGCCCTTTGGGAGGCCGAGGCAGGGTTCTTTTTATAGTCTAAACAATCCTCAGTAACAGCTGATCCTAGCCCTGTCTTACTCCACATGTATGCATGAGCGTGTGACCCACATGTACACGGATGCCCTTGTGTGCACAGCGTGCGAACAGAGCTGGCGCTTCTCTATGGACGAGTGTTGCGTGTCCCCAGTTTGGGTGTCCCAGTTTTGTTTTTAATTTTTTGCATGTCCCCAGTTTTAAGGTACTGCAGCAACTTGTCTCACCAAACACCAAGTGTCTAGCATGGCCTCACTGGGAAAAGAGAGAATGTGCTCTACTGTGACCCTAACCACGCCCCACCCACCGAGGAGGCAGGTCACTTTACACATCAGCAGCAGGTAGGAGGACACGCTCAGGAGCCCAGTAATAACCCTCAACATGCAAAGCCCCACGCCGGAAAGGAATCTAATGATTTCCCCTTTCTCAAGCATTTATTCTCCCAGGCTGGGCGCGGTGGCTCACACCTGTAATCCCAGCACTTTGGGAAGCCGAGGCAGACGGATCACCTGAGGTCGGGAGTGTGAGACCAGCCTGACCAACGTGGAGAAACGCCATCTCTACTAAAAATACAAAAATTAGCTGGGCGTGGTGGTGGGAGCCAATAATCGCAGCTACTTGGGAGGCTGAGGCAGGAGAATCGCTTGAACCCAGTAGGCAGAGGTTGCAGTGAGCACTGCACTTCAGCCTGGGCAACAAGAGCAAAACTTCATCTAAAAAAAAAAAAAAAAAAAAAAAAAGTATTCTCCCTTACCCAAGCATCCAGGATACCCACAGGAACATCGTCCTGCTTTGTGATGACCAAGATTCACTGAGCTCCAAATGAGATGGGAGACATATGGGGGCTGGTCCTGCTCCTCCTGAATTCAATCTCATGGTGCCTCTGTGGTTTCTCATCAGCTCCATTTTATTTATTGTGAGGCTGAGTCTTGCTCTTTGACCCGGGTTTGAGTGCAGTGGTGCGATCTTGGCTCACAGCAACCTCCACCTTCCGAGTTCAAGTGATTGCCTGCCTCAGCCTCCCACGTAGTTGGGATTATAGGTACTTGCCACCACACCCGGTTAATTTTTGTAATTTTAGTGGAGAGGAGGTTTTGCCCTGTTGGCCAGGCTGGTCTCAAACTCCTGACTTCAGGTGATCCACCTACCTTGGCCTCCCAAAATACTGGGATGACAGGTGTGAGCCACCGCGCCCAGCCAGCTCCATTTCACTGATGAGCAGCTGGGGCACGGAAAGGGAACTCAGGGCTACCTACGGACTCCACATTCTGCCATGCCCCTCAGTGAGCACTGGATTGCTTTGCTAACGGGCGGACCCAAGTGCACGCTTCAGAAATCTCCCGTCTACCTGCTTCCCACAGCCCCACTTACATCAGCTTCTCGAGGGCACAGTTGGGGTGCTTCAGGCCTTCACACAGAAACAGCATGCCTTCATCCCTCAAGGGGTTTTCTACCAAGGAGAGAAGTTTCAGCTTGTTGTTGCAGGCCAGAACAGAGGCGATGTCTTCACAAGCTTCGTGGGAGAGGTCACACTTTCCCAGTCTACACACGAGACACACACCATGAGATGGGGCCGGAGCTTTCAATGACTCGTGCACAACTGGCCACGGACCACACGACACCTCTGATCCTGATCTTGCACCTGCCGATCCATTATCTACATTACAGACTTTTTTTTTTTTTGAGACGGAGTCTCACTCTGTCACCCAGACTGAAGTGCGGTGGCATGAACTCAGCTCACGGCAACCTCCGCCTCCTGGGTTCAAGCAAGTCTCCTGCCTCAGCCTCCCGAGTAGCTGGGATCACAGCCGTGCACCGCCACACCCAGCTAATTTTTCTTACTTTTTATTTTTAGTAGAGACAGGGTTTCACCATGTTAGCCAGGATGGTCTCAAACTCCTGACTTCAAGAGTTCTGCGCACCTCAGCCTCCCAAAGTGCTGGGATTACAGGCACCAGCCACCACGCCCGGCCCACAGCTGCCTTCAGATCTCTCTTCTCCATCCTACTCAAAGGGCAATGCACATCGCAGGTTTTATGCATGGATTGTCTGCTCTCCATTATGATAATTTTTACAAAGTTCCTCCGTCTTTAACTTTTTATTACTTATTGCATGCCTATATCAAATTATCTTATGTACCCCATAGAAAGCTCCTCATTCTTCAAGCCTCTTGATCGAAAGTATGATGGGGATCTCTCGTCTGAGACCAAGAGGAAATTTTTAAAGATAGAGATCACGGTAAAGTGTCCTCAGAAGCCTGTGCAAACATTCATCCACAAATGTAGGAAGCTCAGTGAATTTTTAAGCAGTTTAAATACGAAGACATACCAAAACCACATAAAATTAGGGGGGAAAAAAAACGCTTAAAATTAGCCAGAGACACGTTGCCTACCCTGGGATGAAATACTGATGGCTACACTTAGAGCATGGAAGCCAGAATGGAATGGAATTACATCGTTAACATATGAAAGAACTTTGGGAGGCCAGGGCAGGCAGATCACAAGGTCAGGAGATCGAGACCATCCTGGTTATGGTGAAACCCTGTCTGTACTAAAAATACAAAAAAAAAAAAAAATCAGCCGGGCGTGATGGCACATGCCTGTAATCCCAGGTACTTGGGAGGCTGAGGCAGGAGAATCGCTTGAACCCGGGAGGCCGAGGTTGCAGTGAGCTGAGATCGTGCCACTGCACTCCAGCCTGGGTGACAGAGCAAGACTCATCTAAAAAAAAGAACAAAAGAAAACATTGAAAGCCTACAATTCTCTGATGTGTAGGGGAAAAGAAATCTTCAAAATTAAAATCAAAACAGGCATTTGCGGCTCATAAACACACCATGATCACCTGGTTTAGAAAGCTAACTACTGTTGGTTGTTCACTTAAAATGTCATCTTTCAACAGCATTCTGTGTTCGTATGTGAAAATTTTTTTCTTGAACCTGACTTTATACTGCACAGAAACATTAAATCAAAGTAAATTATAGCCCCCATTTTGCATGGTAAAATAAGACTTTTAGAGAAAAATGCATAGGCAGCTATCTATGACTTTGGGCCTGGAAACAATTCTTTCTTTTGAGACTGGGTCTTACCCTGTCATTCCGACTGGATCGCAGGGAAGTGATGACAGCTCCTTGGACTTCTGGGCTCAAGAGATCCTCCTGTGAGCCTACCGAGTAGCTGAGACCACAGGTATGCACCACCATACCTAGCGAATTTCTTTTTTAAAGATGGGGGTCTCACTCTGTTGCCCAGGCTGGTCTCTACCTCCTGGCCTCAAGTGATCCTCCTGCCTCAGCCTCCCAAAGTGCTGGGATCACAGGCATGAGCCTCCAAGCCTGGCAACAATTCTCTAAACACACGCGAAAGACAGTTGAACAGGAAAAGATCAATTTAGTTTTGATAAGGAATCTCTCTTAATTCAAAGATGATGTTAAGAATGTGGTAAAAAAAACCATAGAGGGTATTTGCAATGCATACATATTTGACCCAGGATTCATTCCCCACTATAGAAAGAACACCCATCCATCAATTAGAAAAAGACAACCCAACAAAACCATGGGCTACAGCAGCACATCAGACAGACATATCACAACAGGAAGCCCAGAAAACCAAACACATGAAAAGGCTCCCAAATTCTTAGTCCTCAGAGAAATGCAAATTAAATCCACCCAGACATTATGCCCTAAGCAGAACGGATCTGAAAAGATCAACACCATCAAATGTTGGTGAGAAGGTGGGACAAGTAGAACACGTTCATTTCATGGGAATATAATCCAGGGAAGCCTCTGCTTAAAAGACACTGATTAAGTCTAGTTTCATTGCAAGTTTTATAAAAGGTTATTTTTAAAAGCAGCTTTGGGCCAGGCACAGTGGCTCACACCTGTAATCCCGGCACTTTGGGAGGCCGACTCTGGTGGATCACCTGAGGTCAGGAGTTTGAGACTAGCCTGGCCAACATGGAGAAATCCTGTGTCTACTAAAAATACAAAAAATTAGCCAGGCATGGTGGTGCATGCCTGTAATCCCAGCTACTCGGGAGACTGAGGCGGGAGAATCACTTGAACCTGGGAGGCGGAGGTTATGGTGAGCCGAGATGGCGCCACTGCACTCCAGCCTGGGCAACGAGTGAAACTCCACCTTAAAAAAACTTTTAATTTAAAAATAAAAAAGAATCAAAACAGCTTTGTACATTTCATTAGTAAACTTTTCTAGATGTAAGAATGCACTGTTGTTATGCAAGGTGTTACCTCTGGTGGAAACTGGGTGATGATTGGTACATGGGACTTCTCTAGAGTGATCTCCTGTGAGTATAATAATCGTTTAATAAAAAGTAAACAATGACAAAGTAAAATGGCCGACGTGGAGAAACGGGTGTTTGCCATAAAGGTCTCCAGGCACACATGAACTAAGGTGGTGGTATCCATAAAAACGTTTGTCCAGGGCCTCTGCATCCTATCGGATGCTTTTCTCCCTAGTACAAGAGCCCCTGCGTTAGATTTGAGCAAATATCCCATTCTGTTTCAGCCAAGCTGACCCCCTCCCACCACCAGGAGAGAAGCATCACTCTAATCTATCCTAGGGCACTTCACAGACCAGCACTGCTGACATTTGGACTAGATAATCTTTCATTGGGGAGCTGTCCTGTACATTACTGGGTATTTAGCAGCAACCTAGGTACCCAAATCTCATCCTGTAGCTCCCATAATCCCCACGTGTTAGGGGAGGGGCCCCGTGGGAGATAATTAAATCACAGGGACAGGTCTTTCCCATGCTGTTCTCGTGACAGTTAGTAGGTCCCACAGGATCCGTTTTATAAAGGGAGTTTCCCTGCACATGCTTCTCTCTCGTTTGCCACCGTGTGAGATGTGCCTTTCTCCTTCCACCGCGATTGTGAGGCCTCCCCAGCCACGTGGAGCTATTGTAAGTCCAATAAATCCCTTCTTTTCGTCAATTGCCCAATCTCAGGTATGTCTTTCCAGCAGCATGAAAACGGATTAACAGGCTTGGTCGCCATCCACCAGATGCCAGCAGGACCCCCAACTCAGCTGTGATCACTGAACGTGTCTCTCAACATTGACATCCCCTAAGAGACAAAACTCCCCCCATTGATAACTACACTTAGAGAGAACCTGATCTGAAGACCTCCCACCACCACCACCACACTGAAGTAAATGAAGTTAGTCTGCCCCAAAAGGCAACATTTCCACCTACATTATGTTCTCCAGTCCTTATGTTAATATATAGTAGATGAATAATATATTCATCTATTACATACAAATAATGTAATTTGAAACAGAGCAAAATACTATGGAATTTTGAAAGTTTCCCCTGAGAAGAGAAAGTAGAAGTTGAAAAAAAAAGTTCTCACACACTGTTCACAATAGCAAAGACCTAGGACCAACCCAAATGCCCATCAATGATAGACTGGATAAAGAAAATGTGGCACATATACACCATGGAATACTATGCAGCCATAAAAAAGGAACAAGATCATGTCCTTTGCAGGGACATGGATAAAGCTAGAAACCATCAGTCTCAGCAAACTGACACAGGAACAGAAAACCAAACACCGCATGTTCTCACTCATAAATGGGTGTTGAACAATGAGAACACATGGACACAGGGAGGGGACATCACACACCGGGGCCTGTCTGGACGTGTGGGACTAGAGGAGGGATAGCAGGGGGACAGGGGATAGGGGAGGGATAGCATTAGGAGAAATACCTAATGTAGATGATGGGGGGATGGATGCAGCAAACCACTATGGCACATGTCTACCCACGTAACAAACCTGCACATTCTGCACGTGTACCCCGGAACATAAAGTATAATTTAAAAAAAAAAAAGTTGCCATGACACAGTAACAGCTTGAATGAGGAATGACATCCACAGCAGTTCTACAAACAACCCTTATGCACAGAACCTGCCTCTTTCTCCTGATGAGTCTGGAGGCATAAAATTAACAGAGTATATGTTAATCTGTCAATTACCTTCTGATGGCTACTGCAACAAAAAGACAGTGAACTGGGAGAGAGAAGACCGTATTCTCTGGCGGGTTTCATGAGCTGATTTTGTTTATTGCTGCCTCAATGACTGCCTTTGTTCTCTTTTGAAACATACACCGGCTTGAAAGATACACCGGCTCTCCTAAAAATCACCTAATTAAGACAGAGGCAGCCCAGAAAATTTTCAAGAGAAAGACGTGACTTTGGGCAAGTGACGACGTTTCCCTTGGCTTTAATGCTGTCGACTGCCAAAATAGATGATCACACTTGTGATAGTTAACATGCTTCACTTTTAACTTTCTATAAATATCTTTAGGGAAAAAATCGTGTTGTTTTATCCTGGTTTGTTGACGGCAGAACCAAGAAGTATCAAGTGAGGTGTCCGTGAGATGAGGCTGGGTGCAGCCGCTCACGGGGAGTACTGTAATCCCAGTAACTCAGGAGGTCAGGGCGGGCAGATCACTTGAGACCAGGAGTTCGAGATCAGCCTGGGCAATAGGGTGAAACCCCACCTCTACAGAAAATACAAAAATTAGTTGTGTGTGGCGACGTGCACCTGTAATTCTAGCTACTCAGGAGGCTGAGGCGGAAGGATCGCTTGAGCCCAGGAGGCTGAGGTTGCAGTGAGCCAAGATCGCATCACTGCACTCCAGTCGGGGCAACAGAGTGAGACCCTGTCTCAAAAAAAAAAAAAAAAGGTAATTAAAGTGAGATGGGAAGGCGCAAACAAACCTTCTGAGGAGGCTTTGCCCACTGGAATCTACCTTCACCTTACCAGACAGCCTGAGATCCCAAAGATGAAAAAGAAGAGAGGTGAAGACCCTGCAGTGACCCTCCAGACGGAAAACCTTGGAAAAACACCAGTCGGCACAAACAGCCAGACTCACATCAGCTCTTCTATCTTGCACATTGGGTGCTTCAGCGTCTGACACAGGTACTTGACTTCGGTATGGCAGAGGCTAGTGCCATACAGGCTCAGAATTTTCAGGTGAGGGTTGTGAAGAACAGCCCTAAATAATCGTGAATCATGTCCAAAGTCAGACATAAAAGTAAGCCTGCAAAAGATTAAAAAAACAGAGTCATGCAACGACATCCCAGCACAAAGCCAGACACCCCTCTCGTACGATTCTTCCTGCCCCGAATACATGGCTTCACAACACTGTTTCTGGAATTCTGGTTACTCCTCGATGGCGTCTTCAGACACCAGACAAGCGCAGAGGCTCAAGCTGCTGGGAGTTTTCCTGTTTGTTCATAGTCTGTCCACTAGTACATAACAGCAAGCATAGAAGGAAAATGAGTCAGACGAATCCCGTGTTCAACTGAGCCCCTGAGAACAGGGACAAACTATGCTTCTACCTCTGTGTGTTCCAAGATTCATGCCTCACATAAAATAGGCACATACCTGGGTTAATGCTCCAAGCAAAACTATTAGCCAAGGAAAGAACCCATTTACTTTTCAAAACTAAGATTTTTTTTAATCAAGGAGACAATGTTAAGTACTGTCAAAAAAACCTCAGGCTCCAGAGTTACAGAAAACTGGATTTGATGTTTTGCTTTCCTCCTTGTTGGTTTTGCAAGACTGGGCAAATAACCTAATGGCTGTGTGGTCCAGTCTCTTCATGAAATAAAAAAATACGGTCATAGTGTTTGAGAAATTAGCATTTAAGGCCGGGCACCGTGGCTTACACCTGTAATCCCAGCACTTCAGGAGGCTGAGGCAGGCGGATCGCATGAGGTCAGGAGTTTGAGACCAGCCCAGCCAACAAGGTGACCCCGTCTCTACTAAAAATACAAAAAATTGGCTGGGTGTGGTGCGTGTCTGTAATCCCAGCTACTCAGGAGGCTGAGGTGGGAGAATCACTTGAACATGGGAGGCGGAGGTTGCGGTGAGCTGAGATCACGCCATTGCGCTCCAGCCTGGGCAACAAGAGCGAAACTCCATCTCAAAAAAAAGAAATTAGCATTTATTGTAATGCCTGGAACACGGGCAATTCATGTTGGCTTTTATTTTAATATTTACATGTATTTATAAACCAAATATGTATCTATAAAACAGATATTTACCAGATAAATACGTATTTGCAAAGCAGAATATGTACTTATAAACCAGAAAAAATCATATATAAACCAGATAAATATATGTATTTCTATATTAGCTTGATACATGTGTACTTACAAAGCAGACACGTAAGTATAAACACATGACACGTACAAACTGCTGCACGAGACTCCTGGTGTCATAGCACGAGTGCACCCCGATTTCTCTCCTAGTCAACTTTAGCAATGACGGAACTTTAAATAAGTAAATATTTTGCCATGTTCAAAAACTAGAATGGGCATTTTGAGTAGGCCAGAATCAAAAGACAATGAAGGGCGGACTGCAGAAGGAAACGGCAGGCCAGAGGAGCTGCGGGGATTGCCGGCAATGACCCCCTCAATGTACGAGCAATATCCAGGTACCACCTGCCCGTGGGAAGCAGGCATTCCCTGTCAACCACAGTCTGTACGGTGAGCCACTATCATCAGTTAGGGCCGTGGAAACCCTCCTGAAGTCCAAGTGGCAAGATGTCAGCCAAAGGCCAACCCAGCAAACAGGCCTTTCTAGAGACAGCGGTCCGGAGTCTGCTGTGTTCACTTTCTTCTGCACAATACGTTGGCCGATAATTTGATGCAGTAACTCTTACCAAAAATATGGATAAGGTGCTTTGGGAGCATAGAAAGTCTTCCATGATGACATGACCTTTCAAGCTGAAGGGAGACTTAAATTTAACCCAACAGCAGTAAGTTGGCTCACAGGGGTGAAGAGAACAGCACGGCTCAGGCCAATCAAGACAAGTTTCAGGCCGGGCGCGGTGGCTCACGCCTGTAATCCCAGCACTTTGGGAGGCCGAGGCGGGTGGATCACAAGGTCAAGAGATCGAGACCATCCTGGTCAACATGGTGAAACCCCGTCTCTACTAAAAATACAAAAATTAGCTGGGCATGGTGGCGCGTGCCTGTAATCCCAGCTACTCGGGAGGCTGAGGCAGGAGAATTGCCTGAACCCAGGAGGCGGAGGTTGCGGTGAGCCGAGATCGCGCCATTGCACTCCAGCCTGGGTGACAAGAGCGAAAACTCCGTCTCAAAAAAAAAAAAAAAAGACAAGTTTCAGGAACAGCTGTGCTTCTCTCTACCCTCTCATCCGTTACGTGCATAAAATAACAAAACCGTCATCAGGATTCAAAGAAACTGAAGAAACGACTTCACAGTAGCGCCCTGCTCTGTTTTATAAATGCTACCTTTATGCTTATGTTTATTATTTTTCTTTTTTTTTTTTTGAGACGGAGTTTCGCTCGTCACCCAGGCTGGAGTGCAATGGCGCGATCTCGGCTCACCGCAACCTCCACCTCCTGGGTTCAGGCGATTCTCCTGCCTCAGCCTCCTGAGTAGCTGGGATTACAGGCACGCGCCACCATGCCCAGCTAATTTTTTGTATCTTTAGTAGAGACGGGGTTTCACCATGTTGACCAGGATGGTCTCCATCTCTTGACCTCGTGATCCACCCGCCTCGGCCTCCCAACGTGCTGGGCTTACAGGCGTGAGCCGCCGCGCCCGGCCTGTTTTTCTTTTTTACAGAATGGAAGGCTATTTCTGTGTCTGTCCTCAGCACTCTGCCTTTCTCACCTGGGAAACATCTCTTCTCCATCCATCCACATCCAAGCAAAGCTCACCCCTAAGCAGGACTGCTCCCTCCCTGCCCCTCCGACTAGACTTCATTCTAGACGTCACTACGTTTAAGACACTGGACTGCAGCTCTTCATTTACCCACTGCTCTTCTTCAAAAAAGGCACCAGTAGAGGAGGAAAGTCTGCTATTTGCTTAAAGGACAAGTTAACATTGAACTTACATGAGTTTTTGGAGTTTACAAACAGGCCGAGCCAGCGCTTTGCAAAGAATGGCCAGGGAGGCGTCATCGAAGCTGGTGTTCTCCACATCTAACGTCTGGAAGTTCTTGTTGTTAATGAACATTGAGCAAAGCTCCCGCCAATACATGAGCTTCTCATTGTGTCTATGAGAGAACAGAGACGGATTGTCCAGTGACTAAACTCCATTCAAGACATTCTCAAAGCAGGAAGAACACCATTTCCAAAGCCCCTCAAAGCTGACGAGACACCCAGGCCCGAAGAGGGACAAGGCCAGCCAGGCAAACTGAGGCAACATGACAGAGCAGTTAGAAAGCAGGCCCTGGCCAGGCAGAGGGGCTCAAGCCTGTAATCACAGCACTTTGGGAGGCCAGGGCAAGAGAATCGCCTGAGCTCAGGAGTTTGAGAATGGCCTGGGCAACAGAGCAAGACTCCATCGCTGCTAAAATTTACAAACGTTAGCCAGGTGTGGTGGCATACACCCATAGTCCCAGCACTTTGGGAGGCCGAGGCAGGCAGATCACCTGAGGTCAGGCGTTCAAGACCACCCTAGCCAACGTGGCGAAACCCCATCCCTACTAAAAATAAAAATCAATTAGCCGGCTGTGTGGCATATGCCTGTAGTCCCAGCTACTCAGGAGGCTGAGGCAGGAGAATCGCTTGAGGAGGAGGTGGAGGTGGAGGTTGCAGTGAGCCAAGACTACCACGGCACTCCAGCCTGGGCGATAGAGTAAGACTCCATCTCAAAAAAAAAAAAAAGAGAGAGAAAAGAAAAGAATTAGCCAGGTGTGGTGGCATATACCTGTAGTCCCAACTATCTGGGGACTGAGGTGGAAGGAGCACTTCAGCCCAGGAGTCCAAGACTAAAATGAGCTATGATCATGGCACCGCACCATGCTAGGGAAACAGAGCAAGACCCTGTCTCCAAAAAAAAAAAAAGTGAGCATTGTAGACAATCGCAAAGACATGGAATCAACCTAAATGTCCATCAGTGATAGACTGGATAAACAAAAAGTGATACATCGGGCCGGGCGCGGTGGCTCACGCCTGTAATCGCAGCACTTTGGGAGGCCGAGGCGGGCGGATCACGAGGTCAAGAGATCGAGACCATCCCGGTCAACATGGTGAAACCCCGTCTCTACTAAAAATACAAAAAATTAGCTGGGCATGGTGGCGCGTGCCTGTAATCCCAGCTACTCGGGAGGCTGAGGCAGGAGAACTGCCTGAACCCAGGAGGCGGAGGTTGCGGTGAGCCGAGATCACGCCATTGCACTCCAGCCTGGGTAACAAGAGGGAAACTCCGTCTCAAAAAGAAAAAAGAAGGGCCAGGCGTGGTGGCTCACGCCTGTAATCGCAGCACTTTGGGAGGCCGAGGCGGGTGGATCACAAGGTCAAGAGATCGAGACCATCCTGGTCAAAATGGTGAAACCCCGTCTCTACTAAAAATACAAAAAATTAGCTGGGCATGGTGGCGCGTGCCTGTAATCCCAGCTACTCAGGAGGCTGAGGCAGGAGAATTGCCTGAACCCAGGAGGCGGAGGTTGTGGTGAGCCGAGATCGCGCCATTGCACTCCAGCCTGGGTAACAAAAGCGAAACTCCGTCTCAAAAAAAAAGAACAAGTGGTACAGCAACACCATGGAGTACGATGCCGCCGTAAAAAGGAACAAGACCACGTTCTTTGCAGGGACATGGATGGAGCTGGCAGCCATTATCCTCAGCAAACCAGCACAGCAACAGAAAACCAAATACCACATGTCCTCACTTCTAAGTGGGAGATGAACAATGAGAACACATGGACACAGGGAGGGGAACATCACACACCGAGACCTGTTGGAGCGTGGGGCTGGGAGGAGGGAGGGCATCAGGAAGAATAGCTAGTGGGTGCCAGGCTTAATACGTGGGCGATGAAACGATCCGTGCAGCAGACCACCACAGCCCACGTGTACCTGTGTTAGAAACCTGCACATCCTGTACATGAACCCCCGAACGTAAAAGTTGGAGATAAAACTGAAGTGCATCCTGAGACGAGAGGAATTGGCCGGACTGTGTGTGACCCTGCACGAGCCATCCAGCCCTGCTCTGCTGCGTTCCCGCCTCTTTTAGATGAGAATACTTGATTGTTATGTGAACCGGCGTTATTTGGTGACCTCTGAGTGAACAGGGAGCTATATCCAAAAATATTATCATGAACAAGAGTCCCCTCCCAGTGAGGTCACCAGAGGACACGGCACATGCTTGGGGGGAGGGGGAGGAAGCAGAGTCTGAAAACAATAAAATTGGTTAAAAAAAAAAAAGGCAAAAGAGGTGGAAGGCAGGCCACAGTGGCTCATGCTCATGCTTGTAATCCCAGCATTTTGGGCGGATCTCCTGAGGTCAGGAGTTCGAGACCAGCCTGGTGAACACGGCAAAACCCCACCTCTAACAAAAATACAAAATTAGCCAGACACGGTGGCACGTGCCTGTAGTCCCAGCTACTCGGGAGGCTGAGGCAGGAGAGTCGCCTGGACACCAGAGGTGGAAGTCGCAATGAGCCGAGATCACGCCACTGCACTCCAGCCTGGGCGACAGAGCAAGACTCCATCTCAAAAAAGGAAAATCCTGCCAGCCTCTTCACTTCACACGTTGGCCCTATGAAGTAGATACAACTTTTGAACTCTTTTTACAAATGGAAAAAGTTTAAGAAGTCCCAGCTCATGATCCCACAGCTGGCAAACAGTGGTGCCAAGGCTGGAAGGGAAGCCTTTCTGCCCACGGCCTACTGGCTCTAAACACAATAGCCTAAGGCCCATGAAATACCCACTGGACACCAGCACACCCGCCAAGCGTCGTGCCCGGGGCGGGGGATTCACAGACGGACTCACTCCGAAGCACAGCCGGAGTCGTCGGGAAAGATGTTCTCCATACACAGGCGAAGCGTAGTGAGGTTGTGACAGTGCTTCACGCAGAACGAAGCGATCACGAGGTGTTCTATGTTCGCAATATAAACGTACACTTCTTCAAAGAAGTTCATCACGTGTGTGACAAATGCTTCTTCCTGAGTTTCAAATAAACAACTGAATAACTCCTGGAAACCTATCGCTTCCCTGTCAGCCTCACACTGACTGAAAGCTCGAAGGCACTGGGCTATTTCCTGCTGGAGCTCCCTTGACAGTGCAAAACCAAAGCACGCCTCCAGCATGCTGGCGATCTCTCGTGTGGAAATTCCGAACACAAACACCCCCATCTGGGTCAGGAGGTTTTGAGGTTGAGTCACGCTTGCTCTCACAAGCTGGGTTATGCTTCCAACGGCCGGGTTAGGACTGTCTTTGGGTCCTCTGAGCAAATAGAACATGGCAGCACAGAACTCTTGGATGCACACGTGGCTGAAGGTGAAACAGTCACCTGACCTGCGGAGAAGGTTCATGCCCACCCACATCGAGCCCTCAGACTCGGACAACCCATTCCTGCGGAGATCCTCACGGCAAAATACAAACGTGTGTGTCCACAGGCCCTCTGCAGCCAAAGCACTCAGGTTTTTCAGTCGGGCTCTGCTCAGCTTAGGTGGAGAACTCCGACTTCCCGCTTTGAATACGTTAGTTATAAAGGATGCATGTAAGGAGGTGGTGTTTTGGGAGTTTATTTCAAGGTCTTCTCCCCTCTCCAGCCTGTATTTCATGCAAGTACAGACCATCCAGCATATAAAGGGATTATGGCACAAGATAAACAGCGGTCCAGTATCTCTCACAAAGTTAAAGACTCTCAAAGCTTTATTCTTCTCACCGAAGAAGCAGGAGAAATACATCTTCCTCTCAGGTTCGGTGAATCCCGAGAGCTTCATGAGTTTGGGATGCTCCAACACAAAATAGTTCTTTCGCATACCCACCTGTCCTAGCGCAAGCAGCAGGGAGCACTCTGGGAGCATCTTTCTTTGCAGCAAACTGCTCAGGATAACGGGCAATGGCCGCCGTTGCCTCCAGTCTTCACACAGGTCAGCCTTATGGTCCAGGTCAAGCTTCAGCTGCTCAAACCCGTCCATGATCAAGAGAATTCGCTCCGGCTGCGAAAAAATCTCTTCCATCTTCTCTGAAGACTCGGGCCAGTCCCTGGAGAGGAGCTCGGGCAAGCTGGTCTCTGTGACACTGTTCATTTCATAGACCGTGAGGAAAAACACGAATGTGAACCTGTCCTTCCATAAGTTTCCCTCTGCCCAGTCCAACATCACCTTTCTTAAAAGGGTCGTTTTTCCAATTCCATCAGGACCTTCCACGACCACAGTGACTGGGGTGGCCGCAGCAGTATATGCCTTATTCAGCACGGTGCACTCGTGTTTCATGCTTTCTCTGTAGAAATGCTCAGGGACGTGCAGACACGTTTCCTTTTCCCATATGAGCTGAAATTTTTCCTTTATTTGCTTTCTATATGGGTTTAGTTTACCTGTGTTAATGAGAACAGAAGATACTTAATAACGCACTCATTCTTTTTCACTCCTCAGAACTGTAAACAAAAAAATTTTTATTTTATTTTTTTTTTGAGACGGAGTTTCGCTCTTGTTACCCAGGCTGGAGTGCAATGGCGCGATCTCGGCTCACCGCAACCTCCGCCTCCTGGGTTCAGGCAATTCTCCTGCCTCAGCCTCCTGAGTAGCTGGGATTACAGGCACGCGCCACCATGCCCAGCTAACTTTTGTACAAAATACATATTTTATGCAAAGTTTAATGAGTGATGAGAAATGGGGAAGGGAGAAAAGTTAAAATTCTGTTCATAATCTGAGTTTTCAAATTTCAGAAAAATCTCAAGTCTGGGAAGGGAATGAACAGACTGCAGAGGGACCCTACAGTTGCTGACAGAAAGTCAAGGATGGTTCCTCCAACAGTGTGTGTTCTCCTTGCACACTCAACTGTGGACACAAGAGGGCGCAGCATCCATTTTTATTCTCCGCTATGTCCTTTACCACCACCACGGAGGAGTTATTCAAGTCTCTGAGCAGTGACCGAGTTTGTGCAAAGTTATTATTGTAAAGCTGTCTCGAATTTAAAACATAGGTGCCAGGCACGGTGGCTCACACCTGTAATCCCAGCACTCTAGGAGTGCTGAGGCAAGAGGATCACTTGACGCCAGGAGTTCGAGACCAGCTTGGCCAACATAGTGAGACTTCGTCTCTATTAAAAAAATAAGGAATAAGGCCGGGTACGGTGGCTCACGCCTGTGATCCCAGCACTCTGGGAGGCCAAGGAGGGCAGATCACAAGGTCAAGAGATCAAGACCAGCCTGACGAATAGGGTGAAACCCCATCTCTACTAAAAAATACAAAAATTAGCTGGGCGTGGTGGCGTGCGCCTGTAGTCCCAGCTACTCGGGAGGCTGAGGCAGGAGAATTGCTTGAACCCAGGAAGCAGAGATTGCAGTGCGCCAAGATTGTGCCACTGCACTCCAGCCTGGCACCTGGCAACAGAGTGAGACTCTGTCTCAAAAATAATAATAATAATAGGCCGGGCGCGGTGACGCGCGCCTGTAATCCCAGCACTTTGGGAGGCCAAGGAGGGCAGATCACAAGGTCAAGAGATCAAGACCAGCCTGACCAATAGGGTGAAACCCCATCTCTACTAAAAAATACAAAAATTAGCTGGGTGTGGTGGCACACGCCTATAGTCCCAGCTACTCGGGAGGCTAAGGCAGAAGAATTTCTTGAACCCAGGAGGTGGAGGTTGCAGTGAGCCGAGATCGTGCCATTGACCTCCAGCCTGGCACCTGGCGACAGAGTGAGACGGTATCAAAATATAACAATGATAAAACATGTAGATAAAGAGAAAGGAAATAAGGCCATCCCAAAACTTCATCAGTGTGTGTAGTCGTGGTTCACAGCTTGTTCGGAGTTGGATTACCCCATGTTCTCCTGCCTAGTTTTCTCTCTACAGCAGAGTTACATTGTATGCATTATTTGGGACATCTTTCTAAATTCATGCATATTTTCCATTGTAAAACCAACCCTATGCTCTCTTTTGATTTATTTTGTGAGACGGAGTCTCATTCTATGGCCTAGGCCAGAGTCAGTGGTGTGATCTCGGCTCACTGTAACTTTTGCCTCCCAGGTTCAAGAGATTCTCATACCTCAGCCTCAAGAGCAACTGGGATTACAGGTGCAAGCCATCACACCTGGCTAATTTTTGTATGTTTGGTGGATACAGGGTCTCACCATGTTGGCCAGGCCGGTCTCGAACTCCTGACCTCAGGTGATCTGCCCACCTCAACCTCCCGAAGTGCTGGGATTACAGGTGTGAGCCACTATGCCCAGCAAAACCCTATGGTATTTAATTGAATGGGTTTATCATTCTATTATTCACTTTCTATATTTGCCCATAATAAATATTTGCTGACATCCCCAGGTTTTTTTTTCTGAGGTGAAATTCATAAGCAATATTATTTAAAATTGAAGATTTATCATTATTCATGGTATACCTACTATGTACCAGAAATGTAGGAACCTATGATATTGTAACTAATAAAAGAAAAATCTATACATTAGAGTTGTTTGATTAAAGGTAAGGAAAATGAAGGCTTTGACCCCTATTTCCAGCACGCAGTGCTTAGTGGCTTCCTCTCCGTCTCTTAAAAACAATGAAAAGGTCGGCCAGGCGTGGTGGCTCACGCCTATAATCCCAGCACTTTGGGAGGCCGAGATGGGTGGATCACGAGGTCAGGAGTTCAAGACCAGCCTGGCCAACATGGTGAAACCCCATCTCTAAAAAGGAAAAAAAACAATGAAAAGGTCACATTACAATATTCATGTCCTATCTCAGAGATGAAATAGGACATTTAGGATTCAGTGTCTCAAGTGAGAAACTCTCAGTTCAGACATGACTCAGCCACTCTTTCATCTGCCAACATAAAATTTTCAGCAGAAAAGTCGAAGACACTAACCACACAGATAAAGAAAACTGCCAGGCGCGGTGGCACACGTCTATAATCTCAGCACTCTGGGAGGCCGAGGCAGGAGGATCACCTGAACTCAGGAGTTTAAGACCAGCCTGAGCAACACGGTGAAACCCTGTCTCTAGTAAAAAATACAAAAATTGGCCGGGCACAGTGGCTCACGCTTGTAATCCCAGCACGTTGGGAGGCCAAGGGCAGGCGGATCACGAGGTCAAGAGATCGAGACCATCCTGGCCAATATAGTGAAACCCCGTCTCTGCTAAATATACAAAAATTAGCTGGGCATGGTGGCGCGCGCCTGTAGTCCCAGCTACTCGGGAGGCTGAGGCAGGAGAATTGCTTCAGCCTGGGAGGTGAAGATTGCAGTGAGCGAAGATTGTGCCACTGCACTCCAGCCTGGTGGCAGAGTGAGACTCTGTCTCCAAAAAAAAAAATACAAAAATTACCTGGGCATGGTGGTGCATGCCTGTAATCCCAGCTGCTTGGGAGGTTGAGGCAGGAGAATTGCTTGAACGTGGGAGGCAAAGTTGCAGTGAAATGAGATCACACCACTGCACTCCAGCCTGGGTGGCAGAGCGAGACTCCATCGGAAGAAAACGCCGGGCGCGGTGTGTCACGCCTGTAATCCCAGCACTTTGGGAGGCCGAGGCGGGTGGATCACGAGGTCAAGAGATCGAGACCATCCAGGTAAACATGGTGAAACCCTGTCTCTACTAAAAATACAAAAATTAGCTGGGCATGGTGGTGCGTGCCTGTAATCCCAGCTACTCAGGAGGCTGAGGCAGGAGAATTGCCTAAACCCAGGAGGCGGAGGTTGCGGTGAGCCGAGATCGCGCCATTGCACTCCAGCCTGGGTAACCAGAGCGAAACTCCGTCTCAAAAAAAAAAAAGAAAGAAAGCTAACACAGCAAGCAACTCCAAATCAAATAAAATATCCTCAAGCATCTGGGGCTATGAAATAAGGTCTTGAATTAGAATTACCAACACGAGACGTGAACAAAACAGAAATCAATGTAACAACTTGACTGAACTCAAAAGTAGAGGGAGGGCCGGGCGCGGTGACTCAAGCCTGTAATCCCAGCACTTTGGGAGGCCGAGGCGGGTGGATCACGAGGTCAAGAGATCAAGACCATCCTGGTCAACATGGTGAAACCCCGTCTCTACTAAAGATACAAAAAATTAGCTGGGCGTGGTGGTGCGTGCCTGTAATCCCAGCTACTCAGGAGGCTGAGGCAGGAGAATTGCCTGAACCCAGGAGGCGGAGGTTGCGGTGAGCCGAGATCGCGCCATTGCACTCCAGCCTGGGTAACAAGAGCGAAACTCAGTCTCAAAACAAAAAAAAAAAAAAAAAAAAAAAAAAAAAAAAAGGCCAGGCGCTGTGGCTCAAGCCTGTAATCCCAGCACTTTGGGAGGCCGAGGCGGGTGGATCACGAGGTCAAGAGATCGAGACCATCCTGGTCAACATGGCGAAACCCCGTCTCTACTAAATATATGAAAAATTAGCTGGGCATGGTGGCGCGTGCCTGTAATCCCAGCTACTAGGGAGGCTGAGGCAGGAGAATTGCCTAAACCCAGGAGGCGGAGGTTGTGGTGAGCAAAGATCGTACCAGTGCACTCCAGCCTGGGTAACAACAGCGAAACTCCGTCTCAAAAAAAAAAAAAAACAGGCAACTACCATACTAGAATTCCATCTCAGGAGACATGGTAATGCACAGACTAACTGCCCAGTCATCTCCTATAACCGCAGTGACTCCACTTGGGGTGGAAAAGCGGGAAGACCCTCCTCAGGTGAAAGGTTTGTTTTCAGGACACTGTCCGCCCCCAGTTCATCGCTGGCCAGAACGTGAACAGCCCGGCCTTGCCACCCGTCCTACCTCCAGCTCTCATGCTGACCCACACACATTCTCATCAGGTGGAGGCTGTGGCCGCTCATTCCACAATGACGTCACCTGGTCCCCGTGAGCTCACCTTGCCCCTTTGGGTGCCCGCCCTCCATCCAGCACTTACTCATCTCTTCCTGAGCCTTCGTCCAGAGATCTTTCCGACCTATCTGTAGGAACAGGTCCAGCGTCACCTCCCACGCCCGTTTTCCTGGGTAACGTGTGTCCAGCAGCTTTGCTACATCTTCTTTGGAAGCCTTTTTCAACTCGGTCCAGGGGATTGGCTTCTGTTCGAATTTCAAAGCTTCTTGTTTGAGGAGCTCCTTAAATTTCCAAAACTCTTCCTTTCTGAGCTCCTTCAGATACCACAGCAAGCCAAAATCCGAGAAAAAAGATTCTGCCATATTGTCCCAGGACTGTGGGCTCCGGTGCCTCCAGAAGGAAAAGAAAGATCCTCAAACATAAAGAATGAATGATACCTGGAGAAGAACATGATGGCAGAGTTGAGTTTCAGCAGCCTAAAGCAGCTCAAATGTATGGATATCCTCACAGGCATCTTGTATCAGTCATCATCTAGGAAAGCAGCTTCATTTTTCTCCACACGAATGCATGTGAATGATAGAGTTGTCTTTTTTTTTTTTGAGACGGAGTTTCACTCTTGTTACCCAGGCTGAAGTGCAATGGCGCGATCTCGGCTCACCACAACCTCCGCCTCCTGGGTTCAGGCAATTCTCCTGCCTCAGCCTCCCGAGTAGCTGGGATTACAGGCACGCACCACCATGCCCAGCTAATTTTTGTATTTTTAGTAGAGACGGGGTTTCACCATGTTGACCAGGATGGTCTCGATCTCATGACCTCGTGATCCACCCGCCTCGGCCTCCCAAAGTGCTGGGATTACAGGCGTGAGCCACCGCGCCCGGCCCACTTACGTGTCTTTCTCGTTTTTGTCTAACATAAATGATGCTTCCATGAACAAGCATTTATGTGTAGTTTGGTACATACAAGCACACGTTTCTCTAGATTTATAAATTGTAGGTCAAACAGCACACACGGGTCACCACGTTCCCTGCAAACTGCTCAACGGTTTTCCTTGGCGGATGTAGTAACGTCCCTTCCTGCCAGCACCCTATCCTTAGTCTAGCCGAATCCAATTTTGACAATGAAAAAATAAACATATTAAAATTGCAGATGATCACATTCAGGAAGATGAAAATAAAGAAAGGAAGAAGGTATGAAAGCACATTTAGATCCTTCGTTTTGTTTTGGGGTAAATGTCTTATTATAGTATATAAAGAAAGAGTTGGATTTACCATAGGTTAGTATCTGCGGACTAATGACTCAGAAACAGAAGCGTAAACTTTCCCACTATTAGAAACTCTCCAGGTAATCACTGCAATTCAGCAAGACAGGAAATGAAGTAGAAATATATGCTAGACAAAGTAAGACAGGTGACAAAAATAATGCCAAATGTAACTGTGTGTGTGTGTGTTTCACTCTTGTTGCCCAGAATGGAGTGCAATGGTATGACAGCTCAATGCAACCTCTACCTTCCTGGTTCAAGTCATTCTCCTGCCTCAGCCTCCAAAGTAGCTGAGATTACAGGTGCCTGCCACCATGCCCGGTTCAATTTTTTTTTTTTAAGTAGAGACAGGGTTTCACCATGTTGGCCAGGCTGGTCTTGAACTTCTGACCTCAGGTGATCCACCCATCTTGACCTCCCAAAGTGCTGGGATTACAAGCATGAGCCACTGCACCCAGCCCAAACATAATCTTAACACATGAATGAAATAAAATTGCTCACTGTTATATAGACTCACACTGAATAAATAAAAATCCTGCTATACATTGTTTATAAGGAATCCTAGACAATACACAGAAAAGTAAAATAAAAGAAAAAGCCTGGCAAATTCTTACCCAACTAAGTATTAACAGTATAAAATACCAGCATTGAAAACACTCAAGCTAAAAAGCACTAAATGGACTTAATAATTTTCGAACACCAAGATTCAGTTCCCCAAGTTATGAAACTGATGGACGTATGTGTCCCTGGAAATGTCACTTCACATACAAGCAGATAACGACAAATACAATATCATTCTATCCGAGCTAATATAGCTTTCAGATAATTACAAACTATTAGCAAAGATTACACACCGCTTATGTTCACGTGCAAAAGAATAAATTTGGACCCTTAATATCATAAACAAAAATCAATGCAGGCCGGGGGGCGGTGGCTCAAGCCTGTCATCCCAGCACTTTGGGAGGCCGAGGAGGGTGGATCACGAGGTCAAGAGATCGAGACCATCCTGGTCAACAAGGTGAAACCCTGTCTCTACTAAAAATACAAAAAATTAGCTGGGCACGGTGACGCGTGCCTGTAATCCCAGCTACTCGGGAGGCTGAGGCAGGAGAATTGCCTGAACCCAGGAGGTGGAGGTTGCGGTGAGCCGAGATCGCGCCATTGCACTCCAGCCTGGGTAACAAGAGTGAAACTCCGTCTCAAAAAAAAATAATACAAAAATTAGCTGGGCATGGTGACACGTGACTATAGTCCCAGCTACACAGGAGGCTGAGGCAGGAGAATTGCTTGAACCCAGGAGGCAGAGGTTGCGGTGAGCTGAGATCGCGCCATTGCACTCCAGCAGAGCGAAACTCCATCTCAAAAAAAAAAAAAAAAAAAAAAATCAATGCAGAATGGGTTGAAGAGCTAAATGGAAGGCCTGAAAGTATAAAACTCTTATAAGAAAATGTAGGGCAAAACCTTCCAGACATAGATTTGGCTATTTCTTGAATATGGCACAGACAAAAGAAAAAAACAGACAAACTGGAGTTTATAAAAAAAATTTTAAATTTTGTACATCAAAAGACAGTATCGGCCAGGTGCGGTGGTTCACACCTGTAATCCCAGCACTTTAGGAGGAGGGCAAAGGGGTTCACACCTGTAATCCCAGCACTTTGGGAGGAGGGCACAGGGGCTCACACCTGTAATCCCAGCACTTTGGGAGGAGGGCACAGGGGCTCACACCTGTAATCCCAGCACTGTGGGAGGCCGAGGCAGGCATATCCCTTGAGGCCAGGAGTTTGAGACCCCTAGCCAACATGGTGAAATGCTTTCTCTACTAAAAATACAAAAATGAGCCAGGCCTGATGGCAGGAGCCTGTAATCCCAGCTACTTGGGAGGCTGAGGCAGGAGAATCATTTGAACCTGGGAGGTGGAGGCTGCAGCGAGCTGAGATTGTGCCACTGCGCTCCAGCCTGGGTGACAGAGCAAGACTGTCTCAAACACAAAGATAATGTCACGAGCAAAAGGTCAATCAACCAACAGAATGGGAGAAAATATTTGCAAAGCATGGATCTTGCAAGGGGTTAAAATCCACGTTATGGGGAGTTTCTAAAACTCACTAACAAAACAATCTTATAGCCGGGCACGGTGGCTCACGCCTGTAATCCCAGCACTTTGGGAGGCTGAGGCAGGTGGATCCTGCGGTCAAGAGATCGAGACCATCCTGGTCAACATGGTGAAACCCCGTCTCTACTAAAAATACAAAAAATTAGCTGGGCATGGTGGCGCGTGCCTGTAATCCCAGCTACTCAGGAGGCTGAGGCAGGAGAATTGCCTGAACCCAGGAGGCGGAGGTTGTAGTGAGCTGAGATCGTGCCATTGCACTCCAGCCTGGGTAACAAAAGCGAAACTCCATCTCAAAAAAAAAAAAAAAAAAAACAATCTTATTCAAAATGTGAAAAGGGGCCGGGCGCGGTGGCTCAAGCCTGTAATCCCAGCACTTTGGGAGGCCGAGGCGGGTGGATCACGAGGTCAAGAGATCGAGACCATCCTGGTCAACATGGTGAAACCTCGTCTCTACTAAAGACACAAAAAATTAGCTGGGCATGGTGGCGCACGACTGTAATCCCAGCTACTCGGGAGGCTGAGGCAGGAGAATTGCCTGAACCCAGGAGGCGGAGGTTGCGGTGAGCCGAGATCGCGCCATTGCACTCCAGCCTGGGTAACCAGAGCGAAACTCCGTCTCAAAAAAAAATGTGAAAAGGACTGGAGTAGACATTTCTCCAAAGATATACAAATGGCCAATAGCCAATGAGCACATAAAAAGAGGCTCAGTGTCACTAACCGTTAGGGAAGTAGAAATCAAAACTACTATGAGAGAATACCTCCCATCCATTAGGATGGCAACTACCGAAAAATAATGTACCAAAATAACAAGCTTTGATGAGAAGGTAGAGAAACGGGAACTCTTGTACCCTAGTAATGTATAAATGTCAAATGGTTCAGCCACTGCCGAAAACTGAATCATATTTTCTGAAAAATACAAAAAAAAACAGAATTGCCGAGAGATACAGCAACCCAAAAGAATCGAAAGCAGGCTCCCTCCAAGAGGGATCTGGACACTCATGTTAATAGAAGCATTATGCTAAATGAATAAACCAGTCACAAAATAACAAATACTGCCTAAGTGTATATGAGGTACTTAGTGGTGAGAATCAGAGACAGGAAGTGGAATGATGGTTTGCAGGGGCTGGAGAAGACAGTGGGAGATACTGTTTCATGAGGACAGTGTTTCAGTTTCACAAGACACACAGTCACAGAAATGGATCGATCGGGCGATGCTTGCACGCATTTAGCACCACTGAACTGCACACTTAAAAATGGTTAAGATGGGGCCGGGCGCGGTGGCTCAAGCCCGTAATCCCAGCACTTTGGGAGGCCGAGGCGGGTGGATCACGAGGTCAAGAGATCGAGACCATCCTGGTCAACATGGTGAAACCCCGTCTCTATTAAAGATACAAAAAATTAGCTGGGCATGGTGGCACGTGCCTGTAATCCCAGCTACTCAGGAGGCTGAGGCAGGAGAATTGCCTGAACCCAGGAGGCGGAGGTTGCGGTGAGCCGAGATCGCGCCATTGCACTCCAGCCTGGGTAACCAGAGCGAAACTCCGTCTCAAAAAAAAAAAAAAAAAAAAAAAATGGTTAAGTTTTATATTATGCATATTTTCCCACAATAAAAATATTTTTTGGGCCGGGAGCGATGGCTCAAGCCTGTAATCCCAGCACTTTGGGAGGCTGAGGTGGGTGGATCACGAGGTCAAGAGATCGAGACCATCCTGGTCAACAAGGTGAAACCCCGTCTCTACTAAAAATACAAAAAAATTAGCTGTGCATGGTGGCGCGTGCCTGTAATCCCAGCTACTCAGGAGGCTGAGGTTGCAGTGAGCCGAGATCGTGCCATTGCACTCCAGGTGCAATGTTACCCGTGCCTGGGTAACAAGAGCGAAACTCCGTCTCAAAAAATTATATATATTTTTAAGACAAGCTCTCACTCTGTGCCCAGGCTGAGTGCAGTGGGCCAATCACAGCTCCCTGCAGCCTCAATGACCCCCCCCAACCTCCCAGCCTCCCCCAACCTCCCAGCCTCCCCCAACCTCCCAGCCTCCCCCAACCTCCCAGCCTCCCCCGCCGCCCAAGTAGCTGGGACTAGACACCACCATGCCCAGCTAATTTTTTTAGATTTCTGTAGACATGTCGTCTTGCTATGTTGCCCAGGCTAATCTCAAACTCCTGGCCTCAGGTATTCCTCCCACCTTGGCTTCCCAAAGTGCTGAGATTACAAGTCAAGAGCCACCACATGCAGCAAAAAAAAAAAAAGAATTAGTAATGTATCATTTCGGTAATGCATGAGAAGGAGTTTGTGGCATTATGTATGGGAAATACATGTATATTTTTTTAAAGGGAAAATGCTTTGACTCCAAATCAAATATGTACATTCCATTCAAACACACGAGACATTTATTAAACTTGACCTTATCTTGGGCATAAATTAAAACTAAAAGAGAAACAGGCATTCTAAATTAGAAATCACTGGTCTCATTCTCCAGTCACAATAAAATTAGAAAATGAAGGCAAAAGCATGAGAATCCGTTGTTAAATTTTTAATGTACATTTTACTATAACAGGCAAGGAAAAAGCTAATTTAACTTATTGAGAAAGAAATGGACAAACATTATGAAATAAACTTAAATCGCTGTTAAATATATGAAACATTTCTTAGAAGCTCGTTTTCCATCCGGATTTGAAATATACAGGCCAGGCACAGTTGCTCACACCTGTAATCCCAGCACTTTATAAGGCTGAGGTGGGTGGATCACCTGAGGTCAGGAGTTTGAGACCTGCCTGCCCAACATGGCAAAACCCCATCTCTACTAAAAATACAAAAAGATTAGCCAGGCGTGGTGGGTGCCTGTAATCCCACTTACTCAGGAGGCACAGGCAGGAGAATCGCTGGAACCTGGGAAGCAGAGGTTGCTGTGAGCCGAGATGGTGCCACAGCACTCCAGCCTGGGTGACAAGAGCAACATTCCATCTCAAAAAAAAAAAAAAGAAAAAATATATACATATATAGATACAGATAATATATAGCAAATATAGAGAATATATAGTATGTAGAATATGTAGAGAGAAAATATATACAATATATGTAATTTTCTTTTCCTTTTTTTTTGAGACGGAGTTTCGCTGTTGTTACCCAGGCTGGAGTGCAATGGCGCCATCTCGGCTCACCGCAACCTCCGCCTCCTGGGTTCAGGCAATTCTCCTGCCTCAGCCTCCCGAGTAGCTGGGATTACAGGCACGTGCCACCATGCCCAGCTAATTTTTTGTATTTTTAGTAGAGATGGGGTTTCACCATGTTCAGGATGGTCTCGATCTCTTGACCTCATGATCCACCCGCCTCGGCCTCCCAAAGTGCTGGGATTACAGGCTTGAGCCACCGCGCCCGGCCTCCAATTTTTTTTTTTTTTTTTTAAACTCATGTGCCCTTAATCTCTTCTCCAAACATTCCTTTCTCCTTCCTGCTCTAGGGGAAGCCTCCCTCTGGCGACACTGAGACTCCCGCCTGTCCCATGCTGACGGTTTCCCCAGCCGGGTAATCCAGGCTGCAGTCCACCTAACTTTCTCGAGGCCGACACTAGGCTCCACCACCCGTCACCATTTCGTGTGGCTGCCATCCAAGGTCCCTGGCACAATCTCCCCCTTCCTCCCGGATTCCACCCCCTGGTTCACCCTACCCTCACACCGGTCTTGCAGGCATGCAAAGGAAACGTTACTGAAACGTGATAAATGTATAATTTAGCATAAAATTAGGACGTCCTAGAACCGGCTGATGGAAGTTTACTTCAAACCCAATCAGCTAAGTCACCGTATCAGCAGCTTTCAAGCTTAACTCTCTCCACTTGACTCCTCACTGCCAAAGATTTGCTGGTTTTTTGTTAAGTCTGTCTCCCCAGGTTACATGAATCTCCTAATCAGACCCAACAAACCAGGTCAGCGTTAAATATTTTCATCATTTCTCCCTAGCCCTCCAAGACCTCCAGTTTTCTGAATCTCTAATTCAGTTTTAGAAAAGGAAAAAAAAAAAAAAAAAAAAAAGGAGACAATGCCTTCTGGAAGAGTCCCATTCTCTCACCTAATTTAAAGTTGGGAAACACAGGCCGGGCGCGGTGGCTCACGCCTGTAATCCCAGCACTTTGGGAGGCCGAGGCGGGTGGATCACGAGGTCAAGAGATGGAAACCATCCTGGTCAACATGGTGAAACCCTGTCTCTACTAAAGATACAAAAAATTAGCTGGGCACAGTGGCGCGTGCCTGCAATCCCAGCTACTCAGGAGGCTGAGGCAGGAGAATTGCTTGAACCCAGGAGGCGGAGGTTGCGGTGAGCCGAGATTGCGCCATTGCACTCCAGCCTGGGTAACAAGAGCGAAACTTCATCTCAAAAAAATAAAAAAAAAAGTTGGGACACAAAAGTTTTAACTTGTGAAAATGCCGGGTACACAGTCTTTCTGCAAATGTAAATGGCTTTCATTACAGGCTCGGTATGGTGGCTCTCCCTTGTAATCCCAGCACTTTGGGAGGCCGAGGCAGGCAGATCACCTGAGGTCAGGAGCTGAGACCAGCCTGGCCAAAATGGCAAAACCCCGTCGCTACTAAAAGTACAAAAACTAGCCCGGTGTGGTGGTGCATGCCTGTAATCCCAGCTACTTGGGAGGCTGAGGCAGGAGAATCGCTTGGACTCGGGAGGTGGAGGTTACAGTGAGCTGAAGTCGTACTATTGACTCAGCCTGGGCCACAGAGCAAAACTCCATCTCAAAACAATAAATACATGCTTTTCCCTGCAGTGCATTCTTGCCGAAACAAAAGGTCAGCCCTCGATCATTTCTGGTGCCCTCCTGTTCTTCATGCACTCCCGACCTCCAGGAAGCACTGAGACTTTGGGGAAACAAACAAGAAAGAAAGGACGCGGGGAACACTTACCCAACCCAGACCTAGGTCCTCCCGGCTGGCACTCATCACGGAGCAGCTGTGGACACCAGGCATAAAAGGCCAGGGCTGCTCTCTGACTGGCCACGGAATCTCTCCCTTTTCATTGGCTGTCATGGATAATGAGGACTGGACCCAGAAGGAAATTGTTTAGGTTTGTTTTGAACTCCTCAGGTGTGAGTGCTACAAAGGGCCGACGTCAGGATCTCCAGGTGTTTCCCAACGCCCTGTTACCCTCCTCATTGACTCCCGTGCACCCGCTGCCCCATCTTCACTCTCACCCCCATCGTCCACCTACAGCTGCCATTCTCATCTCCACCCTCTTTAGCATTATTTGAATGCTAATGTGTAAAAGTCCTACTGCTCAATGCGTTTCATGCAAGATCCTTCCCTTAACAGCCCCTTAAGTAGACAGCACTATTATTCCCTTTGTCAAACATACCTGAGGCCATCAGGGTGCAGAGCGTTCCCACCTGCCGCCTCCAGGCAACGCCGATTCCAGTGGGGCTTAGGAAGTGTGTCGGATCCATGCGAAGGTGAGACTCAGTTCTGCCTGATGAGACTGAGCTAACAGACTCAAAGAATCTTTTCTCGGGCCGGGCGCGGTGGCTCACGCCTGTAATCCCAGCACTTTGGGAGGCCAAGGCCGGTGGATCACGAGGTCAAGAGATCGAGACCATCCTGGTCAAAATGGTGAAACCCCATCTCTACTAAAGATACAAAAAATTAGCTGGGCATGGTGGTGCGTGCCTGTAATCCCAGCTACTCAGGAGGCTGAGGCAGGAGAATTGCCTGAACCCAGGAGGCGGAGGTTGCGGTGAGCCGAGATCGCGCCACTGCACTCCAGCCTGGGTAACAAGAGCGAAACTCCATCTCAAAAAAATAAATAAATAAATAATAAAAAAAATAAAATGTATCAATGTCTATTTTTGTTAGTCTTATCATTTATGAGTGATAGAAATACTTCCTATCCTGAGAGTCAACTACTTCCCTGTATTTTCTTTCACACACTAATATCTCTTTTTCACATGTAAATTTTTAACTCGCTTAATAAACCTTCATAATGTGATGTAGTGGCTCAGTTTATATATTGTACAGCCTGTCTTCCCGTATCGGTTTTCCGAAGCCACCCGCTTGACGCAGAACATCCACAAGCTACCTTGGTCTCTTTTGTTTTGAGACGGAGTTTCGCTGCTATTACCCAGGCTGGAGTGCAATGGCGCGATCTCGGCTCACCGCAACCTCCGCCTCCTGGGTTCAGGCAATTCTCCTGCCTCAGTCTCCCAAGTAGCTGGGATTACAGGCACGCAGCACTGTGCCCAGCTAATTTTTGTATTTTTAGTAGAGACGGGGTTTCACCACGTTGACCAGGGTGGTCTCGATCTCTTGACCTCGTGATCCACCCCCCTCGGCCTCCCAAAGTGCTGGGATTACAGGCGTGAGCCACCGCGCCCGGCCAATTTTATAGTTTTTATCATGCACACTATTTAATAATATTAAAGTTACTGCACAGCACCTTTTAGAGTGTTGAGTATCAGGGCACGCATTCTCACACGGTGTCGCTGACTCTTGCTCGTGGGACATAGTTTCTAAGTATGTCTTGTAGTTATTCTGAAGCAGTGAATAAGGAATATTTTCACTTTGGTATTACCCTATGGCTGTGCTTGCAAAGGTACGCAAAGTGTTCGATTCTTCTTTGGGTAGGTTCACCAAGCAGCCCTTGCCTAGGATCAATGCGAGTGTTCATGTGTTGGTTTCGTTGTTTTTTTTTTTTTTCCTTTAGTTTCCTTCCAGGAAATTTTTGGAACTACCTTTGGCTTTCAATTGCTAATATTTTTAAATTGTTGAGAATCAACTGTCCTTTGTGGGAAGTCGCTGCCTTACTTTCCTGGCAGAGAGGTAAGAATTCTGTCGCTGAATCAGTGGAATCTCAGCAACTCAAGAATCTCCCCGTGAATGAAGAGTTCTGTTTCTGCATCTCACTTCGCCAGTGTAAAACGCTCACACCTGTCCCTGCACGAGTCCTGAGTCTCCAGGTCTCAAAGGAATCCAACTCGTTTCTAACCTGACCCTCCCACCATGCCCCAGGCTCACAGCAGCACTGAATGGAAGAGGAAACACTCAGCATTCATTTTCCTCTTCATATACAAGTCCACGAGATGGAAACACTCAGCATTCATATACAAGTCCACGAGATGTCTTTATTCTTGTTGAAAGTTCTTAGATTGATGAAATTAATCATGTTAGACATAATCATGCCAATTATAATGATGGTGAAATTGTTCTTTTAATTTCAGGAAATTCTGCGGTTATCTCTTTCTCTTACGGATGTATATTAGTTCTTTAATGAATTGCATTATGCCTTATTTCATTCTGGCTGAAACTGAATTTCCCACCCTGGCTGAATATTATATTAGCCCATGTCTATTAAGAAGTCTATTGGTGGCCGGGCGCGGTGGCTCACGCCTATAATACCAGCACTTTGGGAGGCTGAGGCGGGCGGATGACGAGGTCAAGAGATTGAGACCATCCTGGTCAACATGGTGAAACCCCGTCTCTACTAAAAATACAAAAATTAGCTGGGCATGGTGGCGCGTGCCTGTAATCCCAGCTACTCGGGAGGCTGAGGCAGGAGAATTGCTTGAACCCAGAAGGCGGAGGTTGCAGTGAGCTGAGATCGCGCCATTGCACTCCAGCCTGGGTAACGAGAGCGAAACTCCATCTCAAAAAAAAAAAAAAAAAAAAGAAGTCTATTGGTGGCCGAGTGTGGTGTCTCACACCCGTAATCCCAGAATTTTGGGAGGCCAAGGTGGGAGGATCACCTGAGCTCAGGAGTTCAAGACCAGACTGACCAACATGGAGATACCCCATCTCTACTAAAAATACAAAATTAGCAGGGTGTGGTGGTGCGTGCCTGTAATCCCAGCTACTCAGGAGGCTGAGGCAGGAGAATCGCTTGAACTCGGGAGGTGGAAGTTTCGGTGAGCCAAGATTGTGCCACTGCACTCCAGCCTGGGCAACAACAACAACAAAAACCACAACAAAACAGGATGGGTGCCATGGCTCACGCCTGTAATCCCATCACTTCTTTGGGAGGCCAAAGAGGGAGAATTAGGAGGTCAGGAGTTCAAGACCAGCCTGGCCAATATGGTGAAACCCCATGTCTAAAAAAGAAAAAAGACATATACTGTAACCCATATATGTAATGATACATTTTCTAGTAGATACACTAAAGAAAGCGGAAAGAAACATGTTGAATTAATTTTTTTTTTAAGACGGGGTTTCACCATGTTGGTCAGGCTGGTCTTGAACTCCTGACCTCAGGTGATCCTCCCACCTTGGCCTCCAAGTGCTCGGATTACAGGCGTGAGCCACCACGCCCGGCCATGTTGAATTAATTTAACATCCAAAGATTTGTCATTTTAACATGTAACCAATATTAGACAGCGATTAATGAGAACTCTTTTCATGTAACATCTTCACGGTCTAGTGTGTATTTTATACTCACTGTGCATCTCAATTCAGATAAGCCCCATTTCAGTGGATTGCTAGTCACATGCTGTTGGTGGCCACCATGTTGGACAGCCTGGGTCTCAAACCTTTCACCACCTCAACTCTAAGTCAAATAATGAACGATATTCTTCATTCCAGCTCGCATTTGAAATTCAGAAGGTAGCAGCCATGACGCTTCCTGTCTGTACCCGCTTTACCTGGCACAAGGGATCTCATATAGTAGGTACACAGTATGTGTAAAAGAACCCCAGTTCATTCATCTCGTGGAATCTCCATGAAGAGCCACTTCTCCCCCAGGCAGCAGCCACAGCTGAACATTTGTGAGAAGCAAGAAGTCCTAACTGTCTGGCCTGTCTTGAGAAACCTCAATTTTTTTTTTTTTTTTTTTTTTTTGAGACGGAGTTTCTCTCTTGTTGCCCAGGCTGGAGTGCAATGGTGCGATCTCAGCTCACCGCAACCTCCGCCTCCTGGGTTCAGGCAATTCTCCTGCCTCAGCCTCCTGAGTAGCTGGGATTACAGGCACGCGCCACCAAGCCCAGCTGATTCTTTGTATTTTTAGTAGAGACGGGGTTTCACCATGTTGACCAGGATGGTCTCGATCTCTTGACCTCATGATCCACCCGCCTCGGCCTCCCAAAGTGCTGGGATTACAAGCTTGAGCCACCGCGCCCAGCCTTTCTTTTCTTTTCTTTTCTTTTTTTTTAAGACAGAGTCTTCCACCGTCACCCGGGCTGGAGTGCAGTGACACGATCTTGGCTCACTACAACCTCTGCCTCCTGGGTTGAAGCAATTCCCCTGCCTTGGCCTGCCAAGTAGCAGGGACTACAGGCGCCAGCCACACCTGGCTAATTTTTTTTTTTTTTTTGTATTTTTAGTAGAGATGGAGTTTCACTATGTTGGCCAGGCTGGCCTCAAACTTGACCTTGTGATCCGCCTGCCTTGGCCTCCCACAGTGTTGGGATTATAGGTGTTAGTCACCGCACCTGGCCTGAGAAACCCGTATTCTTGAGATGTAGATACGTCTGCCGCATCAGCTGCCTCAATTCATTGAAGATGGAACCCCAAGGGGAGGCCGTACAATGCCCTTTCTGTACCACGGTCACTCAGAAGAATGAGATTAAGATAAATTATCAACTGGAGAAGCTAACTTCCAAGATCAAGGAACTGGAGCCACACCTGAGATCTATCCTACAGCTAAACCAAGGATGCTGGAATTCTAAGGTAAAGTACCTGCCTCACCTAGACCCTCCCCACAAAGGACCCAGGAAAAAGCAACCGGGCGAAAGCCTCATTAAATATTACATCAGTGGTTTTTACCTCTGAGTATGGAACCACCTGGAGATTCTTAAGAAAATATAATATTTAGGTCATGCCTCAACGCTGTGATTTCCACTAGGGTAGGCACTAGTGGCTATGGACCACGAGAAATGCAGCTAGTACCTAGTGGAGATTATGATATTCTGTACATAGTGGGTTCAGTAAAATACGTGACTGATGTTAATCTCACCAGGTTTTATGTTTTCGAATGTAGTAAATTCACAGTGACACGTGTCGGTCATGTTATATGTCTTTGGGTAGCACTGGCCTACAAGCTGAGTGTTTGTTAAATTATCCGAGGGGCTTACTAAAATGTGTATTTGGTAGTACAGCTCTGGGATTTCCTGAGAATCTGGATTTCCGACAAGATCCCAGAAATTTCTGAGAAGAACAGCGGATGCTGCTGGTTCCTGAAGCACACGTTGTTTTGGTTTTTCTCCCCCTTTTATTTTTTATCTATTTATTTATTTTTGACCCCCTCCCCCACACCATTTATTTATTTTTTGAGATGGAGTCTCACTCTGTCACCCAAGCTGGAGTGCAATGGCGCGATCTCGGCTCGCTGCAACCACCGCCTCCTGGGTTCAGGCAATTCTCCTGCCTCAGCCTCCTGAGTAGCTGGGATTACAGGCACACGCCACCATGCCCAGCTAATTTTTTGTATTTTTAGTAGAGACGGGGTTTCACCATGTTGACCAGGATGGTCTCGATCTCTTGACCTCGTGATCCACCCGCCTCGGCCTCCCAAAGTGCTGGGATTACAGGCTTGAGCCACCGCGCCCAGCATTATTTATTTTTGCCCCACCCCCACCCTCAACCATTTATTTATTTTTTTGAGACAGAGTCTCGCTCTGTCACCCAAGCTGGAGTGCGGTGGTGCGATCTCGGCTCGCTGCAACCACCGCCTCCTGGGTTCAAGCGATTCTCCTGCCTCAGCCTCCCGAGTAGCTGGGACCGCAGGCACCCACCATCATGCCTGGCTAATTTTTGTGTTTTTAGTAGAAAAGGGGCGCCATATTGGCCAGGCTGGTCTCGAACTCCTGACCTTGTGATCCGCTTGCCTCGGCCTCCAAAGTGCTGGGATTACAGGTGTAAGCCACCGCGCCTGGCTTCCCTTTCATTAAGTTTTTTTCCACCTTTTATTTTAGGTTCAAGTCCACGTGCAGGTTTGTGACATGGTACCCTGCATGTCTCAGGGGTTTGGGGTACAGATGATTTCATCACCCGGATAATGAGCGTAGCATCTGATAGTTTTTTGATCCTCACCCTCCTCCCATGCTCCACCCACAAGTAGCCCCCAGTGTCCCTTGTTCCCTTCTTTGTGTCCATGTGGCCTCAATGTTTAGCTCTCACTTCTAAGAGAGAACATGCGGTGTTTGGTTTTCTGTTTCTGTATTTCCCTTAGACAGTGACCTCCATCTGCATGCATGTTGCTGCGGAAGACATTATTTCATTCCTTATTGTGACTGTGTAGTATTGCACGGTGTATATGGACCACATTTCCTTACCGAGCACACCATTACTGGCCATCTAGGTTGGTTCCACATCTTCGATATCGTGGATGGTGCTGTGACACACATTTACGTGCATGTGTTTTTTTTTTTTTTTTTGAGACGGAGTTTCGCTCGTTACCCAGACTGGAGTGCAATGGCGCCATCTCGGCTCACCGCAACCTCCGCCTCCTGGGTTCAGGCAATACTCCTGCCTCAGCCTCCTGAGTAGCTGGGATTACAGGCACGCGCCACCATGCCCAGCTAATTTTTGTATTTTTAGTAGAGACGGGGTTTCACCATGTTGACCAGGATGGTCTCGATCTCTTGACCTCGTGATCCACCAGCCTCGGCCTCCCAAAGTGCTGGGATTACAGGCTAAGCCACCGCGCCCGGCCCTGCATGTGTCTTTATAACAAAACAATTTATTTTCCTCTGGGTATATACCCAGTGATGGGATTGCTGGGTCAAACGGTAGTTCTGTTTTAAGCTCTTTGGGAAATCTCCAAACTGCTTTCCACAGTGGCCGAACTAACTTACCTTCCCACCAGCAGTGTATAGCGTTTCTTTTTCTCTGCAACCTGGCCAGCATCTGTTATTTTTTTACTTTTTGTTTTGTTTTGTTTTGTTTTGTTTTTGAGATGGAGTCTGTGTCACCCAGGCTGGAGTGCAATGGCGCCATCTCGGCTCACTGCAACCTCTGTCTCTCAGGTTCAAGGAATTCTCCTGCCTCAGCCTCCGGAGTAGCTGGGATTGCAGGCACCTGCCACCACGCCTGGCTAATTTCTTGTATTTTTAGTACAGACGGGATTTCACCATGTTGGCCAGGCTGGTCTTGAACTCCTGACCTTGTGATCCACCCGCCTCCCAAAGTGCTGGGATTACACGCATGAGCCACTGTGCCCAGCCTATTTGTTTACTTTTTAATAACAGCTGCTCTGATTGGCGTGAGGTGATAACCCATTTTGGGTTTTTTGTTTGCTCGAGACTGAGTCTTGCTTTATCACCTAAAGTGCTGTGGCATCACCTCGGCTCACGTGATTCAAGTCCACGTTCCCAATAGCGTTGAAAAGAATAAAATTCTTAGGAACAGATTTTTTTTTTTTTTTTTTTTTTTGCCAATCAATGAGAGCTTGTAAGGTTGCTGAGGTTGGTTGGCCTTGAACTCTTGGCCTCGCCTTCGCAAGCGCCACGACATCCGGCCGGAGCCACTTTGGGCCCCTCTTAGGAACAGATTTAACCAAGGAGGTAAAAACTGAAATCACTGAAAACTGAAAAACACTGACACAAATAAACAGACATTCTATGTTTATGGATTAAAATAATTAATACTGATAAATTTTCCAATAAAATTTTTTGTCATCCTTTTGTTTATTTGAAGAATGACTTGGGACCAGGATCTGTTTTACTCACTTGGGCAAGAATCGGCTCCCCTTACACCTCATGGATACAACACTGCTGTTAGTAATAATTAATGTTTCCCAGTATCAGCTTTATCAGTCATAACTGTATTCATAGGGGCCGGGCGCGGTGGCTCACGCCTGTAATCCCAGCACTTTGGGAGGCCGAGGCGGGTGGATCACGAGGTCAAGAGATCGAGACCATCCTGGTCAACGAGGTGAAACCCCGTCTCTACTAAAAATACAAAAATTAGCTGGGTATGGTGGTGCGTGCCTGTAATCCCAGCTACTCGGGAGGCTGAGGCAGGAGAATTGCCTGAACCCAGGAGGCGGAGGTTGCAGTGAGCCGAGATCATGCCACTGCACTCTAGCCTGGGTCATAACAGAGAAACTCTGTCTCAAGAATAAAATAATAATAATAATTAATGTTTCCCATTATCAGCTTTATCAGTCATAACTGTATTCATTCAATCACTATCTTTCCAGCTGCTCTTTCCACATTTCAAGCTTAGGCTGGCACGGGGCTCTCCTGTCTAATTCCCTTCAACCTTAACAGACTACATCACTATCGCTGTCATCATTTAAAAGAAACGGACACCTCAAATGACATTTTCATTGATGACGTATACTTTCTTACAATTTAGTTTTAGTGATGAGGAATAAGCAGAGAGGGCTGTCTTGGCCTCTCCGTCATTGAAAGAAGGTGACTTCTGGCTCTGTTTATTTTGTGAACCGCCAGGCAGAACGGGGAAAACAAAGTCGACAACACTCAGAAACCTTGAGAGTTGCGGGCTCAGAACCAAGGGAAGAGTCCTGGATCCAGGCTCGACATCTTCTCCTGAAAGAGCCTGTCAAAGTCTTCACTCTGCGCCACAGTGAAGTGGTTTTTCCAGTCCCCAGAAACTCCTGCCAAGCAGACGTGGAAAGGGAAGCATCAGAACATGAGGAAGAGCCCCGGACACCAAACCGAGACTGTCACTCACTGCTTCCCAGTGGTTTCGGCCACCCAGCCCACATTCTCCCTGAGGGATAAAATGAGGTGTCCTGCGATTTCCGTGCTTCCCAGGCACTGCCAGAGGCCCCTCGGCGCAAAAGGGAAAGGGGTGGAGGGCAGTGGTTTTGAGTCTTTTTTTTTTTGAGACGGAGTTTCGCTCTTGTTACCCAGGCTGGAGTGCAATGGCGCGATCTCGGCTCACCGCAACCTCCGCCTCCTGGGTTCAGGCAATTCTCCTGCCTCAGCCTCCTGAGTAGCTGGGATTACAGGCGCGCGCCACCATGCCCAGCTAATTTTTTGTATTTTTAGTAGAGACGGGGTTTCACCATGTTCACCAGGATGGTCTCGATCTCTGGACCTCGTGATCCACCCGCCTCGGCCTCTCAAAGTGCTGGGATTACAGGCGTCAGCCACCGCTCCTGGCCTGTATTTTAATTTTTTGAGACAGTTTCATTCTTGTCGCCCAGGCTGGAGTGCAGTGGTGTGATCTCAGCTCACTGCAACTTCCACCTCCAGGGTTCAAGTGATTCTCCTGCCTCAGTCTCCTGAGTACACAGGATTACATGAGTGCACCACTGTGCCCAGAAAACGTTTGTATTTTTAATACAGACAGGGTTTCACCATGTTGGCCGGGCTGGTCTCAAACTCCTGACCTCAGGCGATCCACTCGCCTCAGCCTCCCAAAGTGCTGGGATTACAGGCGTGAGCCACTGCACCTGGCCAGGGTTATCTCTTTTAATCCACAAAACCCTCTGAGGTGGGAACTCTTACTACTGTGACTATTTTACTCACAGTTTCTTGTGAATCTGTAGAAGGTCACACAGTAAAAGGCAGAGCCTGGGTAAGAACACAGACTTCCCTGATGCTTTATCTGTTGGGCTTAATCATTGTTCTGTACAGATTCTCAACAACGTAGGGATTCACGTGGAGCCCATATGAAAGGATAGACTCTGGGGCCGGGCGCGGTGGCTCACGCCTATAATCCCAGCACTTTGGGAGGCCGAGGCGGGTAGATCACAAGGTCAAAAGATCAAGACCATCCTGGTCAACATGGTGAAACCCCGTCTCTACTAAAAATACAAAAAATTAGCTGGGCATGGTGGTGCGTGCCTGTAATCCCAGCTACTCGGGAGGCTGAGGCAGGAGAATTGCCTGAACCCAGGAGGCGGAGATTGCCATGAGCCGAGATGGCGCCGTTGCACTCCAGCCTGGGTAACAAGAACGAAACTCCGTCTCAAAAAAAAAAAAAAAAGGAAGGATAGACTCTTTAAGGCACTGATCCTAGTAGATGCCACATTCAATATCCAGAACAAATTATTTCTGCTTTAATATATCCACTGTGGTGGAGTACAATATCTATCTCGGCAGGAGGCCCATTACATATATATATATTTTTTAATCCAGGCTGACCAGCATGGTGATCTTTCCTTTGGAAGACTGAGGCAGAAGGATTGCTTGAGCCCAGGAGTTCCACACCAGCCTGGGCAACAGAGCAAAACCCTGTCTCTACAAAAAAAAAAAAAAAAATATCTAGGTATGGTGGTGCACACCTGTGGTCCCAGCTACCTGAGAGGCTGAGGCAAGAGAATCGCTTGAGCTTGGGAGTTTAAGGCTGCAGTGAACTATGATTGTACCACTGCACTCCAGCCCGGGCAACAGTGAGACCCTGTCTCAAAAAAAAAAAAATAAGATGAGGGTTCTAGAACAAGGGTAGGTGTGATTATGGTGAAAGTGATCACATTTTGCATTCTGCATAACCAAGTACCTGCTGCCTCGAATTAGTGATGCTAGACACCTTATACTTTTAGATTTATTTCTTTTCTCTTCAGAGACAGAGTCTTGCTCTGTCACCCGGGCTGGAGTGCAGTGGCGCAATCTCGGCTCACTGCAACCTCCACTTCCTGGGTTCAAGTGATTCTCCTGCCTCAGACTCCTGAGTAGTTGGGATTACAGGCATCTGTCACCATGACCAGCTAATTTTTTCTTTTTTTTTTTTTTTGTATTTTTAGTACAGAATGGGTTTCACCATGTTAGCCAGGCTGGTCTCGAACTCCTGACCTCCTGATCCACATGCCTTGGCCTCCCAAAGTGCTAGGAATACAGGTGTGAGCCACCGTGCCCAGCCAACACCTTATATTTTTGTTGAGTGAATATCTCTAAAGACCATTCATTGTATGTCATTGGTACAAGTGTACAGCCACTCCAAAAAAACAGTTTAGCAATTTATTTTAGAACTAACCACCTGCTTATTATATGGCACAGCAATTGTACTCCTGGCCATTTATCTGAGAGAAATAAAAATGCATGTCCAAACCAAAACTCATACATGACTTTTTTTTTTGAGGTTGAGTTTTCCTCTTGTTGCCCAAGCTAGAGTGCAATGGCGCCATCTCAGCTCACTGCAACCTCACCCTCCTGAATTCAAGCAATTCTCTTGCTTCAGCCTCCCAAGCAGCTGGGATTGCAGGCCCGCACCACCAAGACTAATTTTTTGTATTTTTAGTCGAAACGGGGTTTCACACGTTAGCCAGGCTGGTCTTGAACTCCTGAACTCAGGTGATCCGCCCGCCTCAGCCTCCCAAAGTGCTGGGATTACAGGCGTAGTCCTTGTGCCCACCCATACAAGGCTAGTAATAGCAGCTTTTTTCTTTTTTTTTTTTGAGATGGAGTTTCGCTCTTGTTACCCAGACTGGAGTGCAATGGCGCAATCTTGGCTGACCACAACCTCCGCCTTCTGGGTTCAGGCAATTCTCCTGCCTCAGCCTCCTGAGTAGCTGGGATTACAGGCACGCGCCACCACGCCCAGCTAATTTTTGTATTTTTAGTAGAGACGGGGTTTCACCATGTTGACCAGGATGGTCTCGATCTCTTGACCTTGTGATCCACCCGCCTTGGGTGGGATTATAGGCGTGAGCCACCGCGCCTGGCCCACTAGCAGCTTTATTTGTAGCAGGAAACAATGTAAACAATCCAAGTGTTCTTCAGTAGGTGGATGGTTAAGCAAACTGTGCTCTATTGGCCCCCGCCGGATACCACTCAGAATATAAAGGAAGAACAACTGGTACATGCACAAACTTGAATGTCTCTCCAAGGTACGATGTTGAATGAAAATAAAATATCCAGGCTGGACGCGGTGGCTCAAGCCTGTAATCCCAGCACTTTGGGAGGCTGCGGCAAATGGATCATGAGGTCAAGAGATCGAGACCATCCCGGTTAACATGGTGAAACCCCGTCTCTACTAAAAATACAAAAATTTAGCTGGGCATGGTGGCGCATGCCTGTAATCCCAGCTACTAGGGAGACTGAGGCAGGAGAATTGCCTGAACCCAGGAGGCGGAGGATGCTGTGAGCCGGGATCGCGCCATTGCACTCCAGCCTGGGTAACAAGAGTGAAACTCCGTCTCAAAACAAAAAAGAAAATATCCAAAAGTTATCTACGGTATAGTTCCATTTACATAACATTTACAACATGACAGAATTATAAGTATGTTGAACAGGTTAGTGATCACTAGGGGTTATGGGTGAGGCTGGGAGATGGTGGATATGACTGTAAAGGGTAACATGAGAGACCTTTGCTGCGATGGAATAGACCCGCGTCTTCATGGTGGTGGCATCCCGTGAATCGATACATGTGATATGTCATAGAAATATACACACACACGAGTGCATGGAAAACTAGCTACATCGGCCGGGCGCGGTGGCTCACGCCTATAATCCAAGCACTTTGGAGGCCAAGGCGGGCAGATCACCTGAGGTCGGGAGTACAAGACCAGCCTGACCAACATGGTGAAAACCTATCTTTAAAAAAAAATTTGGCCGGGCGCGGTGGCTCAAGCCTGTAATCCCAACACTTTGGGAGGCCGAGGCGGGTGGATCACGAGGTCAAAAGATCGAGACCATCCTGGTCAACATGGTGAAACCCCATCTCTACTAAAAATACAAAAATTAGCTGGGCACGGTGGCGCGTGCCTGTAATCCCAGCTACTCGGGAGGCTGAGGCAGGAGAATTGCCTGAACCCAGGAGGCGGAGGTTGCGGTGAGCCGAGATCGCGCCATTGCACTCCAGCCTGGGTAACAAGAGCGAAACTCCGTCTTAAATAAATAAATAAATAAATAATGTTTTTAAAACGACGATTATGCCTAGAATACAGCACTGCCCCTCCAACCACCTCCTCTTACCCTTTCTCAGCGTTGGCGAAATGAGTGCTTTCTGCAAACGACTGTCTACTGCAAAATGGTCAGACATTTTGTTCTCTTTCATGGCTGAGAAAGAACTGTTTCGGATGACCGAATCAATTTCTTCCGGCTTCAGCTTTTTACCAAGAAATTGACAAATCTTCTCCACACTGGCCCTGGGGTCCTACAGAAAGAAAATGCTGTCAGCAGATGGCGGCTACGAGAACGGACTGTGGAGCAGGCGCTTCAGTTCCAGCCGAGGTCAAACACATGCCTGCACAACCCTCTGCAATTTCGGGTTCCTACAGGCCCCCGTGATCAGGACTGTGAAATGGAGACCACGTAAGTATATTATGAGGGTTGTACTGAAGGCTAATGTGAGCTGACGTGATAACCTGCCTTCAACTCCTGACGTTCAGCGCTGTTTTCTTGCACACATAAAGTTTAGCACGGATTCTGCTAGTCACATGGATGTTATTTTCTATTATTTATTTATTTATTTATTTTGAGACAGAGTTTCAGCCGGCGTGGTGGCTCAAGCCTGTAATCCCAGCACTTTGGGAGGCCGAGGCGGGTGGATCACGAGGTCAAGAGATTGAGACCATCCTGGTCAACATGGTGAAACCCTGTCTCTACTAAAAATACAAAAATTAGCTGGGCATGGTGGTGCACACCTGTAATCCCAGCTACTCAGGAGGCTGAGGCAGGAGAATTGCCTGAACCCAGAAGGCGGAGGTTGTGGTGAGCCGAGATCGTGCCATTGCACTCCAGCCTGTGTAACGAGACCGAAACTCCGTCTCAAAAAAAAAAAAATGGTTAAGATGGTAAGTTTTATATTATGCATATTTTCCCACAATAAAAATATTTTTTGGGCCGGGAGCGATGGCTCAAGCCTGTAATCCCAGCACTTTGGGAGGCCGAGGCAGGTGGATCACGAGGTCAAGAGATCGAGACCATCCTGGTCAACATGGTGAAACCCCGTCTCTACTGAAAATACAAAAATTAGCTGGGCATGGTGGTGCACACCTGTAATCCCAGCTACTCTGGAGGCTGAGGCAGGAGAATTGCCTGAACCCAGGAGGCGGAGGTTGCGGTGAGCCGAGATCGCGCCATTGCACTCCAGCCTGGGTAACGAGCGAAACTCCGTCTCAAAAAAAAAAAAAAAAAAAAAAAAGTACATATTATGCTGCTTGGGGAGTGTGCATGAGGAGAGAGACTATGAGCTGCTCCAGGATGCCGTTCTGGCCCTGCTGCAGAAGAGTATCTCATGCTAAAATTGGGGATACACTTGGAAGAAGCAGACGTCTGCAGCAGTGACACGCACCATGCAGACACTATTCTAAACCCTTTGGTTTTATCCTCACAGTTCAGTAAGGTAGTTACTGTCATCATCCAGGTTTAGGAATGCAGACACTGAGGCACAGAGTGGTTTAGAACTCGCCAAAGTTTCCCAGTCAATGGCACAAAGCCTCACTAACAAAATCAAGAATCTCACCACTACACTCACTGCTCCTCACGAATGACTCTGCCTAGAGGAATGGAAGAGGAATCCAGGAGGGGAGAGGAAAAGATGGCTAACTCTGGGAGGGACAGTAAGGGAATTACCCTCTGCAGCTCCTCATAGAAAATTAGTAGGAAGGACCCCATGTCTCTCTTCTTTATCCATCCAAGGGTATGATCAAACCAGGATCCATAATGCACTACAAAGACATGAGAAAGAGATAAAGGCTATGATCTCTCTCAAACTGATCCCCATAAATATGTATCGCCATTCCTTAGTGAAGCTCATACGTGTTTCGTGGAATATATTAGGTAAATGATGTCAAGCCTTTTCTCTAGAATATTAAAACGAAATGATTAAATAAATCAACAAATCAAAGACACAATTTCTCCATATACTGAGAAAAAAACTATACTCATTCTTACCACCTAAATTTTTTGTTTTTGTTTTGAGACAGAGTTTCACTCTGTCACCCAGGTACGATCTCTGCTCACTGCAACCTCCGCCTCCCAGGTTCAGGTGATTCTTCTGCCTCGGCCTTCCAAGCAGCTGGGATTACAGGTGACTTTCACTACTCCCAGCTAATTTTTTGTATTTTTAGTGGAGATGGGGTTTCATCATGTTGGCCAGGCTGGTCTCGAACTCCCAATCTCAGGTCATCCACCCGCCTAAGTGCTGGAATTATAGGCGTGAGCCACCACACCCGGCCATAAAAAACCCTTTTTCACTATGATTCAAAACCCTGATAGGATGAATAAAAGATTAAAATATGAATATACATTTTTAACATTATAGGACCAAAAAAGAGTTGTTAAAAAACTGACAAGGCCGGGCGTGGTGGCTCACGCCTGTAATCCCAGCACTTTGGGAGGCCGAGGCGGGTGGATCACGAGGTCAAGAGATCGAGACCATCCTGGTCAACATGGTGAAACCCCGTCTCTACTAAAAATACAAAAATTCGCTGGGCATGGTGGTGCGCGCCCATAGTCCCAGCTACTCAGGAGGCTGAGGCAGGAGAATCGCCTGAACCCAGGAGGCGGAGGATGCGGTGAGCCGAGATCGCGCCATTGCACTCCAGCCTGGGTAACAACAGCGAAACTCTGTCTCAAAAAATAAATAAATAAAATAAAAAAATGACAAATTGGAAGAAATATTTAGAATAGATATCACAGATAAATATTATTAAAAATTTAAACTTAAATTTCAATTTAAACAAGTAAAAACTTTTAAAAATTGTATTATCTCTGGCCTCCTACTAAATTCTTCCTAAGTCATTGGGCAGATTTTAAAGATTTATAGACCATAGATTTACTTTTTAAAATAATGCATCATGAATCATATTTCTGACATGACCCTGATTATTATCATTCCAAAATTTTTAAGTGAGAGGTTTGGATTGACTTACCATCCCCTTCCATAAACCGCTTCAAGTATTCATCAAAATTCTCTGGTTGCTTCTTAAAAAGGAATCCTCTTGATACATGATAAAGAGATGTAATAGTATCTTTTGGATTCCTTAGGATGTAAACAACCTGAAACAGAAAGGGAATTTACCAAAGTGCAGGTAAAACCTCTGCCCTCCTCAGCGTTCCGCATTCCTCACACATCAAGCCCAATCTGCTCATCTGTGGAAACACAGCCGGGATTATAAAACAGAAGTCTTCAGCCTTCAACACGAGCTCCCCTCCCCTCTACCACTCCCTTTGCTCTTAAAGATGCTAAGTTGTTCTTAACCTTGAGCAGGTTTAATTAAGTAGTCACAGTCGCCATGTTTCACTACATGAAGAAAAATCCAGCCTGGCGCAGTGCAATCCCAGCACTTTGGGAGGCTGAGGTGAGCGGATCATGAGGTCAAGAGATCGAGACCATCCTGGCCAATACAGCAAAACCCTGTCTCTATAAAAATACAAAAATTAGCTGGGTGTGGTGGCATGTGCCTGTAATTCCAGCTACTGGGGAGACTGACGCAGAAGAATTGAACCCAGGAGGGGGAGGATGCAGTGAGCCGAGGTCGCACCACTGCACTCCAGCCTGGATGACAGAGTGAGACCCTGCCTCAAAAAAAAAAAAAACCCATAAGAGAGAAAGAAAAAGAGACAGTGGGAGAGAGGAACGGTAGGAGGGAGGGAGGGAGGGAGGGAGGGAGGGAGGGAGGAAGGAAGGAATGAGGGAGGGAGTGAGGGAAGGAGGGCAGGAGGGAGGGAGGAACGGTGAAAGGGAGGGAGGGATGGAGGGAGGGAGGAAGGAGGGAGGAAGGAAGGAGGGAGGGAGGGTGGGAGGAACGGTGGGAGGGAGGAAGGAAGGGAAGGAATGAGGGTGGGAGGAACGGTGGGAGGGAGGGAGGAAGGAAGGAGGGTGGGAGGAATGGTGGGAGGGAGGGAGGGATGGAGGGAGGAAAGGAGGAGGGTGGGAGGAATGGCGGGAGGGAAGGAGGGATGGAGGGAGGAAGGGAGGGAGGGAAGGAGGGAGGGAGGAACCGTGGGAAGGAGGGAGGAACAGTGCGAGGGAGGAAGGAAGGAGGGAGGGAGGGTGGGAGGAATGGAGGGAGGGAGGGAGGGAAGGACAGAGGGAGGGAGGGAGGAAAGAAGGAAGGAGGGAGGGATGGAGGGAGGAAGGAGGAAGGAGGAAGGAAGGAAGGAGGGAGGGTGGGAGGAATGGTGGGAGGGAGGGAGGAAGGGAGGGAGGAAGGAAGGAAGGAGGGTGGGAGGAAAGGTGGGAGGGAGGGGGGATGGAGGGAGGAAAGAAAAAGGGTGGGAGGAACGGCGGGAGGGAGGGAGGGATGGAGGGAGGAAGGGAGGGAAGGACGGAGGGAGGAACCGTGGGAGGGAGGGAGGAACCGTGAGAGGGAGGAAGGAAGGAAGGAGGGAGGGAGGGAGGGAGGGAGGAACGGTGGGAGGGAGGGAGGGAGGGAGGGAGGAAAGAAGGAAGGAGGGAGGGAGGGAGGAAAGAAGGAAGGAAGGGAGGGAGGGAGGGAGGAAGGGAAGGAAGGAAGGAGAAAAAAGAAAACCCCAGAGCTGACCTCTGGGTTCACTGGAAGTGCTGTGGTCAGTTAATCACAGGTGCCGCAGATGCGGAGTAGAGAACACTAAAATCCATGCATGAACTTGGACAACTTCCTCACATTCAGCATTTTATCAAGTGAGAAAACATCTCCTGGGATTCCTGAAAAGGGACCAGCATACTCACCTTGGCCTTGCAGCTGAAGAAGGACCTGGGGAAGAGTTGCACAGGGAGATGTGACACCATGAGGCGTGGTCCGTTTTGATTGATTAGGTCTTTCTGCAAACGAGCATCCTCTATCCATGGGGACCTCAAAAAAACTGGTACAGTTTGGATCCAGGTAGGGTCCCCGTTGAAGTGGATCAAACTGAGAATTTCAATTATCCAGTGTGTTCCTGGTTGTAAAATAAAGGGACAATCCTATTTTAATCTGTTGCATTAACATGGTGAAGATATTTCACATATTAAGAACCCTGGAGTCTTTTTTTTAATTTTTAACTTTTGTGACCACATGGTAGGTGTATATATTTATGGGGTACATGAGATGTTTTGATACTGGCATGCAATGCATAATAAGTACATCGTGGAAAATGAGACATCCATGTCCTCAAGCATTTATTCTTTGTGTTACAAGTAACCCAATTTACTATTTTAGTTATTAACTATAGCTAAATTCTTACTGACTACAATTGCCCTGTTGTGCTATCAAATACTAGGTCTTTTTTCTTTTTTCTTTTTTTTTTTTTTTTGAGACAGAGTTTCGCTCTTGTTACCCAGGCTGGAGTGCAATGGCGCGATCTCGGCTCACCGCAACCTCCGCCTCCTGGGTTCAGGCAATTCTCCTGCCTCAGCCTCCCGAGTAGCTGGGATTACAGGCACGCGCCACCATGCCCAGCTAATTTTTGTATTTTTAGTAGAGACGGGGTTTCACCATGTTGACCAGGATGGTCTCGATCTCTTGACCTTGTGATCCACCCGCCTCAGCCTCCCAAAGTGCTGGGATTACAGGCATGAGCCACTGCGTCCAGCTACTAGATGTATTTTTAAGAGCAGTTTCGCGCTCCACTCACTTACGCAGTGGGTATCTTACTGCACCGTTATTGTTTGCAGTTTTCAGATGAGGGCAGAAAGGCACAGATGAATGAGCACCTTTGCTGAAGATCACACCGCTAGGGAACGGCCAAGACTGATGCCAGGCAGTGCTCAAAGTCCTTTTGACAACAGCAAATACACTGATCTCCAGCCCAGTGCCAGGTGCTGAGCCCTGAGTCAACCTCAAATGTGGCCCATTGTCATCATGTCCACACATTGCTCCACTGCCATATAAGCTCCATAGAGCCATGACTTCCCTGTTCTCTACTGTCTCCTCAGCAAAAATCAAATACACACACAAAAAAAACTCAGTTCCGGCCAGGCGCGGTGGCTCACGCCTGTAATCCCAGCACTTTGGGAGGCTGAGGCAGGAGAATTGCCTGAACCCAGGAGGCGGAGGTTGCGGTGAGCCCAGATCGTGCCACTGCACTCCAGTCTGGGTAACAAGAGCGAAACTCTGTCTCAAAAAAAAAAAAAAAAAACCTCAGTTCCTGGAACAGATTAAAAACTTGGGTTCATATTAGCTGAAAACATGAGTGTTGAAATCACTTATCTGTTTATGTTCTTAACTAAACCGAACTATGAACATTTTAGGGCCAAGAACCTGATTTTATTTACTCATATTGCCAGAGCCAAGCTCAGTCTGACACGCAGCAACCTTCCTCACGTGTCTGCTCAATAGACTTGCCCGTGAAGGTCTCACACCACTGTACCTGCTTGATTCCGTTTCACTCTCACACTAGCCCTGAAGAGGAGAACTTTAGTCACTGCCACATAATAGATGAGGAAACCGAGGCACAGAGGGGATAAGTAAATGGGCACAGATCACATTAGGAGGGAGAAGCATGACTCAAACCCAGGGCATGTCACCCCCATGCCAATGTCATCAACGCCTCTCCTACGGCGACTGCTCATAATAATAATAGCCACATGAAGGAATCCTGTTGAAGATGGCCTGTAAAGGAAAATGCCTAACACAGTCAATCGTGTCAGTTGTGAATTCCATGAAGAGGAAAAGGCGGCACACGCCACCCTATGTCCCATTCGGGAGAAGCTCAGAGGCAACAGGGCAAGGGGATCCCAGAGAGATCCTCACACAGGAATAAGGAGAGCAGGAAGACTCCAGCAGCCCTCGTCACCATCACAAAAGCGGAGATACGGAGCTCTGTAAATCACAAATATAAAATCTTCCCATAAAGAAACTCCCAGGGCCTGGCCAGCCATGGTGGCTCACGCCTGTAATCTCAGCATTTTGGGAGGCTGAGGTGGGTGGATCACAAGGTCAGGAGATCAAGACCATCCTAGCCAACATGGTGAAAGCCCATCTCTACTAAAAATACAAAAATGAGCCGGGTGTGGTGGCACGTGCCTGTAGTCTCAGCTACTCGGGAGGCTGAGGCAGGAGAATCGCCTCAACCTGAGAGGTGCAGGTGCAGTGAGCTGACATCGCGCCACTACACTCCAGCCTGTGGACAGAGCGAGACTCCATCGCCAAAAAAAAAACAAAATTAACATGGAACTACAAAGTCAAAACAATACTGGAAAAGAACAAACCTGGAGATCTCAACTTTCTGACTTCAGAAGATATTACAAAGCTATGATATGATAATGAACACAGAGCCAAGACTAAACGTATGCATATCTGATCAAATGCTCTCCAATCCAGGTGCCACAAAACTACACCGTGGAGAGAGGACAGTCTTCTCTTTCTTTTTTTGAGACAGAGTTTTGCTCTTGTTACCCAGACTGCAGTGCAATGACGCAATCTCAGCTCACTGCAACCTCCGCCTTCTGGGTTCAAGCAATTCTCCTGCCTCAGCCTCCCGAGTAGCTGGGATTGCAGGCACGCGCCACCATGCCCAGCTAATTTTTTGTATTTTTAGTAGAGACGGGGTTTCACCACGTTGACCAGGATGGTCTCGATCTCTTGACCTTGTGATCCACCCGCCTCGGCCTCCCAAAGTGCTGGGATTACAGGCGTGAGCCACCGCGCCGGCCCTCTAAATACAAGGTCTTATTTATATTATTTTCTATTTTATCTGTGTCCATTAGCCACCCTCACTCCCACCCACCCATCCACTTCCCTTCCCAGCCTCTGGTGAGCATCATTATTTCTCACTATCTCCATGAGTTTAATTGCTGTGATTTTTAGCTCTTTCTTTTTTTGAGACAGAGTTTTGCTCTTGTTACCCACACTGCAGTGCAATGATGCAATCTCAGCTCACTGCAACCTCCGCCTTCTGGGTTCAAGCAATTCTCCTGCCTCAGCCTCCCGAGTAGCTGGGATTACAGGCACGCGCCACCATGCCCAGCTAATTTTTTGTATTTTTAGTAGAGACGGGGTTTCACCACGTTGACCAGGATGGTCTCGATCTCTTGACCTTGTGATCCACCCGCCTCGGCCTCCCAAAGTGCTGGGATTACAAATAAGTGAGAGCAGGCAATGTTTGGCCCTCTGTGCCTGGCTGATTTCATTGACCACAATGACCTCCAGTTCCACCCATGTTGCTGCAAACGACGGCTTCTCGTTCATTTTTGTGGCTAAGTAGCACTTCACTATGTCAAAGTACCACATTTTCTTTATCCAGGGTTTTAGATTTTTTTTTTTTCCCCAAACTTTTGTTTTGAGACAGAGTTTTGCTCTTATTACCCAAGCTGGAGTGCAATGGTGTAATCTCGGTTCACCGCAACCTCTGCCTCCCATATTTAAGCGATTCTCCTGCCTCAGCTTCCCGGGTAGCTGGGATTACAGGCATGCATCACCATGCTCGTCTAATTTCATATTTTTAGTAGAGACAGGGTTTCTCCATGTTGGTCAGACTGGCCTTGAACTCCCGACCTCAGGTGATCCACCCACCTTGGCCTCTCAAAGTGCTGGGATTACAGGCGTGAGCCACTGTGTCTGGCCAAGTTGAGGGGTACTTGCACAGGGTATGCAGGTTTGTTACACAGGTAGACATGTGCCACGGTGTTTTGTTGCACAGATCGTTCCATCACCTAGATATTGAGCCTGGCATCCGCCAGGTGTTCCTCCTGATGCTCTCCCTCCTTCTACCCTGCCACTCTCCAACAGGCCCCAGTGTGTGTTGTTACCCCCGTCGGTCCATGTGTTCTCATCATTCAGCCCACTTATGAGTGAAAACACGTGGTATTTGGTTTTCTGTCCCTGCATTCATGTGCTGAGTACAATGACTTCCAGCTCTGTCCATGTCCCTGCAAAACAGGCCATCTTGTTCATTTTTAGGGCTGCATAGTATTCCATGGTGTATATGTACCACATTTCCTTTGTCCAGTCTATCATGATGGGCATTACGGTTGCTTCCATATCTTTGCTATAGTGAATAGTGCTGATGCAGGGCTAGAGGCAGACCCTGTGGGCAGAGCTGGTGTCAATCAGGGAATTGGTGAGGTAATCAGAGACCAAGAATCTAGGATCCTGAGTGACTGCACAGAGCAGAACTCACTCACCTCTGGGATGATCCGCACTGTTCTGCATTGCTATGTAGAAAAAATAAATCATTTCTAATGTTTTAATCTTTTAGATTACTTGATTTTTTTTTTTTTTTTTTTGAGACGGAGTTTCGCTCTTGTTACCCAGGCTAGGGTGCAAGGGCACGATCTCGGCTCACCACAACCTCCGCCTCCTGGGTTCAGGCAATTCTCCTGCCTCAGCCTCCTGAGTAGCTGGGATTACAGGCACGCGCCACCGTGCCCAGCTAATTTTTTGTATTTTTAGTAGAGACGGGGTTTCACCATGTCGACCAGGATGGTCTCGATATCTTGACCTCGTGATCCACCCGCCTCGGCCTCCCAAAGTGCTGGGATTACAGGCATGAGCCACTGCGTCCAGCTACTAGATGTATTTTTAAGAGCAGTTTCGCGCTCCACTCACTTACGCAGTGGGTATCTTACTGCACCGTTATTGTTTGCAGTTTTCAGATGAGGGCAGAAAGGCACAGTTGAATGAGCACCTTTGCTGAAGATCACACCGCTAGGAAACGGCCAAGACTGATGCCAGGCAGTGCTCAAAGTCCTTTTGACAACAGCAAATACACTGATCTCCAGCCCAGTGCCAGGTGCTGAGCCCTGAGTCAACCTCAAATGTGGCCCATTGTCATCATGTCCACACATTGCTCCACTGCCATATAAGCTCCATAGAGCCATGACTTCCCTGCTCTCTACTGTCTCCTCAGCAAAAATCAAATACACACACAAAAAAAACTCAGTTCCGGCCGGGCATGGTGGCTCACGCCTGTAATCCCAGCACTTTGGGAGGCTGAGGCAGGAGAATTGCCTGAACCCAGGAGGCGGAGGTTGCGGTGAGCCCAGATCGTGCCACTGCACTCCAGTCTGGGTAACAAGAGAGAAACTCTGTCTCGAAAAAAAAAAAAAAAACCTCAGTTCCTGGAACAGATTAAAAACTTGGGTTCATATTAGCTGAAAACATGAGTGTTGAAATCACTTATCTGTTTATGTTCTTAACTAAACCGAACTATGAACATTTTAGGGCCAAGAACCTGATTTTATTTACTCATATTGCCAGAGCCAAGCTCAGTCTGACACGCAGCAACCTTCCTCACGTGTCTGCTCAATAGACTTGCCCGTGAAGGTCTCACACCACTGTACCTGCTTGATTCCGTTTCACTCTCACACTAGCCCTGAAGAGGAGAACTTTAGTCACTGCCACATAATAGATGAGGAAACCGAGGCACAGAGGGGATAAGTCAATGGGCACAGATCACATTAGGAGGGAGAAGCATGACTCAAACCCAGGGCATGTCACCCCCATGCCAATGTCATCAACGCCTCTCCTACGGCGACTGCTCATAATAATAATAGCCACATGAAGGAATCCTGTTGAAGATGGCCTGTAAAGGAAAATGCCTAACACAATCAATCGTGTCAGTTGTGAATTCCATGAAGAGGAAAAGGCGGCACACGTCACCTGCACCACCCTATGTCCCATTCGGGAGAAGCTCAGAGGCAACAGGGCAAGGGGATCCCAGAGAGATCCTCACACAGGAATAAGGAGAGCAGGAAGACTCCAGCAGCCCTCGTCACCATCACAAAAGCGGAGATACGGAGCTCTGTAAATCACAAATATAAAATCTTCCCATAAAGAAACGCCCAGGGCCTGGCCAGCCATGGTGGCTCACGCCTGTAATCTCAGCATTTTGGGAGGCTGAGGTGGGTGGATCACAAGGTCAGGAGATCAAGATCATCCTGGCCAACATGGTGAAAGCCCATCTCTACTAAAAATACAAAAATGAGCCGGGTGTGGTGGCACGTGCCTGTAGTCTCAGCTACTCGGGAGGCTGAGGCAGGAGAATCGCCTCAACCTGAGAGGTGCAGGTGCAGTGAGCTGACATCGCGCCACTACACTCCAGCCTGTCGACAGAGCGAGACTCCATCTCAAAAAAAAAAAAAAAATTAACATGGAACTACAAAGTCAAAACAATACTGGAAAAGAACAAACCTGGAGATCTCAACTTTCTGACTTCAGAAGATATTACAAAGCTATGATATGATAATGAAAACACTCTCCAGACATACAGACCAACAGAACAGAACACAGAGCCAAGACTAAACGCATGCATATCTGATCAAATGCTCTCCAATCCGGGTGCCACAAAACTACACCGTGGGGAGAGGACAGTCTTCTCTTTCTTTTTTTGAGACGGAGTTTCGCTGTTGTTACCGAGACTGGAGTGCAATGGCGCGATCTCGGCTCACCACAACCTCCGCCTCCTGGGTTCAAGCAATTCTCCTGCCTCAGCCTCCCGAGTAGCTGGGATTACAGGCACGCGCCACCGTGCCCAGCTAACTTTTTGTATTTTTAGTAGAGACGGGGTTTCACCATGTTGACCAGGATGGTCTCAATCTCTTGACCTCGTGATCCACCCGCCTCGGCCTCCCAAAGTGCTGGGATTACAGGCGTGAGCCGCCGCGCCCAGCCCCACATGATGCATTTCTTACCACAATAGAAAATGAACATCATCATTATCCACTGGGTTATGCAGGACATTTTCCGTGGGTCTCCTACTGAGAACACACACAACGTATGTGTGCGCACACAGGCACGCATCCTCACGCACACTCTGCTTACCTGATCTAGGGTAGCTTAGTATGATGACATCATCATCTCGTACCAAAAATTCTTCCCTGGCAAAGCACAATGTCTCCACGTTGGTCAAGATGGGAGGCATCTGGAGTCCCTCAAATAAGAAGTATTCGCTCATCTCGACACTGTCCTGGAGCATTTTTCAATAAAGCTTCCAGGTCTGACGGCCAAGAGTCCTGATATTGGGTGCAATGGCCCTTTACATTAGCCGGGGCAGGAAAGTGCACTTGCTGGTGCTGAGTGAAGAGCAGTCCTCTGCGGCTCACTGAGAGCAGGTGTCACTAAGAGTGGAGCTAAGTGGGTGGAGCCTCAGAGAGAGTCAAACACTTGGACTTGGAGTTAGATAAGCCTGGGAAAACTGGAAGAGAGTGACATCCAGACTAGTAAACAGGAGGGTGGAGAACTGAACCAAAGAGAGGAAATAGCGGCCTATGCAGGAAAAACTGTTTTCCAATCAAAGAAAACGAGCATTCTGGGGGACAAAGGGACTTCCTAGGGCTCCGCAGGTCAGAGGCACTGGCAGAAGCTCCGTGATTCCTGTCTCTCACCTCTCAGGATCCTCACTGCCTGCCTTTAGCCAAGCTCCCATGGTGGGATGTTTCTGGTGCAGGAGGAAACCCAGGTCAAAGCGGCTTCTTATCTCATCTCAAAGGTTCCCTGGGACTTCTGGCTTCATCCCTCGGCTATAAAGAGCTAGAAAGAGCATGCTCTAACCCTTACCGTGAAATATGTGCTGAACTGACTTCCAGTTACATTTGTGTGCGTGTGTGTGTGTGTAACTCAACAGAGAATTGGGGCCAGAGAGAAAACAACTAACTTCAAATCTAAAGAGAGGGCTGGGGGCGGTGGCTCTTGCCACACTCCTGTAATCCCAGCTACTCGGGAGGCTGAAGCCGGAGAATATCCTGAACCGGGGAGGCAGAGGTTGCAGCGAGCCAAGATCACGCTACTGCACCCCAGCCTGGGCGACAGAGCCAGACTCTATCTCCAAAAACAAACGAACAAAATTCTAAAAGAGAGACACTGTCTGCAGGGAAAGAAGGGACGTGGGTATCTATTTGGCTGAGTCAAGACAGACAGACAGTGTTAGAAGAGCTGATCCACAATGGTTGGACTAAGTTACACTCCCACCAACAGTGTAAGAGTGTTCCTATTTCTCCACATCCTCTCCAGCATCTGCTGTCTCCAGATTTTTTAATGATCACCATTCTAACTGGCGTGAGATGGTATCTCAATGTGGTTTTGATTTGCATCTCTCTAATGACCAGTGATGATGAGCATTTTTTCATGTTTGTTGGCCTCATGTATGTCTTCTTTTGTAAAGTGTCTGTTCATATCCTTTGCCCATTTTTGAATGGGCTTGTTTTTTTCCTGTAAATCTGTTTGAGTTCTTTGTAAATTCTGGATATCAGCCCTTTGTCTGATGTGTAAACTGCAAAGATTTTTTCCCATTCTGATGGTTGCCGATTCACTCTAGTGACTGTTTCTTTTGCCGTGCAGAAGCTGTGGAGTTTGATTAGGTCCCATTTGTCTATTTTGGCTTTTGTTGCCAGTGCTTTTGGTGTTTTGGCCATGAAGTCCTTGCCTACTCCTATGTCCTGAATGGTTTTGCCTAGATTTTCTTCTAGGGTTTTTATGGTGTCAGGTCTTACGTTTAAGTCTTTAATCCATCTGGAGTTAATTTTAGTGTAAGGTGTCAGGAAGGGGTCCAGTTTCTGCTTTCTGCACATGGCTAGCCAGTTTTCCCAACACCATTTATTAAACAGGGAATCCTTTCCCCATTGCTTGTTTTTGTCTGGTTTATCAAAGATAATATGGCCGTAGATAGGTTGTGTTGCCTCTGATGCTTCTGTTCTGTTCCATTGGTCTATATCTCTGTTTTGACCCAGCAATCCCATTACTGGGTATATATCCAAAGGACTATAAATCGTTCTACTATAAGGACACATGCACACGAATGTTCATGGCAGCACTGTTTACAATAGCAAAGACCTGGAACCAACCCAAATGCCCATCGATGATAGACTGGACTGGGAAAATGTGGCACATTTACACCATGGAATATTATGCAGCAATCAAAAATGATGAGTTTGTGTCCTTTGTAAGGACATGGATGAATCTGGAGAACATCATTCTCAGCAAACTGACACAAGAACAGAAAAAGAAATACCGCATATACTCACTCATAGGCGGGTGAGAAAAATGAGAACACATGGACACAGGGAGGGGGTCTACTATACACTGGGGTCTATTGGGGGGAATGGGGGAGGGATAGCCTGGGGATGAATGCCAAGTGTGGGTGAAGGGGAGGAAGGCAGCAAAACACACTGCCACGTGTGTACCTATGCAACTATCTTGCACGTTCTGCACATGTACCCCAAAACCTATAATGCAATAAAAATTAAAAAAAAGAAGAGCTGATCCAGAATATCTATCAAGCTAGTTAAGGCTGATTACAAGCTGGCAGGACTGTGAAACCCTAGAGGCTGCAGATATTGGTGAAATCTTTTTTTTTTTTTGTCCACCTGCAACTGTCTTGATCGAGTTACAGAAATCTATTCCACTTCAGGCTCATTCTCCATGAGTCCCATGAGACATCCACAAAACAGAGTTTTAAAGAACCTTTAAAAGTGTCTATTACGGTGCATCCGAGGGGACAGAAACAGCAGTCACGCCAGAGGAGCGCCTGGATCAAGATGTAACCTTGGAAGGCCCAGGTGTACAGACCTGTGTGAATGGATATCTAATCTGGGAGACCCAGGTATATAGAAAAAGCTGATGGAAATTTAACCTTGGAAGACTCAGGTACACAGATGCAGCTGGAATGCACCTGTGCTCCTCGGTCAGAGGACACTGCATTAGCCCCAGATTTTCCCAAAATGGCCTTGGCCGAGCTGGGCAGAGTTGACAAGGGGACAGTGGCTGCTGGCAGCATCTTCTAAGGAAGATTACCTTCCCAGGGACATTTTCCCAGCTTTTCCACCTGTGCAGAAACTAGTGGCTGCATGTGTGCTCAGGAGAGAAACAGGGACTGGACTGGTGTGACATTCTTCCATTTTCCTTTGGATTTTCCACTCAGGCCACAAATTCTCCATTTTACCACAGAAAAAGAAGATCCTTCTCTATGTCCGCTGAGGAAAAAATCACTTTCATCTGTGTGAGGCTGGGCAACACCACTGGCATTCAGGCATTAGTAAACTTTCATTGTTCAGACAAACCCTGAAGAGACGTTTGCTGACAGATAAACCATTTAAGAGACGTTAAAGCAAGTTTTTCAGGCAGTAAGAATGTAATATCAGATTGAAACCTAGGTCTTTACAGAGGAGCAAGGGGTACTGGAAATGGAATATATTCATGGTTTTTACTTATTTATTTATTTATTTTTTGAGACGGAGTTTCGCTCTTGTTACCCAGGCTGGAGTGCAATGGCGCGATATTGGCTCACCGCAACCTCCGCCTCCTGGGTTCAGGCAATTCTCCTGCCTCAGCCTCCTAAGTAGCTGGGATTACAGGCATGCACCACCATGCCCAGCTAATTTTTGTATTTTTAGTAGAGATGCGGTTTCACCTTGTTGACCAGGATGGTCTCAATCTCTTGACCTCGTGATCCACCCGCCTCGGCCTCCCAAAGTGCTGGGATTACAGGCTTGAGCCACCGCGCCCGACCCTAATTTTTGTATTTTTAGTAGAGACAGATTTCACCATATTGGCCAGGCTGTTCTCAAACTCCTGACCTTAGGTGATCCACCCCGCTTGGCCTCCCAAAAAGCTGGCATTACAGGTATGAGCCACCACACCCAGTGTTTTTTTTTTTTTTTTTTTTTTTTGAGGCAGAGTGTTACTCTTGTCACTCAGGCTGGAGTGTAGCTCATTGAAACCTCTGCCCCTGGGTTCAAGCTATTCTCCTGCCTTAGTCTCCTATTATCTGGGATTACAGGTGCGCACCACCATGCCTGACTCATTTTTGTATTTTTAGTAGAGACTGGGTCTCACCATGTTGGCCAGGCTGGTCTTGAACTCCTGAGCTCAGGCGATCCACCCAGCTTGGCCTCCAAAATGGCTGGGATTACAGGTGTAAGCCACCATGCCTGGCCAACAATAATTTTAGAAACTCAATGGGACGTTGCTGCTGCATTGCGCATTGGGGATCTGGCTCTGCATAGATGAAATTATGAGCTCAGAAAAGATTAATGATATTTTGAAGAAAGTAAGTTTGCCCCTCTGCCATGGAGCTATTTAAAAGAAAACATCTTTCTTCGGGAGTATGTAAAGAGTTTCTGGCCAGGCACGGTGGCTCACGCCTGTAATCCCAACACTTTGGGAGGCCAAGGCGGGTGGATCACGAGGTCAAGAGATCGAGACCCTCCTGGTCAACAAGGTGAAACCCTGTCTCTACTAAAAACACAAAAAATTAGCTGGGCATGGTGGCGCATGCCTGTAATCCCAGCTACTCGGGAGGCTGAGGCAGGAGAATTGCCTGAACCCAGGAGGCGGAGGTTGTGGTGAGTCGAGATTGCGCCATTGCACTCCAACCTGGGTAACAAGAGTGAAACTCCGTCTCAAAAACAAACAAAAAAAAAGAGTTTCCATGACATTGATCTCAATGTGCACAGAACTAATCTAGGACACACAGCGGCATATAATTTAATCCCCACGGGTCCAGGTTAAGTCACCCTCAAGGACATGTAGAGGTTTTATTTTACAGATGAAGACAAGAGACCTCAGGAGGGTTGGTGTGCTTTTCACAGTTATTTTTTATATTTTTAGTTCACACATTTCTTCCTGAATGCTGTTATTTTGCAGGAAAACAATGGTGTCCACTGAGTGACTTCCCTTAAACCTTGCAGATTTTCCTTAAATGGCGGACCGTCAGTAAATGTCACTGGGCGGACGGGTGAGGCAGTGCTCTAAGGAGGCCGGAGCAGCTGCCACCTATGGATTTATTACTTGGATTTTTAGTTTTCATCATTGAAAATCAAAGCGAGGAAGTCTTTTTCCCTCTTTGTTTCTCTGTTTTTCCCTTGCATTCTTTGGGATTACCTGGTTTGTTTAATAAACCAGGGTTGTTTATTTGTAACTTAGTAGTGTTACGGTATAACTGTTTTTGGTGGTGGTGTAGCCATCATTTTACGGATTTCTAAAGCACGGCACTTCATCAGAATACTATTTCCCACCTACCAGAAAATGTAAGAACCGGTATAAATCCGCATACGCTCCTGCAGACCCTGTGGAGTAATTTTCTCCGTCCACATTCTGTGTATGTCATCATCCATCATAAATACCGCGTATGTCATCATCCGTCATAAATACCGCGTATGTCATCATCCGTCATAAATACCGCGTATGTCATCATCCGTCATAAATTCCGCGTATGTCATCATCCGTCATAAATACCGCGTATGTCATCATCCGTCATAAATACCGCGTATGTCATCATCTGTCATAAATACCGCGTATGTCATCATCCGTCATAAATTCCGCGTATGTCATCATCCGTCATAAATACGGCGTATGTCATCATCCGTCATAAATACTGTGTATCTTATCATCCATCATAAATACTGTGTATGTCATCATCCATCATAAATACTGTGTATGTCATCATCCATCATAAATACTGTGTATCTTATCATCCATCATAAATACTGTGTATGTCATCATCCATCATAAATACTGTGTATCTCATCATCCATCATAAATACTGTGTATCTCATCATCCATCATAAATACTGTGTATCTCATCATCCATCATAAATACTGTGTATCTCATCATCCATCATAAATACTGTGTATCTCATCATCCATCATAAATACTGTGTATCTCATCATCCATCATAAATACTGTGTATCTCATCATCCATCATAAATACTGTGTATGTCATCATCCATCATAAATACTGTGTATGTCATCATCCATCATAAATACTGTGTATGTCATCATCCATCATAAATACTGTGTATGTCATCATCCATCATAAATACTGTGTATCTCATCATCCATCATAAATACTGTGTATCTCATCATCCATCATAAATACTGTGTATCTCATCATCCATCATAAATACTGTGTATCTCATCATCCATCATAAATACTGTGTATCTCATCATCCATCATAAATACTGTGTATGTTATTATCCATCATAAATACTGTGTATCTCATCATCCATCATAAATACTGTGTATCTCATCATCCATCATAAATACTGTGTATCTCATCATCCATCATAAATACTGTGTATCTCATCATCCATCATAAATACTGTGTATGTTATCATCCATCATAAATACTGTGTATGTTATCATCCATCATAAATACTGTTTCTGCCATTCAGACCCAGTTGTCTCTCATGGAAATGAGAAAGTACAGATTCCACGTGTACACGTATGCTCATCGTTTCTGCTGCTCCTGGTTCTGGGTTGTAAGTCCGTTTGCTTGGTAGAATTTGTAATCAGCATAAAGCACTTCTGTGAGTTTTTGCAGTCTTTCTTGTTGGAGGTAAATGAACTTTTTTATCTTAAAATACATTTACTTTTGTATTTTTCAATCAAATTATATAAAATATATTTATTTTGAAAATGCTAATAAACTATTACAACTAATAAGCATATATTAGCAATATCTAGCACATCTTTAAACGCAGAAATGTAGCCAGGTGGGGTGGTGCACACCCACTGTCCCAGCTCCTTGGGAGTCTGAGGCACAAGAATCGCTTGAACCCAGGAGGCAGAGGTTGCAGTGAGCCGAAACTGCACCACTGCACTCCAGCCTGGGTGACAGAGCAAGACCTCATCACAAAAACAAAAACAAAATTTAGAAATGAAATCATATTCATGTCTGAAATAATTTGAAATGACTTCAAATATATGTATTTTTCTCCTTACACAGACTCCCCAACTGTTAAATTTTACCACGTTTGACCTATCGACACTGCTTTCTGTCACCCAAAATCAAGAGTTTCACTAAAGTAGCTGAGAGCGAGCTGAGCGAGCTGCCTGACATGGCGCACACTGTCCCTAACTTCTCCAGTGTGGCTTCCGCTCCAACAGGACGCTCTCCTGTAATCAACTATACTGCCCTTCGGTGCAGACAAGCCATGTTGACAGGACACTACCGCTCAGTCCACAGACCCAACGCCTATGTCCAGTGATCCGACCTCGTCCCCCTTTCCTTTCCGGCTCAGAATCCCCACCCAGGAGCATGCGCTCCATTCCTTGTCATGCCTCTCTCTTCCTCTCCGGGGTCAATTTGCTTCTCTGCCGCCCTTGGCTTCCCCGCCCTCGACACTCTACAGAATGACCCTCCTCGGTGTCTGTCCTATGGCTCCTCAGGAGTAGACTCAGTTCCCCTCCACTGTCAGGAAGACTCCAGCTACAAAGCCATGCTCGCCTCAGGACCTCCTGCCACGGTCCCCACTGTTCGCCTTGATGACCTCGTCATGTCAGCCTCTGCCAAATCTCTCCAGATAAATCTAGCACTTCGGGAGGTCCCTCAAAATATGAAAAAGAGGCCTGGGTACAGTGTCTCATGCCTGTAATCCCAGAATTTTGGGAGGCTGAGGCGGGTGGATTACTTGAACTCAGGAGTTTGAGACCAATCTGACCAACACGGTGAAACCCTGTCTCTACTAAAAATCGAAAAAGTTAGCCAGGCATGGTGGCACAGACCTGTAATCCCAGCTACTCGGGAGGCTGAGGAGGGAGAATCACTCGAACTGGGAAGGCAGAGGTTACAGTGAGCCAAGATCACACCACTGCACTCCAGCCCAGGCAACTAGAGTAAAATTCCATCTCAAAAAAAAAAAAAAAAAAAGACAGAGAGAGAGAGAGATCTGCCATATAATCCAAGAAATCCCATTACTGGATACATATTCAAAAGAAATCAATCCAGTATGTGAGAGAGATCTCTACAACCCCATGTCTACTGCAGCTCTATTCACAACAGGCAAGACATGAACTGACGTAAATGCCCATCAATGGAAGAACGAAGGAAGGAACTGTGGTGTGTAAACACGACAGAATGTTATCACTCATGAGAAAGAATGAAATCCCGCTTTTTCCAACGTGATGAACCTAGAGGACATGACGTTCAGTGAAATGAGCAAGGCGCAGAAAGGCAAACACCACGTGATCTCACTCACTGGCGGAATCTAGAAAAGTTGATCTCATAGAAATAGAGAGTATCACAGTGGTGATCAGAGGCTGGGCTGGAGGAGAGAGGGGAGATCCTACGTACAGGATACATTATGTCAGTTAGATAAAAGAAATAACCTTAAGCATATCTACTGTATAACCCAGCAGGCTGCCTGTAGTTAATGATGACATGTCATATTCTTGAAAAGTGCATAGATGGAAGCTGTAATGATAATGTAATTCTGTAAGGCAATGCAGTTGTTAATTAGCTAGACTCAATCCTTCCATAATGTATATATACTTCAAATCATCGTGTTGTGCTTGATGAAATCATACCATGTTATCTGTCCATTTAAAACAAACAATGCCAGCTGCAGTGTCTCATGCCTGTAATCCCAGCACTTAGGGAGTCCAAGATGGGTGGATCACAAAGTCAGGAGTTCAGGACCAGCCTGGCCAAGATGGTGAAACCCCACCTCTGCTAAAAATACAAAAATTAGCAGGTCGTGCTGGTGGGTGCCTGCAATCCCAGCTACTCAGGAGGCTGAGGCAGAGAATCACTTGAACCCAGGAGGCAGAGGTTTCAGTGAGCCAAAATCATGTCACTGCACCCAGCCTGGGCAACAACAGCAAGATTCCATCTCAATAAATAAATAAATAAATAAATAAAATACTAAACAAATAATAAAATTTTTCAGAATGCATTTAACATTTGGTGTTTGTAACTGAGTAGTACGTTACGTTACGAGGGATATACCCAGAGGGTACCTAACATACTTCTCATCACACCTGCATTGACCCACCTCAGCCTCTCATCACAACTGCCACCTGATTCCACCAACAGCTACTAGCAGGAATCTGTGTAAGGAAGTTGTTTCCCCCTCCACCACTTACATACTTATGTGACCATTCATTCATTCATTCATTCAATCTTTTTTTCTTTTTGAGACGGAGTTTCGCTCGTTACCCAGACTGGAGTGCAATGGCGCGATCTCGGCTCACTGCAACCTCCGCCTCCTGGGTTCAGGCAATTCTCCTGCCTCAGCCTCCTGAGTAGCTGGGATTACAGGCACACACCACCATGCCCAGCCAATTTTTTGTATTTTTAGTAGAGACGGGGTTTCACCTTGTTGACCAGGATGGTCTCGATCTCTTGACCTCGTGATCCACCCTCATTCCATCATTTTTTTTTTAGGATTGAGGTTTCGCTCTGTTGCCCAGGCTGGAGTGCAATAGTGCAATCTTGGCTCACTGCAACCTCCGCCTCCCGGGTTGAAGTGATTCTCCCACCCAGGCCTCCAGAGTAGCTGGGATTACAGACACCCGCCCTTATGCCCGGCTAATTTTTGTATTTTTAGTAGAAACTGGGTTTCACCGTGGTGGCCAGGCTGACCTTGAACTCCTGACCTCAGGTGAGCCACCCACCTCGGCCCTCCAAAGTGCAAGATTACTGCCTGGACAGGCCCCACCAATATTCATCCCTGCCACAGGGCCGAACAGGGAGCTCAGACCACTGCGCACTTCATGGAGTAGCCCATTGCCTGAGGCAACAGAGAGCTTCTCCCAGTAAACAAGGGTCAGGTGTGCACCCACCTCCATCTGCCACAGCCGCTCTTACCCACGGCGCCATCTACAGGCCTGCACGTCCGACTGCACAGCCTGACAGAAGAACACAGGGCTGCGGGAACAAAGCCAGAACACCCTGCCTGGCCAGCAGCGAGGCTCACGCCTATAATCCCAGGACTCTGGGAGGAGAGCGGGGTGGGTCATCTGAGGTCAGGAGTTCAAGACCAGCCTGACCAACATGGCGAAATCCTTTCCGTACTAAAAGTACAAAGAAATCAGCTGGGCATGGTGGCACACACCTGTAATCCCAGCTGCTCAGGAGGCTGACGCTGGAGAGTCATTTTAACCCAGGAGGCCGAGGTTGCAATGGCACTGAGCGGAGATCGTGCCACTGCATGCTGCATTCCAGCCTGGGAGACAGAGCAAAGCTGTCACAAAGCAAAAAGCAAAACAAACAGAAAAAAAACATAGGAATACATGTTACCACAAAAACACACTTGAGTGCATAGGCCACAGGCCCTGTAAAGCTCCTAACAATAAAAACTATGGAGCAGCCGGCTAACACCTTCACAATAGGATCAAAACCTCACAGATTAATATTACCCTTAAATGCTCTAAAAGTCCCACTTTAAAGACATGCAGTGGAAAGATGGATTTCTTTTTTTAAAAGACCCATCAATCTGCTGTCTTGAAGAGACCTAAATCACATAAAATGTCACCCATGGGTTTAAAGTAAAGGGCTGGAGAAAGATCTATCATGCAACCGGAAATCACAAAAGAGCAGGAATCACTATTCTTCTATCAGATAAAACAGACTCTAAACCCACAATGCTAAGAAAATAAAGGAATAAAGAAGAGCGTTCCACAGTGACAAGGGCTCAGTGCAACCCGGGGATTTAAATATCCTCATATACATGCACCCAACAGCAGAGCACCCAGATGCTCAAGCACTTCTAGATCCATGAAAACACGTGGACATGCACACGGTAACAGTGAGGGACTTCAACACCCCACTGAGTGTTGGACAGATCACGAGTGCACAAAACTGTTAAATTCTGCACTTAAATTCAGCCCTTGATCAATTGGACTGAATAGACATGTACGGGGTACTCCACTCACCAACCCAAGAATATACAGTCTTCTATCTGTACATGAGACATGCCTAATAGACATGTACGGGGCACTCCACTCACCAACCCAGAATATACAGTCTTCTACCTGTACATGAAACATGCCTAATAGACATGTACGGGGCACTCCACTCACCAACCCAAGAATATACAGTCTACCTGTACATGAGACATGCCTAATAGACATGTACGGGGCAATTCTCGTCTCTGATAAAATAGACTTTAAACCAACAAAGATCAAAAGAGACAAAGAAGGTCATTATATAATGGTAAAAGGATCAATGCAACGAGAAGAGGTAACTATCCTAAATATATATGCGCCCAATACAGGAGCATCCAGATATATAAGGCAAGTTCTTAATGACTTACCAAGAGACTTACACTCCCACACAATAATAGTGGGAGACTTTAACACTCCACTGTCAATATTAGACAGATCAACCAGACAGAAAATTAACAAGGATATCCAGGGCTTGAACTCAGACCTGCACCCAGCAAACCTAATGGAAATCATAACACAGAGTCTCTCAGACCACAGTACAATCAAATTAGAACTCAGAATTCAGAAACCAATGCAGAACTGCACAGCTTCATGGAAACTGAACAAGTGGCTCTTGAATGTTGACTGGATAAACCATGAAATGAAGGCAGAAATAAAGATGTTCTTCAAAACCAATGAGAACGAAGACACAACGTACCAGAATCTCTGGGACACATTTAAAGCAGTGTCTAGAGGAAAATATATAGCAATAAATGCCCACAAGAGAAGCAAGGAAAGATCTAAAATCGACACCCTATCATCAAAATTGAAAGAGCTAGAGGAGCAAGATCAAAAAAATTCAAAAGGTAGCAGAAGACAAGATGTAACTCAGATCAGAGCAGAACTGAAGGAGATAGAGACACACACACACACAAAAACCCTTCAAAAAATCAATAAATTCAGGAGCTGGTTTTTTTGAAAAGATTAACAAAATAGACCACTAGCTAGATTAATAAAAAAGAAAGAAGAATCGAATAGATGCAATAAAAAATGATAAAGGAGATATCACCACTGATTCCACAGAAATACAAACCACCATCAGAGATTACTACAAACAACTCTATGCACATAAACCAGGAAACCTGGAAGAAATGGATAAATTCCTGGACGTTTACACCCTCCCAAGCATAAAACAGGAAGAAGTCGAAACCCTGAATAGACCAATAACAAGGGCTGAAGTTGAGGCAGCAATTAACAGCCAACCAACCAAAACATGCCCAGGTCCAGACGGGTTCACAGCCTAATTCTACCACACATACAAAGAGGAGCTGATACCACTCCTTCTGAAACTATTCCAAACAATCCAAAAAGAGGGAATCCTCCCCAAACCATTTTATGAGATCAACATCATCCCGATACCAAAACCCGACAGAGACTCAACAAGAAAGAAAACTACAGGCCAATATCCATGATGAACACAGATGCAAAAATCTTCAATAAAATACTGGCAAACTGATTGCAACAGCACATGAAAAAGCTTATCCATCACAATCAAGTAGGATTCATTCCAGGGATGCAAGGCTGCTTCATGTATGCAAGCCTATAAACATAATTTACCACATAAACGAACCAAAAACAAAAATCACATGATTATCTCAATAGATGCAGAGAAGGCCTTTGACAAAATTCAACAGCCCTTTATGCTAAAACTCTCAATAAACTAGGTATCGATGGAATGTACCTCAAATGATAAAAGCTACTTATGACAAACCCACAGCCAATATCATACTGCATGGGCAAAAACTGGAAGCATTCCCTTTGAAATCTGCCACTAGACAAGGATGCCCTCTCTCACCACTCCTATTCAATATAGTACTGGAAGTTCTAGCCAGAGCAATCAGGCAAGAAAAAGAAATAAAGGGTATTCAATTAGGAAAGGAGGAAGCCAAATTGTCTCTATTTGCAGACGACATGATTGTATATTTACAAGACCCCATCGTTTCAGCCCAAAATCTCCTGAAACTGATAAGCAACTTCAGCAAAGACTCAGGATACAAAATCAAAATGCAAAATCACAAGCATTCCTATACATCAGTAACAGACTTAAAGAGAGCCAAATCAAGAATGAACTGCCATTCACAATTGCTACAAAGAGAATACAATACCTAGGAATACAACTAACAAAGAATGTAAAGGACCTCTTCAAGGAGAACTACAAACCACTGCTCAAAGAAACAAGAGAGAAAATAAACAGATGGAGAAACATTCCATGCTCATGGTTAGGAAGAATCAATACTGTGAAAATGGCCATGCTGCCCAAAGAATTTTAAAGATTCAATGCTATCCCCATCAAGCTACCAATGACCTTCTTCGCCGAACTGGAAAAAAACACCTTAAACTTCATATGGAATCAAAAGAGAGCCCGCTTAGCCAAGTCAATTCTAAGCAAAAAGAACAAAGCTGGAGGCATCACACTACCTGACTTCAAACTATACTACAAGGCTACAGTAATCAAAATAGCATGGTACTGGTACCAAAACAGAGACATAGACCAACGGAACAGAACAGAGGCCTCGGAGGCAATGCCATCTACAACCATCTGATCTTTGACAAACCTGACAAAAACAAGCAATGGAGAAAGGATTCCCTGTTTAATAAATGGTGTTGGGAAAACTGGCTAGCCATGTGCAGAAAGCAGAAACTGGACCCCTTCCTGACACCTTACACTAAAATTAACTCCAGATGGATTAAAGACTTAAACATAAGGCCTAACACCATAAAACCTTAGAAGAAAACCTAGGCAAAACCATTCAGGACATAGGAGTAGGCAAGGACTTCATGACTAAAACACCAAAAGCATTGGCAACAAAAGCCAAAATAGACAAATGGGATCTAATTAAACTCCACAGCTTCTGCACAGCAAAAGAAACAATAATTAGAGTGAACCGGCAACCAACAGAATGGGAAAAAAAATTTGGTATCTACCCATCAAACAAAGGGCTAATATCCAGAATCTACAAAGAACAAAAGAAGATTTACAAGAAAAAACAAACAACTCCATCCAAAAGTGGGCAAAGGATATGAACAGACACTTTTCAAAAGAAGACATATATAAGGCCAACAAACATATGAAAAAATGCTCATCATCACTGGTCATTAGAGAAATGCAAATCAAAACTACATTGAGATACCATCTCATGCCAGTTAGAAGGGCGATCATTTGGGAGGCCGAGGCGGGTGGATCACGAGGTCAAGAGATCAAGACCATCCTGGTCAACATGGTGAAACCCCGTCTCTACTAAAAATACAAAAAAATGAGCTGGGCATGGTGGCGCGTGCCTATAATCCCAGCTACTCAGGAGGCTGAGGCAGGAGAATTGTCTGAACCCAGGAGGCGGAGGTTGCCATGAGCCGAGATTGTGCCATTGCACTCCAGCCTGGGTAACAAGAGCGAAACTCCGTCTCAAAAAAAAAAAGAAGGGCGATCATTAAAAAATCTGGAGACAACAGAAGCTGGAGAGGATGTGGAGAAATAGGAACACTTTTACACTGCTGGTGAGAGTGTAAATTAGTTCAGCCATTGTGGAAGACGGTGTGGCAATTCCTCAAGGACCTAGAAATAGAAATTCCATTTGACCCTGCAATCGCATTACTGGGTATATATCCAAAGGACTATAAATCGTTCTGCTATAAGGACACATACACACGTATGTTCACTGCAGCACTGTTTACAATAGCAAAGACCTGGAACCAACCCAAATGCCCATCGATCATAGACTGGACAGGGAAAATATGGCACATATACACCATGGAATACTATGCAGCCATACAAAATGATTAGTTTATGTCCTTTGTAGGGACATGGATGAACCTGGAAACCATCATTCTCAGCAAACTGACACAAGAACAGAAAATCAAACACCACATGTTCTCACTCATGGGTGGGTGCTGAACAATGAGAACACATGGACACAGGGAGGGGAGTATCACACACTGAGGTCTGTGGGGGTAGGGGGACTAGGGGAGGGACAGTGGGGGTAGGGTAGGGAGTTGGGGAGAAATAACATGGGGAGAAATGCCAGATATAGGTGATGGGGATGGAGGCAGCAAACCGCATTGCCATGTATGTACCTATGCAACAATCCTGCATGAGCTTTACATGTACCTCAGAACCCAAAATGCATTAAAATATATATAGAGAAAGAGAGAGCTAGGCATGGTGGTGGGAGCCTGTGATCCCAGCTACTCCGGAGGCTGATGGGGGAGGATCACTTGGGCTAGGGAGGTCGAGGCTGCAGTGAGCCATGATTGCACCACTGCACTCCAGCCTGGGTGACAGAGTAAGACCCTATCTCAAAAAAAGAAAAGAAAAGAAAGAAAATAATAGCTGGACACAGTGGCTCATGTCTGTAATTTCAGCACTTTGAGAGGCCAAGGGGGTTAATCACCTGAGGTCAGGAGCTCCAGACCAGCCTGGACAACATGGTGAAACCCCACCTCTACTAAAAATATAAAAATTAGCCAGGTGTGGTGGTGGTGCGTGCCTGTAATCCCAGCTATTCCGGAGGCTGAGGCAGGGGAATCGCTTGAACCCAGGAGGCGGAGGTTGCAGTGACCTTAGATCGCGCCGTTGTACTCCAGCCTGGGCAACGAGAGCGAAACTCCGTCTCAAAATTAATAAATTAAAATAAATAAATAAATAGAAACATAAAATAAGTAAATAAATAAATAAAACAGGCAGATTGGATTAGGGCCCACCCTAACAGCCTCTTTTTACCTTACTTACCTTTGAAAAGGCCCTGTCTCCAAATACAGCCCCATTCTGCGGTACGGGGGTGGCGGGACTGCTGGGCTTCCATAGACGGCTTGCAGGAGGATGCAGCTCAGCTGTGACAGTGACTGCAGGTGTCTAAACGGGGAGGATGCGCCACCCCGCGGGGGCCGGGTGAGCCAGGGCGCTGGAGGAAGAGCGTGGAGAGGACACACCGTCTCGTGTGCGCACCGGGCTGGGAGGCGGGGGCAGGAGGCGGGGGCAGGAGGTGGCCCGGGCCACAAGTAAGAGCGCGCGCGTTTCTGAAGCCCTGGGTCCCTCTGTGGATAGTCTGTGCTCTGCCCACGAGGAGCTCGAGCGCGCCCGGGATCCCAGGGGCTTCCCACAACCCCGCCCGCCGCCCCGCCCGCTCGCCGGCGCCCTCTGCTGGGCCGGAATCCAAAACGCAGGGGAGCACTTTCCAGCTTCCTCCAACCGTGTCCCACGAGGAAGCAGCCCGCATCCAGGTGCTTAAACTCAAGTTCATCAGACATCGGCAATAAGAAATCTCATTTGCGCCGGCCACAGTTCAAGCGTTCTACGTGGCATGTGGCTAGTGGCATCCCTTTTGTACGGCACAGAGAATTTCCAGGATCTCGGAGTTCCACCAGACGCCCTGCCAGTGACCACTCAATCTCTGCAAAAAAGTAAATATCCCGGGCCGGGCGCGATGGTTCAGGCCTATAATCTCAGCACTTTGGGAGGCCGAGGCGGGCGGATCACCTGAGGTCAGGAGTATAATGAGACCAGCCTGGCCAACGTGGTGAAACCCCCGTCTCTACTAAAAATACAAAAATTAGCCATGTGTGGTGGTGGGCGAATTCCAGCTATTCGGGAGGCTGAGGCAGAGCTTGAAGTGAGCTGAGATTGAGCCGCTGCACTCCAGTCTGGCTGACAGTGAGACTCCCATCTCAAAAAAAAAAAAAAAGTGAGGATTCCCAACTGCCTGCAACACGCAGACGTGCGCGCGCGCGCACACACACACACACATACAGCAGGAATCTCTTGAGGGCACTTCCCACTTAGGTCCCTCCGCATAGTGCCGTCCAGGTTAGAGACACACGTGGCCACACACAGGCCCTCCCCTGCATCTAGGGCTCGCCCAGAGCCGCCCAGCCAGAGATGACGCAGGGTGGAAGGAGATAATCTGCTATCCAAACAGTGACAGAGGCCGGGCGCGGTGGCTCATGCCTGTAATCCCGGCACTTTGGGAGGCCGAGGTGGGCGGATCATGAGGTCAGGAGATTGAGACCATCCTGGCCATGGTGAAACCCTGTCTCTACTAAAACACGAAGAGTTAGCCAGGCATGGTGCCGCGCACTGTAGACTCAGGAGGCTGACACAGGGGAATCGCTGGGAGACGAAGGTTGCGGTAAGCCGAGATCGCGCCATTGCACTCCAGCCTGGGTAACAAGAGCGAAACTCCGTCTCAAAAAAAAAAAAAAAAGAAATTGCTCCCTTTCTAACCACACCACACAGTTCAAAGAAATCACCTCTCCTAACAAAGAGCAGCCTGAAAGATCAGCCTGTAAAACATAGATAAGCAACCTGGGCAGAGGGGGAGTTTCCTGGGTAATTACCAAACCACACACATACGATGGGCCCCGATAAAAACAGTGGCCTTGGCCGAGCTCGGTGGCTCACGCCTGTAATCCCAGCACTTTGGGAGGCTGAGACGGCCAGATCACCTGAGGTCAGGAGTTCCAGACCAGTCTAGACAACATGGTGAAACCCCCATCTTTACTAAAAACACAAAAATTAGCTGGGCATGGTGGCAGGCACCTGCAGTTCCAGCTACTCAGGAAGCTGAGGCAGGAGAATCGCCCAGGAGGCGGAGGTTACAGTGAACTGAGATTGCGCCACTGCACTCCAGCCTGGGGGACAGAGCAAGACCCAGTCCTCCCCCACCAGAAAAAAACAAACCAGTGGGCCTTAATAAGCACATTCCTTTCCCTTTCTTTAGGCACACTAAGATAGGGACGCTGGAAGCGTGCACAGAGGAAATGCCTGCAGCTGCGGGGAGGAGCCTGGGAACGGGCACAGAAACTCTCCCTCCCATTAGCACACGCAGAGCAGCACAAACTGCAGGACTGAGGAGTGGGGTGGGGGCTGGGCACGGTGGCCTACCCCTGCATTCCCAGCACTTTGGGAGGTTGAGGCAGGCGGATCACCTGAGGTCAGGAGTTCGAGAACAGCCTGGCCAACATGGTGAAACCCCCGTCTACACTAAAAACACAAAATTATAAAAATATAATAGCCGGTGTGACAGCATAACTTGCAATCCCAGCTTCTCAGGCAGCTGAGGCATGAGAATTGCTTGGACCCAGGAGGTCGAGGTTGCAGTGAGCCAAGACCATATCACTGCACTCCAGCCTAGGCAAGAGCAAGACTCCATTAAAAGAAGGGGGGGGGGGGGCTGGATGCACCTTTTCTTACAGGATCACACCTGTGATCCCAGCACTTTGGGAGGCCAAGGCGGGTGGATCACGAGGTCAAGAGTTCAAGACCATCCTGGTCAACATGGTGAAACCCTGTCTCTACTAAAAATACAAAAAATTAGCTGGGCATGGTGGCACGTGCCTGTAATCCCAGCTACTCAGGAGGCTGAGGCAGGAGAATTGTCTGAACCCAGGAGGCAGAGGGTGCCATTGTACTCCAGCCTGGGTAACAAAAGCGAAACTCCGTCTCAAAAAGAAAGAAAGAAACGGGTTGGGGCTGCTAGAGACTCTGCCCCATGCAGCTAGCACAGCTGGTCCTAACCGGTTCTTCGGGCCCTAGGAAGATACGACACCCCCTCCTCACCAGCCCATCTATAAAAGCCTGACATTTCTACTACAACTTGACAACCCGTTTGGGCCCCCTCTCTGTGACAGAGCTGTTCTTTCCTTTTGCCTATTGAACTCCTGCCCCAATCCCACCCTGTGTGTGTCCACATCCTTGATGTCCTCAGCTGTGAGACCAAGAACCTTGGTATTGACCCCCGACGGTGAGGCCATTTTACAATGGCAAGCCAGGCAGGGTCCCGAAAGCTCGGCATTTTAAGGTGGAATAGGGAGAAGTTGTCATGAATGTCAGGACAGGTTGGGAAAGAGGAGAGGAGACACAAGGTCCTTGGTCAAATAATGTATTTCTTAGATACTAAGAAAAAGGGAAGGAAAAGTAAAGGAAGCTACAGAAGAAACAGTATCTTTTTTTTTTTTTTTAGATGGAGTCTCCTATGTTTCCCAGGCTGGAGTGCAGTGGCCTGATCTCGGCTCACTGCAACCTCCACCTCCCGAGTTCCAGTGATTCTCCTGCCTCGGCCTCCTGAGTAGCTGGGACTACAGGTGCCCACCACACCCAGCTAATTAAAAAAAATTTTTTTTAGTAGAGATGGTGTTTCACATTGGCCAGGCTGGTCTCAAACTCCTGACTTCGTGATGTACCCGTCTCAGCCTCCCAAAGTGCTGGGATTACAGGCATCAGCCACCCCGCCCAGCCGAAACGGTATCATTTCTAACCCTTTTCACATGGCTGTCTGGACTTGTTTCCAGCACCAATTCCGGAGAACCAGGGAACCCTCAGTGCCCCAGCGCCACCCTCCCACCGCAAACCCACACATTCTCACCATCTGGAGCTTGTCCTCCACCGCAAACCCACCCACTCTATCACCATCTGGAGCTTGTCCTCCACCGCAAACCCACACACTCTCACCATCTGGAGCTTGTCCTCCACCGCAAACCCACACACTCTCACCATCTGGAGCTTGTCCTCCACTGCAAACCCACACACTCTATCACCATCTGGAGCTTGTCCTCCACCGCAAACCCACACACTCTATCACCATCTGGAGCTTGTCCTCCACTGCAAACCCACACACTCTCACCATCTGGAGCTTGTCCTCCACCGCAAACCCACACACTCTATCACCATCTGGAGCTTGTCCTCCCACCACAAACCCACACACTCTCACCATCTGGAGCTTGCCCTCCCACTGCAAACCCACACACTCTATCACCATCTGGAGCTTGTCCTCCCACCACAAACCCACACACTCTCACCATCTGGAGCTTGCCCTCCCACTGCAAACCCACACACTCTATCACCATCTGGAGCTTGTCCTCCACCACAAACCCACACACTCTATCACCATCTGGAGCTTGTCCTCCCACTGCAAACCCACACACTCTCACCATCCGGAGCTTGCCCTCCCACTGCAAACCCACACACTCTCACCATCTGGAGCTTGTCCTCCACCGCAAACCCACACACTCTCACCATCTGGAGCTTGTCCTCCACTGCAAACCCACACACTCTCACCATCTGGAGCTTGTCCCAGCCTGGCTCCCCATGGTAGGGAACCGGAGTACCCCACCCGCTCTGGGCAGAACAGCAGCAAAGCCTCTGTGAACTTTGGGTGCTAAACTCCAGAGAAGTGAAACCATTATAGGAGGATGTGTATGTCTTGGGGTAGAAGAGATCGGCCTAGCAAGATAACCAGCTTTCGCTGACCTTGCTGCAAGATCATTTTTAGTTGAAGTATGTTAACTGATGTATGAGAACAGTATCCCCAGGCTTTTCTAAGTAACTGCACCCTCCCTCTGCTGTGTGCTTTGTCAACATATAAAGTACATTGAGACAGGTCAGGGCAGACACTGACATCCTCACCTCTTGGACCGCCTGGCCCAGCTTTCTCTGTGTCTTTCCTTATCCCCCACCGTCCCCTCGTAGGTCTTTGAACCCTTGTGCAGCACAGGACACAGCACACACCAGACACCGTGACATCTGGACCTGGCCACTCCTGGGTGGGGGGCCCTAAGCTCACCTTCCCTAACGCAGCAATGCTTGAATTCAGGTGGGCCATTCCCCACAATACAAGCCATTCTGCAACCTCACATCCAGAGCCTCTGAGCCACCCTTCATTCCCTTTGAGCACACTGCGAAAACTGCTGTAGGAGTTCCACCCATAAATGCATGAGTTATTATTATTTTTTTTTTTTTTGAGTCGGAGTTTCGCTCTTGTTACCCAGACTGGAGTGCAATGGCGCGATCTCGGCTCACCACAACCTCCGCCTCCTGGGTTCAGGCAATTCTCCTGCCTCAGCCTCCCCAGTAGCTGGGATTACAGGCACGCGCCACCATGCCCAGCTAATTTTTGTATTTTTAGTAGAGACGGGGTTTCACCATGTTGACCAGGATAGTCTCGATCTCTTGACCTCGTGATCCACCCGCCTCGGCCTCCCAAAGTGCTGGGATTACGGGCTTCAGCCACCGCGCCCGGCCGAGTTACATCTTTTGACAGTAACACCCAAGGATGACTAGAGAGCGTGTAATTACTTTTTTTTTTTTTTTTTTTTTTTTTTTTTGAGACGGAGTTTCGCTCTTGTTACCCAGGCTGGAGTGCAATGGCGCGATCTCGGCTCACCGCAACCTCCGCCTCCTGGGTTCAGGCAATTCTCCTGCCTCAGCCTCCTAAGTTGCTGGGATTACAGGCACGCGCCACCATGCCCAGCTAATTTTTTGTATCTTTAGTAGAGACGGGGTTTCACCATGCTGACTAGGATGGTCTCGATATCTTGACCTCGTGATCCACCCGCCTCGGCCTCCCAAAGTGCTGGGATTACAGGCTTGAGCCACCGCGCCCGGCCAATTACCATTTTTAAATGCTTCATGGGAGGAGCCATGAGGAGGCTGTAGGTGAAACAGGAGTGTCTCAAATGCAAACGATGGCTGAACAGGAGTGAGGCCTTCGCGAGGATGGGAGGGGTTATAAGGCCGTGTATAGTTTTGGGTGCTTCGAGATGTCGGTCAGAAAGTTTGTATTTCTGAAGCAATCATTCAATAGTGCTTTATGAAATCATAAATATCCAAACTAAAATAATGTGGATGAAACATAACATTATAGAATTATCCCTAAAAGCACACTACCACCACGAGCAAGCAGTCCATAGAAACCGAGCGGCAGAAGGAACGCTCTCCCAGGGGAAAGCCTGCTGGACCCTGAGGGAGCCTGGGTGTCCCAGCACCTGCAGGCAGGCCCCAGACCCCTGCCAGGTACAAGGAATCGCCGGGGATCAGCACACTTTTTCTGAAGAGCCAGACGGGAAGTATTTGAGGCTCAAGGTCCAGGCAGTCTGCTACGCCCGCTTCATGTGGCCACTGTAGTGCACCAGCAGCTGCGGCCGCATTCTAGGCTCACTGTATTCTACTAAAACCTTTCTTTAAAGCAAGCCGCCAGCCCCGGGTCTGTAGTTTGAGAAGCCCACAGTCACCTGTGATGTGAGCGGGCAGGTTTCTCACAGTGAAGGGCCTGGCAGGACGGTGCTTGAGGGGTGAGCTGGCCACCCAAGGCCTCACAGAGAGACGAGTTCTCAAGAAATAAAGTGTTTCTTTCTGTTCAATGAGAAAGTGAGGGAAAGGCGGGGGCTGGCTGGAAGACGGTCTGTGTGTCTAAAATTTTCAGTGTAAGAAAAGATCAAGGGCGGAACTGAAAGCCGAGGCTGGCATCGCAGTTCCAGAGCAAGCGGCAGAAGTGGGGCGAGTGTGGGTGGGCGGGAGACACGGGAGTCAGCGAGAATTCCCAAGGGCTCCAGGAAGGTCCCCTCAAAGCCCTCCCCACCCAGTCTCTAGGCCCTGGAGTCAAGAACCAGGAATGCCCCACGCCCCATCCGCTTCTCCCATCCCAGGGAAAAGTTCTGTGGGGTTTTGTCCACTTCTGCTCCTCTGGGGGAAGATGCCGGGTCAGAAGCACAGCTCTGACCCCAAAGAGCTGGGCAGGAGCACCACCGTGACTCTTGTCCAAACCTCCTCCTGGGCCTATCTGCGCATGTCCTTGTTAAAATTGTTTCAGCAAATGAACCCCACCCCTGCTGCCCCCCTCATATCTGATCGGCTTTTTCATCCACCATCCCCAGGTGACGTCTTATCACCCCGGCCTGCCTTCAGCAAGAATCCTGCTAGGTGGGTTCAGCCAGCACCCCCAGACCCCTGAGGTTTGCTTAGTGATTTTCCATCCCCTGATGGAAGCTGTACCTCTCTGTGGTCCTGAATAACATCCTCCTTATGGCCACTGAACAAGCTCGCCATCACTCTGGGGATAGAGACACATTTGCTGTAGAAAGTGACACACATATGGTGGGGGCGAACCCTCGATCTGGACACAGCAGGCTCCCAGCATTCACCCATGTGTGGTCACTAAGCCCTGGTGCTGGGGCCTCATCGGGGACTCTCAGGTGGCAGCTCCTGCTGGGCACTTTGGTGGCTGGAATATTCTGGAAAGAGGAATAAAGTAGGAGACACGAGATCTCTGGTGCCGCTTTGATTCGCACTGTAGGGAAAGGAAGGAAGATGCCGAGGATGCTGCAATTTACGCGCAAGCGCCGTGTGGGTTTTTGCCTTTTTTCAATACTGTGTTCTCTGTTTTACCAAGTGAGGACATGGCAGGGAGAATCAGTCTCACAGCTGGAATGCTTCCACTGGACTAAGCCCAGCTGTGACATGTGATCATCTTCCTCAGCTTCTTCAGTAGAAAGGGGGTGAAGGCTCCGCAGTATGAAATAGAGCAACTGGTCCTTAATCTGGCCAATGGAGGGTCTGACAAGTAAGTGAAGGAGACCAAGATTGGCTAGAGGGAGGCTTGCCTCCCTTTCCCTGCGATCCCACAGACAGCCGCCTTTGGCTGGCTCTCCATGCCCTGTGGGAGCTCCCCCATCACCAGGGCCTAGGGCAGGAGGGTCTCAGAAAGCCCAAGCGTAAGGAATGCTTGTGGCTGCCCAGGGACGGCCCCCATTTTTTCCCTGGAAATCACTCCCCACAACACCTCCAGGCGGGGTGTGAGAAGAGGGCTTCCCCTCCCTGGCTAAGCAAGGGGAACAATCCTCTGCAACTGAATCTGGAACCAGCTGACCCCAAAGTTCCTGTGTCCCTGGCCCCACCCCTTCCTGCCCGGTGTGGTCAGCAATTCCTCCATCAAGCCCCCATAACCTTCCAGACACCCTTGTCTGCAGGAGCAAGTGGAAGCCGAAGAGGGCTGACACTCACAGGTCACGACCCAATTCACAGCAAGTAACAGACCCCCAGTGACACCACTCCTTTTGCTCTGCAATCCCAGGTGACACAGGTCTGTCCACCAGGGAGGGGGCACACACAGGTCACTTGGAGACCGACAGTCACGTCCCTCTCAGTGGTCTCCTCAGACACTCCACCGGCTGGGTGCTCCCTGAGCCCAGAGCATCTCCTGGGCAAAAGGAGTAGGACTTCCTTAGTCTGACTCCAGGTGCCTGGCCCCACACAGCCTCCACCCCAACACCTCACAGACAAGAGCTGTTGGGGTCACTGGGAGCAAACGCAGCTGCCAGGACTGGACCTGGGGAATCACAGGAGACTCCACAGGGAAGAACAGCCTGTTCTTATAACACACACACAGGTCCCTATCACTGGGGCCCCAGCTGCAGGGCCTGTCACAAGCTGTCACCCAGCCCTGGATATGACAGCAGCATCCCTATCACCGGGCAGCCCAAGGATTCTCCAGAACGGTCCCAATACATGTGGTCCAGCCCAGGGCAAGGGCACACAGGAGGCAGCTGATGGTCCCCAAGCTCAGCCAGCAGAAGCTAGTGGGTTTTCCGGAAGTGCAGGGGTGGACAGGTGATGCCTGCCAGGGCTCCAGGCAGTGGCAACGGTGACCTGTGCTGCACACGTGCCAGCCCTCAGGATGCTGCATCTCCCTGAACCCCGGTGCACTCTCTGACCTCATCCTGGTGTCTCCGCAGCACAAGCAGCGTCTGAAGACCCTCACGAGCTCTCCAGAGCAGGGCCTCCTGCACTGGGAGCGACTGGGCCCCTCTGGCCTCCCAGTGCCTGGACCTGCATGGGCTGCAGCTCCACCAGGCCTTGTGCCCTCCTACCCCCAACTCAGCCACCCCTGGACCCGGGAGGGTCAGGGAAATCAGGGCTCCTGAGACAGAGGGGCTGGTTCCCAGCCACCCCCGAGAGATAGGACCTGAGCCCTGGGTCCCTGGACGAAGGGACTCGGAGGGACACACGAGTCACAGGTGGGAATCTGGGGGAGCCACGCCCATGGGAAGTGCCATTTATTCCCAAAGTCACCAAAATCATCACCAAGGGTTCACCGAGGGTGTGTGAGGGGAACGAGGAGGCTCAAACACTGACTGGGGGTTGGGAATTTGAGGGAGGGGAACATATGGGGCCCCAGCCGCCCCTCTCCCTCTAATGCCACGGGAAAGGGTCTTCCTCTGGCCAGCTCCCTCCCTAGGCCCCATGTCCAGTTTCTCTCCCGGGAGGCAGGGTGGGAAAGGGCAGAGGGTGTAGTGTGAGTGGGCCCCAGGACAGGGAAGGGCACTTGGGGTGCGCACCCCCATTTCACATGCACTCACAACACTGATCTCCCAGAGAGCCGGAATGGGGGCGGCCGGGCGGGGCCAGGTCCCCCTCCTGCCCTGGATTATAGGAGGAAGGGGTTAGTGTTGGGGGCCGGGGGACCCGGGGGCATCATGGGGGGCAGGCCGGGGCCCCCACCGAGGGGAGAGATGTATGCGGGTGGCGCTCCCGCGACAGGAGGCACAGGACTGAGACGGAGCTGGTTCAACGTGAGCGTCGCAGGGGGTGCGGGCTGGAAGGGGTTGGTGACGGAGGGGCTGGCAGCTGGGCCTCCTGCAGGGAGAGAAAACCAGAGACAAGGAGCGGTCAGCAGCGCAGCCACCCGTGTCCATCCAGCACATGCGGGTGGGGGCGTGAGACGCCTGCTCTGCTGGGACCCACGGGGAGGGTGCAGGCAGGCAATGGGGCCACACTCACCGCCTGGCAGGAAGGGGTTGGAGGCCTTGGCTCCAGGCGGCGTGGGGCCTGGCCGGCTCACCAGCGAGTCCAGGTCGACGAGGGCTGCATTGGGCCCCAGGAATGACTCCGGCGTCTTCCGGGTCGGGGGTGTGGGAGTTGGCGTGGCTGCAGGTGGCGGGCTGCCCACAGCCTCGGCCAGAGATCCCCTGACTCCACTCATGTCAAACGCCCCAGGGCTTCGGGCCGGCACCTCTCCTGCCAGCAGCTCCAGCTCCCCTGGAAGGAGCGGGAGGGGGCTCAGAGGGGCAGACAGCAGTGAGGCTCCAGCCCAGAAGCAGTACAGGCCGTCCTGGGAGGCGCTTCAAAGGGCCCGGTGCCAGAGGCCTTGGGAAGGAGGAACTGAGGCATTGCTTGCCCAGGCCAAAAGCTCGCATGTCAGCCCAGATTCCAAACAAGATGGGTCTGATTGCAGTGAGCAAACTGAAGAGGAACGGCGGACCCTGGTATAACCCTGACAACCACAGGGCAGCACCTGCTTCAGGGACGGGCCATCCAGGGTCTCCAAACCAGCATGGGCCTGTCACAGGCACCTCAAGGCTTACAGGAACCTGCCTTCAGACGCTCCCTGACTACAGGGCCCCCAGCGGGAGCTTCCAAGTGGACAGACAGCGCAGCAGACGTGTGTTCCAGGCTGGCGTGAAGGCGTCTGTTGGCTGGAGGTCCTTTTTTTATTGAGATGTAGTTTTGCTCTTGTTGCTCAGGCTGGAGTGCAGTGGCGCGACCTCGGCTCATTGCAACCTCCGCCTCCGGGTTCAAGCAATTCTGCCTCAGCCTCCAGAGTAGCTGGGACTACAGGTGTGTGCCAGCACACCCAGCTAATTTTTGTATTTTTAGTAGAGACGGTGTTTCAGCATGTTGGTTAGGCTGTTCTCGAACTCCTGACCTCGTCATCTGTCCCCCTTGGTCTCCCAAAATGCTGGGATTACAGGCGTGAGCCACCTCGCCTGGTCTGATTTTTTTTTTTAAATAGATTTAAGAATTCTACCTAATGTTGAAAAAAGGCACACGTTTGTATGGGACAAGAGAGGACCTAAAAGAAGGGAACCTGCAGGCTGGAAGCTCCTCTACATTCACCTAGTTGAGACGAGGGGTGGGCTGCGCTCAGTCCCGGCAAGGTGCCCACCTTCGGTCAGCGGAAGCAGGGTTCTGTACCACAACCTGTGCTTCAATAACAGCTCAATTAAAAAAAAAATAAAAGTGATCGAAGCCGACATGACTCATCATGGACAGACAGGGTTGGGGCCGTGGCAAAGCACTAGTGGCCCACCATGACCTCAGACACTCCTGACGGAGGAAGAGCCACCCCGGGACTCGGCAGACGGGCATCATGGGTGGTGGGTGCCAGGAAAGGCCAGTGCAGCTAACACAGCACCCGAGAGGATGCACCCTGGCCCCGGCGCCAGCAGGTGAGTGAGGACCTGGGCTGCCTTCCACACCTGTCCATGGAGCTTGCCGCACAGGACAAGACAGTCCCTGTTCTCTGACACACCTGTAGAGTTTGTAAGGCATTCGAGTGATGTGGAGGCAGAGAGGGTCAGAGGTCAACATTTGGGTGGGAACCCATGAGAAGCACTCCCCACTTTTCTCTAAGTCTGCGATCTAAAATAAAGCAGCTCACTCTCTTAAAGACAGGTGGATGGTTCTGGCCCCACTATCCACCTGAACTTTTCATCCCTAAGTCCAGCCGGGCCTGCCTGGAGCAGGACAAAGCAGCAGGGGACAGTGCTCCCAAAGAGCCAGCGAAGGCTCCCTCTGGCCGCTGGGAAGGAGGGGAGAGGCTCACCCGCGCTGCTCCCGGGGGTCGGCAGGGCCGTTCGGAGTCGGTCAAAGTCGGAGAACTCATCGGGCTCTGTGTGGAAGCCCCCAGCTGCTGTGGGGTCAGGATGGTCTGCTCAGCACCCCCTCCAGTCCAGGCACCCATCCCTCACTTAGGATGCTAGACACTACCTTCTCCCACCCGCTCCCACCCGGGGCTCTGTTCCCACCCCACTCCAGTACCTGTGGTGCCATTGGAGCTGGGCTTTGCGGGTGACCCTCCCCAGGGGTCCGAGAAGGCCGGGGCCGGTGTCCAGGGGTCAGAGGCGGAGGGTCCACTGACCGGGGCCCCACCTGGGTGATGACAGAAGAGCCTGAGGGCTGGCAACCTTGAATGCCTGGGTGGCTGAGGGGACCAGTGCCTCTGAATCTGTGGCTGTTCACAAAAAAAGCCTCCCCACTGCCCCCCAAGGCCAAGCCCACCTGGCCTCCTGCACACACCAAGTTCCAACTGGGCATCGCTGCCAGGCTCTGCCCCTGGAACCCCAGCTGGGGCGAGGGGTATCCCCACAGCTACTGCGAGACCTGACCAGCCCTCCTCAGCTCCCATGGCTCCCCTACCCTTCCCGTCCAGCTGGGTGTCAGGCCCCTTCTCCACCTGCACCTCCCAGCTCCACCCACTGACCTCCCCAGATGCCTACGCCACACAGGCTCTGCCCTGGCTGTACCCCGGCCCCTGGGCTGAGCTTCCCACCCTCTCCACCGCACCATGTCCTCCAAGGCACAATCTCACACACGTTGTGCTGGGCCGTCTCACCCGACCCCTCAGTTCTCTCCTGCACCCAGGACGCCCCCACCACTGCCCTGGCGTCCTTTAGCTGCATCTGTCCCTGTCCAAGGGTATAGCCAAACAAGGACAGGTGCACACAGGCTCGGAGGCTGCATGCAAGTCGGCCACACACTCACCATCGGAGCTTCCCCATGGATCCGGCGTGGGCCCCTCTCCAGCAGCAGGGGCTGGGGTCCCACCCCAAGGGTCAACTGAGGGTCCTGCAGGGGCAGCAGGCCTCCAGGGGTCCCCAGAGGCTGGCGTGGGGGCTGAACCTCCCCAGGGATCAGCAGCCGGAGGGACAGGGGGGCCACCCCAGGGGTCTGAGGTGGGGGCAGCCGTGGGGATGGCAGCAGCCACAGGTGCTGGGCCCCCCCAGGGGTCTGTGGTCGGGGGAGGAGCTGGGGCTGTGAAGACGTCAGCAAGATCCATGAGGGATGACTGTGGGGGAGAGAGAAGAGAAGGAGCATGAACAAGTGGTGGGAAGCCTGGGACAGGGACCAAGCTGGGCACCAAGCTGGGGAGGTGACCAGGCCCTGGGCATCCAGACAGCAGCCATCCATTAGGAAGGAATGAGAGGGAAGCAGGCCCCAAACACGCCACCTGTGCTCCCTCCTCGCACGTCCTGGGGTCGGACAGCCTCTGCCAACCTCCCCCACCCCAGGGCACCCCAATGTGGCCTCCACCCCTGCCCGCATCCACTCTCCACACTGCAGCAGGGCAGTCCCTTCCTTCACCCCACCTGCTCCCAGGTCCCCTGGCCCTGACTAAGGACAGAGGCTGAGCCCTCCCTCTGCCCACCGTGCCTTCTCTAGCCAGCCCCTGTGCCACGCCTTCCCCTGGGAAGCCCCTGTTAACTGTCACTCAGACCACTCTGAGCACCTCTCATGATGCCCCCACACGGCCCCGCAGTCATCACGCTGCAGGCCTTCCCGTGCCACATGCACATGCAGCAAGGTCCTGTGTTCTGGAGGTGGGCACACGACGGGGCCGGCTAACCAGAGCCCCGATCTCGGAAAGGGGAGGTGCCCCCACATACTCATACAAACACCTCCAGTCAGCACCATGAGGCAGAGGCCCTGGGGGGCTGTGAGGGGAAGAGCTGAGTCTGGGGCAGGGGCAGAAGCAGAAGAGATGGGTGAGACCTGGCGCTCCTCCAGCAGGACAGCCCTGGGGTGACTCTGAGCTGTGGTTAACACTGACAGAGGCCCCTTGAACGAAGCCAACCTCAAGAGGCTTTCTGTCTACCAAGAAAGCCCCACTGTGCCTGATCACAAGCTGTCTGCTGCCTCCCATGGAGAAGGGCCTCGTCCCCACCCCTCGAACCTGGGCTGGCCTCAGGACCCGCTGAGACCAACAGCAGTGCAGGCTGGCGAGCCAGCTCCAACCCAGCCCAATAAGCTTGTCCTGTGGGGGGCAGCAGCAGCTGCTGTGCTATGAGGACACTTGGGACAGACTAATGACTGGGGAGAGGCCGGGGAGGAGGTTAGAGGGCACAGCCCATGTGGATGTCCCAGGCCCAGCAGCATGAGCGACCTCAGCCCTGACTCAAAACAAAACCAGCCAGCAGATCCCATAAGAGAAGCACTGAAGCATGACCTGGACGCACAAGGTTATGGGTTTGCTACTCAGCTGCAGAGCACAGAACGCCACAGAAACACTGTCTGGGAGGGCGAGACCATGCCTCCCTCGCTCACCAGCACACAGCCTGGCACCAAGGAGGGGTCCGAGAAAGTGGGACGGAGGGCCGTGTCAGGCTGCTGGCCTATTCTGGGCCTTCCTCATCCAGCTGTGACGGCTGGCGGTGGCCCTCACAGTGCTCGGCCTGAAGGGGGATGACCAGCGCTGACCACCAGCGCTGCCCACAAGAGGTGGCCACAGGGCAGCTGGTCAGTCGGCGGCCTCGTCCCACCAGGGAGAGAGAAGCAGGCCGGGGCTGGAAACCCTTGTGTGCCAGCCTCTGCTCCGGGCACCTGGCCGCCCTCGGGAGCCCACTCACCTCCTCCTTGCCCCCGGTCTCCCTCTTGCTCTCCTCGATCGCCATCTGCAGCCGCAGGTCATCCCCGCGCCGGATCCGCTCCTCCTGTGGGGCATGGGCAGCACCAGGAAGAAGCGAGAACATGAGCCACGGTGCCACCCCAGCCCATCCTGGCAAAGGCAGCTGGCTGAAGGGATCGATGGGATGTGGACGATGTATGAATGGGGGTGGGACACCTGGGTCAGAGGTCAGGTAGGACACAGGGATTGAGGGGGTGGGGGCTGTGCTGGGGCACCCGGGGAGGACAGGCACCCGCTGGTGAAGGGACACCTGGGTCAGAGGTCAGGTAGGACACAGGGATTGAGGGGATGGGGGCTGTGCTGGGGCACCCGGAAAGGGCAGGCACCCGCCTAGGTGGTGTCTCCTGTGCCGGGAGAGGGAGGGACCCTGGTCACCCGAGGAACAATGGCACGGCTACGCTGACTGCCACCCAGGCTCTGTCTGACCTGAGGTCCTACATCCTACAGCTGAAGGTTTGGCGTTTCACCTCTCGTGAGCCTGTGGACCTCGGCCCAGCAGGATGGCAGAAGGGGACTCAGGAAGGGGCGACAGGGCTGGTCTGAGGGGAGCCCCTGGCAGAGGCAGGGACAAAGAGGCTGCTCTGACCTTATCGTGCTCTTCTCGGCTCAAACTAAGGGCCAGCTGGAGCTGGGCGTCGTCCTCGGGGCCGCAGGAAGGGGGCTGGGGGAGAGAGAGTGTGAGGGGCATGGCGGGAGGGGCCAGAGCCAGAGTCACAGAGGCAGAGGCAGAGCCAGGGTCAGATAGGGCCGAATAAAGAGAGAGCTTGGGGTCCCTGAACCAGCAAGAGACAGGCAGAGAGGGACACGCAGAGGGACAGAGGGTGAGGATGAGGCAGGCTGGGGAGGAGGCGAGTGACAGCATGAGGAGCGGTGACAGTGAGGGCCAGGCCCGCGTCTGGCCAGGAGAAGCCTGAGGTGAGGCGCGGAGGTGGGCGGCGGGCGGGCAGACAGCCGCGGCTGCACACCCGGTACCTGATCGGCCTCCTCCTTGCTCATGGCCAGGGCCAGCTGGAGCTGCAGCTCCTCCTCCCCGCTGCTCTGCGGCCATGCCTGCTCCGCCTCAGGAGGGGGCCCCGAGCCCACAGCTGCTGACGAGGCTGGAGGATGGGGGATAAACTTGTGAGACTCAGGCTAGGGAACAAGAGACAGGAAACCCCATGGGTAGACAGACTGGGGCTTCTGCTTCCAAACCCCCGCCATCTCCACCTCCAGCCTCTGAGGGCCAAGACCAGGACTGAGAGGCGGGGACCAGATACCAGGTGCTCAGAGGAGGAGGGGCACAGATGCAGGGTTCCCAAGAAGTGGTGCAGGCAGCCCCACCCACGGGAGAGGCCAGGTCTCCGGGAAGGACAGGAGCAAAAGTCGGCCTGATAAGCAGGTGGGGAACCCTGGGGGCCTCTGAGCCCTGCCACCACCCGGACTGCCTGCGGCCTGGGGTTTGTTGCTGGGCCCCGGGGGATGGGAGGAAGGGATCTCCCAGGCCTCTGTCCAGGACTCGCTGAGTGCGAATTCCAAGGAACAACTGGAATTCGCCAGGGAGAACAGCGTTGGTTTGACCGTGGGATCCAAGACCCGGCTGTCGTTGGGGAGTGGGCCAGTGAGGAGCCCTTGGTTCCAGGAGCAGGAAGGGAGAGAGGACACATGAAGGCAGGGCTGGACCTGCCGGGAAGGGGCCAATATCCCCAGCCTCAACTGCAGCATCCTCTCAGTGACCCCACCTGCCCTCACACTCTGACTGCCCTCTCTACCCCCAAAACCTGTGGACCCCAGCTCCTTTGCAGTCCAGGGGAAAGGCTCCATCCAGGCCCAGGGCCATTGTCCCAGCCTCCAGAGCCCCAGAGTGGACCCTGCCCCCCCGCCCCCGCCCCACCACTGTGGACTTGTCGACAAGTTCTGCTCCTCCAGCTGCAAGACGGCTTGCATCCGTGCCTGTACTTCCCTCGAAACCCTGCCCACGGCCCAGGCCCAGGCCCAAGCCTCTCCTCGATGAGCAGGCCCTGGCTTCCCCTCGCCTGGAGCCACAGCAGGCAGCTGTCTGGCGGCCCCACCTGCACTGGGAGCAGGGGCCCCCGTGTGGCGAGCCCAGCAGGGCTGGGTGCATGGGTGTCCCAGGGGGCAAGTGTGCAGCAGAGCAGGGAGAAGAGTGACCATCTGCGGTGACGCGAGGTGAGGATGAGAGAACCAGCAGGGGCTAACGGACTTGGGTGGGGAAGTGGCCATCTGGAGGGGACGGGCAGACAGAAGGGCAGCGTGGGGCAGAGGTGACGCCAACGCACGGGGAGGACCACACCCCTATGGCCCTTCCTCCCCTTCCCTGCCCCAGCGACTCCCTCCTAACCTCTGAGGACTCTCAGAGGTCGATGCTGGGAATCTACACCCCATGGCTGAACCTGTACCTTGCAAATGGCCCAACCCCCCAGCCGGTGGTGATTAAATCCAACGCCCCGAAGCCCTGAGGGCCCTTCCTCCCACATCACAGGTAATCCAGCACCCAGCCAGCAACACTCAGGCCTTCCCATCACTGGAGCACCCACCCTCGGTGCTGTCCACTGGGGTCTCAGGGCGCACTCCCCAGCTGCCCCCATCTTCCTCCCAGCCACAGCCTCCCCACAGCTCGCTCCAGGACAAGGGCCAGCACACCACAGTGGCAGCCACAGATGGCCTGAGAAGGTCTAAGGAAGGACTTTACATGTTTCAATGGTTGGAAAAGAAATGAGAAGAATGCACCAAGATGGGCAAAAACTCAGAGCACTACCTTAAAAAATTAAATAACAATTTAAAAGTCTTAAAAAAGTCATGTGAAAACTATAAGAAATTCCAATTTCAGAGTCCTTGGTGAGTGCTGGAGGGGCGGAGCTGCTTCCCAGCATCTGCCAGAAGGGCCGGGAAGCTGGGACTGGACGGCATGGCCAGCCAGCAGAGCAGAGGATGCTGGCTCTGGTCCTGCGTAGAGGCTGACGACCCCCGAGCCGCGATCTCCCACCCACAGGCTCTGCCCTGAAGTCGCTCCCGGCTCCTGCCCAGGCCCCTCCTCAGCCCACCCCAACCTCGATGCCCACCCGCCTGCCTGCCTCGAGCCGGCCAGCCCCTCTACGCCTCCTGCCTACCCACCTCCAGTTGACTAGCCCTTGTATGCTGCCCACCCGCCTCAAGCTCACCAGCCCTCTCTGCCGCCCACACTCCCTCCTGGTATCCCCGGCTCTGAGCACTCCCCAGCCAAGCCGGCCTCCTTCCCTCCACTTCGAACTCTCTCTGCTCTAATGCTGTGTACAGGCTTGTGGGTCCCTACTCTGGAGTCTCGGCCGTCTCTGTGTCTCCCCATGGGTGCTGAACAGTGATCCCAAATGAGACCTGTCCAAACAGCCGAGACTTCACTAGACAAGTCCAGTCCTTCGAGCTGGACACCATGGGGGCGCTCCCTGCTGTCTGTGCCAGCCTGGCTGACCCAGCTCCACCTCTAGGCCAGTTCTCCGGTGGCCTCACCCCGTCTCACACACCTCCGCTGAGGGGCCTCCACTCTCCCTGGAGAGCAGGAAGAGCCTCGCAGACATCCTCCCAGCCTCACTGTAGGCCATAGGCAGCTGGACTAGTCTCTGCCCAACCACCATTGACAACACTTCCCGGCACGGTCCAAACCCACACCCATCCACAGAACTGGAAATGTTTCGTGGGACAGAGCCTGGCCTGCCGACGGAGGATGCGCTATTTCCACCGTTTTCTTCAGTGCTGGTCACCTCCCAGCAGCCTGAGTCTGCCACCTATGCAAGCACCGTCAAGGCTCCTAACACAGGCCCAGATGCCTGCAGCAACCTGCAGGCCCTGCCTCTGGCCTTCCTTCTGTGCCATGCCAGACCACTCTGCCTGTCCGATGTCCCTTCACCTCAGCGCAGACAGGACAGCGCCCTCAGGGGTCACTGTGCGTGTCCCCTCAGAGCCCGGCCTCCAGCACTGGCTGCTCTCAGGCCGTGTGCCTGTCGGGGAGCGAGATAAAGGTCCCCAGTCCCAGGCATGCCCTGGGGCATGGGGCAGGGGTCAGGAAGGGTGCAGAGCTGCAGCAGGGGAGGAAAGGACCCAAGTGAGAGCAGAGCCGGGGTCCCAGGTGGGGAGAGAGAAAGGGGCCGCCTCAGCCGCTCCTGCCTCCGCAGCCGGAGAGGACAGATCCGAGACCACAGGGGCCTCAGGAAGGGGGGCTCACCCGTGGCGGTCTGTGCCAGCTTCTCCTTCGTCTTGAGTGCATGCGCCCGCTCCTCCCGCAGCCGGTCCTCGTCGCGCAGCAGGGCCACCAGTTGCTTGGCTTTCTCACGCACGTTCACGCCCTGGTCCTTGCCGTCGCGGTCCACGTACTGGAAGTCCTTCAACGTCTGCACAGCGTACATGTTCTCCTTGCACTGCTGCGACACGCGCTCCGAGCCGGTCTTGATGAGGTACTCCATCAGCGTCATGGCCTGCGGGTGGGTACAGGGACACCCAGTCAGCACGTGGGACACCACATGGCAGGCTGGAGACTGCATGAGGCCAGGCCCTGGGGCGGCCGCCTGTCCCCACAGAGCAGCACGCAGCCATGCACAGGAATGGAGCACGGACAGATGCCACGACGGGACCAGCCACAGGAGCACTGAGCTCAGCGACAGAAGCCAGCACAGAGGGCCACACGGCCTAAGTCCGCTGACAGGAATCTCCAGAATGGGCAAATCCAGAGAGGCAGGGAGTGGACTACGGGTTACCAGGGGTGGAGGGAGGGAGAGCGACCACCTGAAGGCTGTGGGTTTTCTTTCTGGAGCTAGACAGAGCCGCTGCACAACCTTGTGAATGGGCCAAACGCCGCGGAACTGTTCAGGACAAAGCGGGAGCTGCACCGTGTAGGAGCTCCACCTCAATTAAAAGAGGAGGAAATGGCCACTGCGGTCACCCTGGCCACCGTGGCATCGCTGGGTGTCCCGGAGCCCTGTCTGTTTCTTTAAAACTAAAATCTAAAGTAACATGGCCAAGAAAACCACATCTGCTAAATCACAATGAATGAGGGGGTATTAGCGTTCAGCCTGAAGTATGTCACCATTTCTGACTCAAACCTCACAGTGGAGCTGACCCGCTCTGCAAGAAGGGAGGAGATCCATACAAGGCCCGTGTGGGCCCAGGCTCTCTTGGGAAGGGCACCCAGGTTTGACACCACCGGGAGGCAAGAGGACAGGCGGAGGGAACAGAACCATTCAATCTGCACCCTTTGGCATGTTTGCATTTTATACCATGAGAACAAACTCCCCTTTCAACAAGTTGAAATTAATTCGTTGTGGCGGGGGACCAAGGTCTCTGTGGCTCTCCCAACTCAGGCTCAAGTCCTGGGCTTGGGGGGTCATGGCCCCTTTAAGGCTCTGCAGGGGGTGTCTTGGTCACTGACCTCAGAAAAAGGCACACCTTCACAGAGCCACAGAAACCCCCCCAGGGCTCCTAGGGCTAGAGTACTGCCAAAAAAAAAAAGGAAGGAGTCAGCTGTCACAGCTAAGCTCTGTCTGAACCAAGGAGAAATGTGCCAGGAAAAATGCCAGGGCCATCCGTTATCTCCTCACCCTCTGAGGCAGCTGGACCTAGCTCTGGCAAGGCCTTTGGAAGGTGTGTTAACATTATTTACAGTGTAATCAGAGATTAGTGTTTAACTGGCCCTCAAGGTATTTACAGGAGAGGAGAAAGGAAGCAAGGAAAGCCATTTCTACGCCTTAGCACGCCCCAAGCTAAGAGGCAGTCCCGGCTCCAGAACTCCTGCGGCTCTTGTGTTCTGGAATTCGGAATTTTCATGAGTGCAGACCAGGAAAACAACACATATACAACACAGAAGAGAACCCTCCAGGCAGGGAGTTCTGCCCACACTCTGTGCCAAGTGAATGAAGAAAAACTTGTTTTCAGAGCTCTCTGGACTTTGGAATTGCAGCTAAAAAGATTGTGAAGTGGGAAATGAGCGAATACCCACCCACAGTGAAATGCATATATAAACCACGGCAAACTTACACAGTGGGACTACCACATATACCAAAATAAAAAAACAAACGAGAAAGGGCGCAGTGCCTCGTGCCTGTCACCCCAGCACCATGGGAGGCTGAGGCTGGTGGATCACCTGTGGTCCAGGGTTCGAGACCAGCCTGCCCAACATGGCGAAACCCTTTCTCCACTAAAAATACAAAACAATTAGCCAGGTGTGGTGGTGCATGTCTGTAATCCCAGCTACTCAGGAAGTTGAAGCAAGGGGAATCCCTTGGATCAGAAAGGTAGAGGTTACAGTGAGCCAAGATCACGTCACTGCACTCCAGCCCAGGAGACAGAGTGAGACTCCACTTAAAACTAAATAGGCCGGGCGCGGTGGCTCACGCCTGTAATCCCAGCACTTTGGGAGGCCGAGGCAGGTGGATCACGAGGTCAAGAGATTAAGATCGTCCTGGTCAACATAGTGAGACCCCATCTCTACTAAAAATACAAAAATTAGCTGGGCATGGTGGTGCGCGCCTATAATCCCAGCTACTCAGGAGGCTGAGGCAGAATTGCTTGAACCCAAGAGGTGGAGGTTGCAGTGAGCCGAGATCGCGCCATTGCACTCCAGCCCAGGTAAGAGGAGCGAAACTCTGTCTCCAAAAAAAAAATAAATACATACAGACATACATACATACAACAAAATAAATAAATAAGGTTGGGCCAGTGGCTCAAGTCTGTAATCCTAGTGCCTTGGATGGCTGAGGCAGGCAGACTGCTTGAGATCAGGAGTTCAAAACCAGCCTGGGTGACATGACAAAACCCTATCTCTAAATAAATAAATTAAACAAGAAATTAGCTGGGCATGGTGGCACATGCCAATCATCTGTTACTTGGGAGGCTGAGGCAGGAGGATCGCTTAAGTCCAGGAGGTGGAGGCTGCAGTGAGCCGAATCATACCACTGCACTCCAGCCTAGGCAACCACAAGACTCTTCCTCAAAATAAATGCACAATTGCTTTATGCAATAGCAAAGTCAACCTCACCGACCTTAAGGTGACGGTGAGCAAAAGAAGCCAGACACAAAAGAAGCCCGGGAGACAGAGTGAGACGGCACACGACCACACACGTGATTCCGTGTATAAAGTTCAAGAAGAGTCTCAGCAGACTCAACTCAGACACAGTGCTTGTGGGAGATGGGTCTCTGAGGGACGCACCCAGTACTCTCTCTAGGCAAAGCCTACACAAGTGTCCACGCACGTAAGAGCTCGTTGTGTTACATAATCATGATGTGCTTAGTACGTAGCTCCTTAATGAAAACTTTAAACCCTTATTTTAGAAGTGAGCAAGTGGGCCAGGTGTAGTGGTCCATGTTTATATAATCCCAGCCCTTTGGGAAGCCAAGGCAAGAGGCTTGCTTGAGCCCAGGAGTTCAAGACCAGCCTGGGCAACAAAGTGAGACCCCCAACTCTACAAAAAATTTGAAATATTTAAAATTAGCTGGCCATGGTGGTATGTGCCTGCGGTCCCAGCTACTCTTCAACCACACCTGGAGCCCAGGTCAAGGCTCAGTGAGCTATGCCTGTACTGCTGGATTCCAGTCTGGAATACAGAGAAAGACCTTGTCTCTAAAAAGTGGAAAAAAAGAAAGAAAAAAAATTCAAAAAACAAGTCATTATCTCTTCTTTGCTTTTCTAAAAACAAACAAAAAGCAGTGAGCAACTGCATAAAGCAGCAGTGTTTTTTTTTTTTTTTTTTTTTTTGAGACGGAGTCTCTCTCTGACACCAGGCTTGAACCAGGAGTGCACAGTCTTGGCTCACCGCAACCTCCAACTCCTGGCTCAAGTAAATTCTTCCACCTCAGCCTCCCGAGTAGCTGGGACTACAAGCACGCACCACCGCGCCTAATTCTTTATATTTTTAGTAGAGACGGGGTTTCACCATGTTGGCCAGGATGGTCTCGATCTCCTGACCTCATGATCCACCTGCCTCGGCCTCCCAAAGTGCTGGGATTACAGGCGTGAGCCACCAGACCCAGCTTTTTTTTTTTTGAGACGGAGTTTCACTCTTGTTACCCAGGCTGGAGTGCAATGGCATGATCTTGGCTCACCACAACCTCCGCCTCCTGGGTTCAGGCAATTCTCCTGCCTCAGCCTCCCGAGTAGCTGGGATTACAGGCACGCGCCACCGTGCCCAGCTAATTTTTTGTATTTTTAGTAGAGATGGGGTTTCACCATGTTGACCAGGATGGTCTCGATCTCTTGACCTCATGATCCACCCGCCTTGGCCTCCCAAAGTGCTGGGATTACAGGCGTGAGCCACTGCACCCGGCGCTTTTTTTTTTAAAGACATAGTTTTACACTGTCAACTGGAGTGCAATGGCATGATCTCGGCTCACTGCAACTTCTGCCTCCCGGGTTCAAGCAATTTTCTTGCCTCAGCCTCCTGAGTAGCTAGAATTACAGGCGCCCACCACCACACCTGGCTAATTTTTTGTATTTTCAGTAGAGTTGGGTTTTACCATGTTGGCCAGGCTGGTCTCGAACTCCTGACCTCATGATCCACCCACCTCGGCCCCGCAAAGTGCTGGGATTACAGGTATGAGCCGCTGCGCCCGGCCAGCAACAGTCCTTTTTAATGTTTCAGGTAGCTTTGTCAAGGACATCCTGCGATGCAAAAATAGGGTTTAAAACAGGGATCAGCAAACATTTCTCTAAGGAGCCAGATGATAAACAATGCAGTTTTTCAGGCTGTATACTCTCCGTCTCAACCACTGCACAGCCACAGATGAATGGGCCTGGCTGCGTTCCAATAAAACTTTACTTACAAAAATAGGCCATGAATGGGATGTGACCAGTGGGCTGTACTTTGCTGACCCCTGCTTTAAAATAAGGACTGAGACCCTGCATTAGTCAGAGAACTCAGGTGACAGAGCAGGGTCCAGAGGCGAGTCTCCGGCTCCTCCCAGCTCCGTCACAATCTGGGTGGCAGAGCTGAGCATCTTTGTGTCTCAGTTTCCTCACCTGGAAAACAGAGGAGGAAGAGAGGTTCTTCCTTCACCAAGTAACTGAAGATCTGAAGAGAACCTATGTGTGCTACACATACAAGGTACCAAATAAACCCCGGACCTTACTCACCAAGACACCCCCAAGGCCATGCAGGGAGGCCGTGCAGAGCCCCCACAGCTCAACCTCCCTCTCCACGGGGACAGTAAGACCCCCAAAGTGCCAGCCAGCAGGGTCGAAGGGTGGAACAGCCTGGGGTCTGCAGAGACAGGCCCGGGCCCAAGCCCCAGCTCCACTCTCTCTGGGCCTCAGTTTCCCCATCCATCAAAGTGGAAAGATTGCTCTCGCACAACCCACCACCCGGGGCTGAATTGACAAAATAAGACCGTGGTGGCGAAGAGATGGTGGGGAACAACGGGACCCACTCTCGTGCCAGAACAGGTCAGTACACTGGGCTTTGGAGAGGGCTAGAGGGGGTGGCAGCTTCACAGTAGCTCAGGCCCTCGTGCTTCCAGAAGGGGACTGCAGGATAGAAGTGCTCAGCCAAGAAGGTGGGCACTGGCTGGACGTGGCCCCAGGGAGCCCCGCCCTGTGCCTATGCTCGCAGCACAGACAACACTGACACATGCTGGCCCCACACTGCTGCTCTCAGGACAGCGTCCGGAGGGCAGCACACGCGGAGGGGGTTTCACAGACACCATCAATGCTCCCCTAGGGCACTGAGGCTGAACCCTGCCCTCAGAGTGAGTAATCAGTGGTTCAGGGTAGAGCAGGAACCCCATGTCCTCAGCCACATGGGCTGGGGAACCCAGGCATTAAAAGAAAAAGGCCAGCGCCATGGACTCTGCTGTGGGGAGCATAGAAAGGAGAGTCCCAAGAATCAAGAGAGACTTCGAGGATGGAGAACAGAGCAGAAACAGCCAGGCCTGGGGAGGGCGCAGGAGGGGCTGCAAAAACCACAGGGGAGGTTTTGGGGGTGACAGAAACCTTGTGTGCCTTGACTGTGATGACAGTTACAAAATATGTGCATCTGTCAGAATCCAGAGAACTCTATCTTCTGAAAGGCTGGGTTTTACTGCATGCAAATTACATCCCGCTAAATCTACCTTTAAAAAGTTATTAGGAAAAACCAGGGTGGAAAGGCTGGCTGAGTCCTGTGACTGGCTGACTGCTTCCTCCAGGAAGTCTGCCCTGACCACTCGAGGCCTGCAGGGCCTTGTGCTGTGTTGCCTCCTCCACGGCACCCGCCAGCCTAACCACTCGACTCCCACCTACCTGGGAGCGCTTGAAGGCTGGGGTCAAGTCTGATCAGGGTTGGGTCCCTAGCACCACCCAGCAAGAGGCTGGCTCGCAGGAGACCTCAGGACAAATAGTGCAGCATGAACAAAAGAATCCATCTGCTTCCCAGTGTAGACTCTCCCACCTCCTTTAGGGAGCAGCCCAGGCCCTGCCGGGCACTGGAGGCCACATCCCCCTCTCCTGCCCGGCCTGGCTGCCAGCAGTGCATGCTCCCCAGCACTCTCAGGCCTTGGCACCTGCCAGCCCTGTCCAGAGGCCACTCAGTCTCTGTCCCCACAGCATCACCTCTGCCACTGGCAGGCAGGATCTGCGCCTGGGGCCCCCCTGCACACCCAGCCCTCCAGCCCCACCTGCCCCATCCTTCCTCCTTGCCTCCATAGAGGTTCGCCTGCACCCCAGCCTTTTCCACGATTCTCCACTCCACAAACGCCACCCAGCTCTTCACCATGAATTACCCGTAACTGATTCAACTTGAGTTGACCTGATCTTGGTGTGTCAAGACGGGCATGAGAACAAGTCACAGGAAACCCGCCTCCACTGCTCCAGTGCTTAGGTGGAACAGCGCTCCGGCCTCAGCCTCCTGCTCTGTGAGCGGAGGGAACCACCCCCGCCTAGGCAGGAAGTCTCAAAAATCAGCAAGAACAGGGCCCTCAGCTGCCCCGTTGGTCTCATGCACCCTCCGCAGAGGCTTGTCAACGGGACAGCAGCAGCAGGACTATGGCACTCACCAGCCCCACGTCAGGTCACACGTGAAGGGACTCCAGACCCTCACACAGAGGAAGATCCTGGGACCAGCCTGAGATCCTGCCACCGGGAGCATAACCCGGCCCCAGCCTGTGTCCTTGGCCCCTTTGCCGTAACGTAAGGAACACAATCACCACAGAGAGGGATGCTAAGGCCCCTGGCCCCCCGGAGCGGCAAAATGAAAATCCACTCGCTGAGTCCTGCTCACAGGCGCAACCCCTTCGGCCCAAACCCTGCGATCTGCGTGTCTGGTCTGTGGATCAGGGCCAGCAACTACACTGCATCTGTGGCGGGCACTTCGGCCACGTTCACCGAAATTACACATGCACGAGCCTCTTGACGTGGCAACTCCAGTTCTAGAAAACAGCAAATATATGAGGATATTCACGGCCGTCTTGTTCTTAAAAGCAAAACACTCCAAAACCCTTTTTAAAACATCCATCACGGAGGCACCCGTTAAACTAATTATGGCCAATCCATAGAGCTGAATGTTCTGTAGTTGTAACAGAAAAAAAGTGGCAAATCTTTTACATCCTGAGAGGAAGTGTGTAAGATAAAGTCTCGCCTTCCTTAAACTGGGGTCTAATTTACGTATGGCAAGACTCACTCATTTTAGCATCAGCCTGAGTTCTGACAAGCGCAGAGGACACGAAGCCACCACCGCCCTCAAGGCACAGAACAGTCTCACTGACCCCAAAATGTCCTTGTGCTGCCCTGTGTAGCCGACCCCTCCCCTTCAATCCTGGCGAGCGCCAGCCTGTTATCCGCATTCTGTCCCCACGGTCCTGTCTCTCCCACAGTCAGACTGATGCCAGCAAACAGCATGCAGGCTTCTGAGTCTGACGGGAGTGTGAGGTCACCACGCTGTTTCCGCGTTCATCCCCAGCCTGGCATTGACTGTGCCACGGAGCACACACCTGCCTGAGGCACATTCACAGACGGGCCCAGAGTGGAGCCTCGGCTGCTGTGAGGAAAGGCACTGGGTGTCTGGGCACACAGGAAAGATGGGCACCGAGGGCCCTCTCAGGCCTCCTGAGCACACGAATCTCAGGAACGCACCACTCACTCACAGATTTCAATCGCCAGGCTCCAGACTCCTTGGCCTTACATTCAACAAAAGGAGAGACTTCACTCTTCTCCAGCTCCTCGAGAACCAGGAAGCAGCCCCAGGCAGAGCGCACACAGGCTCCCATCCCCCCGCCTGAGCCCCTGCACCTGCCCGCGGAGGAGAGCAGGGCACTCACCTTGTAGACGTGCCGCCAGTTCTTGCCGTGGTCATTGAGCCGCTTCCAGATCATGCTCATGATCTCTGAGAAGGCGACGACGTTGTAGGTGAGGTCGGCAATCTCCGACATGAGGGAGCTGGACGGGCCCCAGGGGTCATTGCTCGTGGCCTCTCGAACCTTGATCTCCGCCTCTGAGTAGTTGTGGACGATGTTCTTCATCTGGCGCCTCAAGGACGAGGTCGACATGGTGCCCTGCTGCAGCAGCAAGGGGCACAGGGCCCCTGATGCGTGGAGAGATGGGGCGACTCCGGACAAAGGCAGTGGCAGGCGCTGGCAGGTCACCGCATCTGAGAGGGGAAGAGGACCTCTGCAAACACAAACAGGACATGGGCTGCCCAGAGCTCTCAGGGTCAAAGATGAGACCCTAACTGTGGTCCACAAGGCTCTGTCCCTCGTTAACCTCTAGGCCTGACAGTAACCCCATCCATGTTTCAGTTCCTCAAACAGGCTGCCTCCTTCCTGCCGGGCCCCTGCTCAGTGAGGCAGAGTATGCAGTGGCAGATCAAAGGCCCACGCCCTGGCTCGGCCACTTCCCGGCCAGGCCACGCTGGGCGGGCTGCCATCTTCTGCACCTCAGCCTTCTCGTCTGTCAAATGGGGCTCCATGTGGCCATCTCGGGAACTGATGCTCTGTAAACACTGGCAGAGAGTCCCAGGACGAGGCCATGCGCTCTTTCTTCTTCCTCACCCAGGGATGGACACTCACCACGAGGGCTCTGCTAACACTTCTCAAGTCCACACCCAAACACCACGGTTGCCCTTCCCCGGAGCCTCATCCGTAAACTCAGTCTCCCTCACGATTTTATATTGTCTGATTCTGTAGCTAAGGTTAACCCACAGGCCTCCAGCAGGCAGAGATCATGTTTGTCTAGACATGGCTTTTCCCAGCAAAGAAGCTGGCCCAGAAAAACCATTCAGTAAACCATGCAGGGAGGAAGTGCGGGGGCAGGTGAGACCACAGGAACAAGGGTGGGGGGACAGGAATACACAGCAGAAACAACACATGGGAAAGGCGGCTGATGGAAAGGAGTAATGACGGGGGGCAGGAGCAGGGAGCCAACCCAGGGTGTCAGGAACTGCGGAAGCCAGAGGACCAGACAGGACAGGCGAAGCCCAAGGCTCAGAAGAGATAAGGAACCTAACAGCTCCACTGCCTGGGTCCCAGCTGAGAGCCAGGCGCTCACTCAGCACGAGAGGGACATTCCCTCTTTCAACAGTGCATGTAGAGACTGGGCTCCTGGAGGTTAAATAATTCAACCAAAGTCACACACCAGGAATGGCAGGGCAGACTCAACCCAAGGCCCACCTGAACTCCAAAACTTGTACTTTTAAATTAACCTAAATTACATTAACCCAACCCAAAACTGGTGATAAGAAACAGAAGGAGAGTCAAGCAAATGATGATTACACCAGCAGATACTTGTGAGGCTCTTATCCCAGGCCAGGCACTGCTGTAAGCGCTTTACATGTATTAACTCAGTTAATCCTTGAAACAACCCCATGATTCACAGCCACCTCACAGGGTGGAAACTGAGACACAGAGAGATTCAGCTTCTTGCCCAGGGACACACACCTCACTCCTGGAGCAGCCTGGTTCCAGAGCGAGCTCTAATCACCAGTCTATGCGGCTCCAAGGAGCCACAGAGGGAGGCTTACAAAGCCTTACGACGATGTAAGCCCAGGGGAGATAGGGATGACTGAGAGAGGCTGGCCTCTGCTTCCAACTCAGGCCACAGGGCCAGGCACCTGAAGACAGATGTGCCGGAGTCCCAAAGCAGCCCCAGCCCAACACATTATGATGAAGCAATGATGTAACAAATACAGAGAAGGAGACTGGCCAGAAATGAATTTAACAAATACAGAGAAGACTGACAAGAAACAGACACAGAGAAACCCAGGCAGAGAGAACTACCCAGAGAGACAGCGAGAAAGACACAGACAGCAGCAGATACGAGAACATGGGAAAATAGGGAGGCAGGAGGCCAAGGAGGAAAGATAGAGGCCCGGAAACATGACATCTGGCACTGAGAAATAAGAGACAAGAAAAATGGCATATAACGGAAAAGAACATAAATTCGGGTTCAAATCCTGGCCACATTAGCTACCTGCAGCACAAACCTCCTTGAGGTGCAGTTTGCTCCACTCTGAAAGGAAAGAATGCCTACCTGGCAGGCCTGTTGATTAAATAAGATGGGTACATACAGTGCTTGGCCCTGTGCCCCACAGATAGTAGGCGCTCAGTAACACTGGCTGCTATTATTATCAGAGAAAAAAACAGAACAGTCCCAAAAGAGTGGCAGTAGAAAATGCACTATCTTCATACCGTGTAGTGTGCAGGAGAGCAAATACACACGAGCACAGCAAAGCTAAGAGTTCTCAGATACTGCCTAGAACGACTAAATTTCAAATTAAATTGACTCAAAGAGCGTTAATAGATTAAAAAGCATACAAAGAATATGGCAAAATTCTCCAAGGAATACTCCAATAACCGACCGACATCTAACGCTTACTGTGTAAAAGTAAGCACTGTAATAATAAAAACCAAAGCTCCCAGTAATCACACACTTCCTATGTATCAGAGACCGTCCGGCACTTTAGAAGCATCACCTCGATTCACACGCACAAGGGCCCTATGGTGTAGGAACTATGAATGTCCCATTTTAAAGACTAGGAAACTGAGGTTTGGAGATACGGAATAGCACATGGCAAATATCACACAGCTTAGCAGGCAGCCCGGGCCTCTGAATCCAAGCCTGGGACTCTTCACCATCACACCAGAGACTCAGAAAACTGCAGAAAAGGGGCAGATTCTTCTAGACCAAGCAGCAGACTCCTGGAAAGAGACTTCAGGATTGGAGGTGATAGATACGGGGGCAAAAACAGATGCGAAGACGGGGCAGAGGTAAGCTCTGCACCACAGGCAGAAGAGTCCGCAGGGGAGGGCTAGGGACACCCAGCGAAATGAAGACTGGAAACTCAGAGACAAGAACAAAATCCTGAGAGACACAGACATGACAGAGGAGAAAGAGACTCGGGACAGACACACTCCTACGTCCAAACCCTCTTCTAAGACCACTGCAACAGGCAGAGGCCCACGGCAAACAGACGCTGACAGACACGAGAGAGGGGGAGACACGAGGGGAGGGGGAGAGAGACAGACACCGACACGGGGGCGGTCAAGGCCGACCCAAGAACAGAGACACAAAGGCCGCCAGAGACACCCAGAACCCGAGGCCCGGCCCGAGCCCGCGCGCGCCGCGGCCCAAGCCCAAACACCTGGAGCAAGCGGGTCGGCGTCCCCCGCGCTCCGCCCCGCGCTCACCTCGGCCCCCTCACACCGGGCTCCGGGGGGTCATGGCGGTCAGCCCCCTGCCCCGCTCGGCCTCGGTGTTGCGGGGCGTGCGTCGGGCCGCGGACGACGGACCAGGAGGCGCCACGGGCGCACGCACGAACGCACAGAGGGCCGCACGCCGAGGGCCCCGCCGCCCCGCCGCCCAGAAGGGGCGCGGAGAACCGGGCGGGGGAGGGGAGCCGCCGGGAAGACGGGAAGCTACCGAAGGCGATGGACCGGAAGCGGAAATTGCCGCGCTCCCCGCCCTCCCGTGCCGCACCCGGCCCAAGCAGGAGTTACTTCCGCAGCCCCGCCAACCAGGGAGGCATCACTTCCGGCGCGCAGGTCCTCGTTACTAGGTGCCCTTTACGTCATTTTTGCCCGCCGCCGCTAGGCCCCGCACGGGACACCGAGGCTCAGTCCCAGCTCCCTTCGCGGAAATCAGAGTTCCTGGCGCACCCACGCCCGCCCCGTCCCGCTCGGCCAATCCTCCCTCCTGTCGGCGGGGTGGGAGAGCACTCGGGAACTTCACGCCCCCCCCCCCCCCCCCCCCCCCGCTCCCGGAGCCGTGCCTGTGCCAACCCCCAGAAGCGCATTGCGCCAGCAGGGAAGGCCCCGGGGATGCGGATGCCGGCACCAGGGGCGTCCCGGTCAGGGTCCCGCAGTTTGCCAAGGGGATCCCCACCCGAGCCCGGAACCGAGGAAGAGGGTGGGACACACTGGACACACAGCCGCTCCATAAAGTAAAATACAACAAAATGTTTAATGAGCAAATTCGTCTTAGCAAATATGAAACTGCCACAGAGAGTAGGAGAGGGACAGAGCCACGGGGCTGGGCGCAGATCGGGGAGACTAAAGAGGGAAAAATGAACTACATAAGAAATCCGGGAGGGGACCAGAGAGGACCAGAGGCCGAAGGAACAGAGCTGTGGTCCTGATAAGGGAGAGGGCAGGGCACTGAGGGCCGGACAACAAAATTCAAAATAGTTTGGCCATAAAATATAAACACGCTATGTTCCTACTGTGGGGAAGGGGAGGAGAATGGGGTCTAAGGGAGAAGGGAGAGGCTGTTTTGGGAGGGGCTAGGGGTCTTACCCCGCCCTGCTGTGCACCCTGTCCCCATCCCAACCCCTTCCCTCTGTGTCTGTGTGGGTGCATGTTGTCTTGTGGGCTGTGTGCGCACTTCCCCAGTCCCCTCCCTGCCCTAACCCCCAACCCCCGCCCCCCACCCTTAATTGCTGCCATTCCAGTTGCTGCCGGCTGCCGTGTGTTGTGCGGCTGTCACTCCTCTGCCCATCGTCTTCAGAGGGGGATAAGGGGGGGGGGGCGGGAGTGGGGAACAGCCCCCAGCCAGCCCTGCCCCCACCCTCCCCCGGCCGCCTCTACCAGAAGTCCCGGCGGTGATAAGAGTCGGGGTCACAGTATTTTGTGACAACCACTCTGTTGGCGAACTTGCGGCCTGTCAGGCCCTGCATGGCTTTCTGGCAGTCAAACACAGAGGTGAACTCCACAAAGATCTGTGGGGAAAACAAAGCCAGGTTTGTGAACAAGGCTCACACCCAGCGGCCAGCCAGCATCCACCCAAATCCAGAACTGAACGCAGGAAGGGGCAGGGAGGAAGGGGCTTTGCCACAGGCGTCAGAAAGGGACCCTTAGTGGAGGTTTGGTGGAATTCACCGAAAACATCCTGCAAGATCAAAACACATGAGCACAGACACACCATAGGCATGGAGAATCAGTAACGCCACAGAGGGCAGGCGGGAGGCAGAGGCAAGCTCACCACCCCTACCCAGGGGTCTCTCATGCTGAGTGTCTACTCCACACCAGCCATCACGGTGGGCGCTCCCAGAACCACAACAGCCATGTTCTCCCAACAATAAATGAAGTGAGGGATGCTCGGAAGTTAGGACTCAGAAAAAACAAGTATTCTTGAGGCAGAAACATTTGAACATGGAATAGGCACTGAAAACTTAATTTTGCTAATGTAATCATGCTATTACAGTTTTGTTAAACAATTTTTTAAGGTTATCTGGTTAGAGCAGTGGTTGTCAACTGGGGGAGGGGAGAGGGGCATGTCCCCAGGGAACCCTGAGCAATGTCGAGATACTTTCGGTCATCTCAAAGCAGGGAGTAGTGCGTCTGCACCTGATGGGTGGAGACGGATGATGCCTCTCAACATCCTACAACATATAGCACAGACCCCCACAGAGAAGTTATGTGACCCAAAGCTGAGAATTCAGAGAAACATACTTAAGGATTTCAGGAGAAATGTATCTGATATTCTTTATCCAGCAAAGAAAAAAGCGGCGGCGGGAGAAATTAGCTGAATATAAAAAGAATGACAAAAATATTGGCAACTTTATTGCCAATAAAGGAGGCAGGTAAAGGAACACCAAAATATTACTACATATACTATGATAAAAATATATTACTATCACAGTCTCTGCTTTAAAATATATTTGCAAAGATAAGTAACAAAAAAAATGTAATAAATAAGACGCAATTTTTTTTTTCTGAGACAAGAGTCTTACTCTGTCACCCAGGCTAGAGTGCAGTGGCACAATCTCGACTCACTGCAACCTCTGCCTCCTGGTTTCAAGTAATTCTTCCTCGGACTCTCAAGCAGCTAGGATTACAGGCATGCACCACCATGCCCAGCTAATTTTTGTACTTTTAATACAGATGGGGTTTCACCACATTGGCCAGGCTGGTCCTGAACTCCTGACCTTGTGATCTTCCAGCCTTGGCCTCCCAAAGTGCTGGGATTACAGGTATGCGCCACCATGCCTGGCAAATGCAATAAATTTAATATGCAAGACAGGTCAGCTGATCCCAAAGGCCAGGGTCTCTCCATTCCTTCTTGTTCCCACAAATGTTTCCTCAGCTTCTGCTTGAGCCAAGCTCCATCCCAGCACCAGAGGGCAGCCCTGAGCAGCCCTGACATACCGGCTCAAGGGATGGGGACTCTGGAGGGCAGCGGGCATGCCGTTGGCCTTCCACATGCTCCTCTGAGATGCCCCTTCCACCTCTCCAGCTGCCCTCCCCAACTCTGTTCTCCCTGGGCAAAGCACTCCCACATCCCAGGCCAGACCTGCAACCATCAGCCCTCACACTGGGAACACAGACCTGTCCAGCTAACTGTGGATGGACATCTCTACTGGGTGTCTCAGAAACCGCAAAGCCAGCCAGCCCCACACCTGCTTACCCCTACAACCTGCATCACCCCTGCATCTCACCTGCCATCCCCACCATCAAAGCTGCCACCAAGCATCTCATAGGCCTTCTCCCTCCCCTCCACACCAATCACCAAAGTCTGCATACTTCCCAGGCTCAAGTCTCGAATCTATCAACCCCTCTCCATCCCCTGCTACTACTTTAAATCACCATCTTTCACCCAGATTATTCCAGACCTCCCCACACCATTCCTTTTCTCAACAGCGGCCAAAATCACCTCAAAAATGGAACCACAGCCCTGTTTTCTCTTTAAAAAAACCCCACCACTCCAGGGAGAAACAGCCTCTTCCACAACATATGAAGGCCCTCCCCACTCAGGCCCTGCAGAGCCAGCCTTGGCCCTGACACCCCTGGCTCCTGGGCCACTTCAGCAGCACCGACCCTCCAGCTCCTGGCATGCCCTCCTGCTCATCCACATCCTGCCCTGCGAGGAAGCGCCTGCTGTAGCTCTGCACCCTCAACCTCACTACATGGGGCCATTTCCATCTGCCAGGCGTGACCACACTGGAGGCCTCTCAATAGCTTCCCTCCCATCTGGCTCAAAATAACTGGTCATTCTAAGACCCACGCTGCCCTCCAAGGCCTGCCACTCAGCCCCAGCCCACCACCTCCCTCCCTCACCTGCTCACTGCCACCCCTTGACCTTGACCCCTGAATGAACACCACGCCCAGGAATGCTGCAACTCAACACGACATGGGTGCCCTCTAACAGCTGCATCCCCAGGGCTTCAGCAGCACAGGATGGAAGAGACCTCTATTCATTACTGAAGTCTCAGAGCCTGGTCCAATGGGAATTCCACAAACACGCCCTCACCACTGCCTCCCTCGAGAGGCAGACAAGGCGAGGTGATGACACCTGTCACAGCGCTGGAGGTGACAGGACTTGGTGGGCTCTGAAATCAGACTGCAAAAACCTGAAACCTCCCTGTGTAGCCGCCCCCACTTTTGCCTGTCCTCCCACGATGGGGCTCAGGAGCTACTGGGAGGGCTCAGGGTGAGCACAGACACAGCTTCAGCAGGGTGCCTCGCACACAGGAGACACCAGCAGGTGTCCTGGGGCTGTTCCCAGCACTCTTCACTGCTCCACAGACCAGGCAAAACCATTTCCACAAGCAAGACCACTTAAGGAGGAGGAGCAGAGTCTAGCTCTCAACCAATACAGAGCTGCATTCCCCAGCTACTGACCCTCCTGCAGGCCCTGGGCCCCCACAGGACCACACACCCCTCTGGGTCACCAACATTTCCCATGGCCAGGCCTGAGGGCGGCACACAGTGATGGCACCTATGCTTGTGAAGCAAAGGGAGAGCCAGACAGGGAGAGCAGGAGAGAGGAAGAGGAACAGGGGAAGACAGAACAGGAAGAAGGCTGGGGCAGGGAGAGGAGGAGAAGGGGAGAGGGTGAGGAAGTGGGGCGCGGGCCCGGGGCATCCTGACCTTTCCGCAGCCAGGCACCTCGACACCGTCCACAGGCCGGGGGATCTCGATAGACTTGACAAGCCCGTACTTGCTGCACTCGTCACGCACGTCCTCCACGATCTCCTCATACTCCTCGTCGTCCAGCAGCTCCTCGGGCAGCACCATGTTCATGAGGCACAGGACCTCAGTCGGGTGGCCGCCCATCTGCACCTGGGAGCTCATCAGCCCCGGCACTTGCAGGGTCACAGGCGTCTGATTGATGGTACTCTGTGGAGCCAGAGGACAAAGGAGTGTCACAGGGGGTCCAGACCCAGTCACCCTCTGCTCAAGCCTGTGCCCCTTGGATGCCCACCCTGGGGAAAGGCCAGCTCTCCACTTCAACACCTAAAGCCCCACTCCCCAACACTGCACTGAATGACCCCCAAATGCCTTCCCATAAATGCTGGGGGAGAGATTAGGAACACCTGTCCCTAGCCAGCCCCTCCCAACCCTGGGGTCCCTCGAGCCAATGGAAGATGACGTGCCGGGGGGCTCACCAGCGTGGCATTCTTGGCTCCCACACTCGCCCTCTGGACAAGCAGCTTCTTATCCCCCAGCTGCATGCCGTTCAGCCCCGCAATGGCCTGCGTTTGGAGGACGAGGGGTGGAGGGGTGCGGGGAGAGGTGGGGTCAGGGACCGGGAGCCCAACACCTACCCCCAAGCCGGGGCATTGGTAGGGGAAGAGGGGAAGGCAAAGGGGATGAAGAGCCTGGAAAAAGTCAACACCATGGGACAGGGACCAGCCCACACTCAGGGCGCTGCCTCAGGTTGGCCGCCTCCCGCCCCGTCCCAAGGAGGGGAGACCACAGCTTGGCAACAGCACAGGGCGGGGAAGGACAGATGCGGCAGCGGCCAGGGACCGGGGACTCACCTGATCCGTGACGTTGATGTCCACGTACTCACAGAAGGCGTAGCCCTTGGAGAGCCCCGTGGCACTGTCCTTGACCAGGTTGAAGGCCTTGAGGGGCCCAAAGGATGTCAGCAGCTCTTTGACCTACAGCGGCCGAGAGTCCATTAGGGCTGGGCTGAGGTGGGGCAGGGTGTGGGGAGGGGACTGGAGGGAGGCAGGGAGGTTACCTGGTCATCATTTAGGTAGTTGGGCAAGCCCCCGATGAACAGCTTGTGAGCAGAGTCAGGGACCACAGTGGACACAACCCCTATGGGCAGAGAAGAGACAATTCCAGGACCAGGTCAACTCCCAAAAACCTGGGACAGTCCTGAGGCAAGGAGGAGGGGCCACACCACACGCCCATCACCCCCCGGCAGCCTGATCTGACAAGGGAGGGCCTGGCCAGTGGCACACCACGGCTCCGTGAGAAGAAGGCACCATGTCTCCCAGATCTGCCCAGCCTCAAAGGAACCTCAAACTAGAACATCCCCCAAAACACCCCGAGGGCACAAAAACCCAAGTTCACACCCACCTCTGCCACCTGCTGCTGTGGAACGCTGGCAGGTCACCTGGGCTTGGGACCCACTGGTGAGTCCCAACACACTCCACCCCTTCACTGACAGCCACCCAGGCAAGGCTCCCATTAACGCTCGGTCCCCCATTTCACGCCCTGTCAGAACAGCAGGTGCCACTGCAGGGGCAGCCTGCCCTCATAAGTGGCATGACGAGATGAGGAGCCTAGGCTGCTCGGGCAGTCTCAGGACAGCATCCATGGCATGAGCTGTTCTGAGCTGTGTGGGAGCTGTGGGCTGACTCCAGGCCTGACACACCACAGTGGGGCTTAGCAGCTGAATTTATCAGCCCAGGATCCTGCCCTCTCCACTGAACTCTGGACTCAAAGACAGGCACCTGCTGATGGGTTACTTCAACCTGACACCCCACAGGCTCTGCCAATGTATCTTGGTGCTGAGCTGTGAGATGTGAGCTATGCAAGGCCCCAGTTCCCCACCAGCCTGACTCCCAAGTTCAAAGCCTAGACCATGTGGCCTCCCCTTCCTCTGCAGCCCCCACACCAAGTGTGAGTGGCCCCATGCCACCTCCATCCTGATCCTGGGAAGAAATAGGTAAGAGTTAATGAGGAAGAGCCTTAGAGGCTGAACCACTGTGCCCATGGGAGGAGGGGAGGCGCCGCATGCACCCTTTCCCACCAATCTACTCAAGCCCCTCTAGCCCATGATGACACTGCCCCCTGCAGAACTGGAAGCACCAACCCAGCCGGCTCTAGTCACCAGAGGGGGGCCACATAGACCCCAGGAGACCCGGCTCATCTGCCACAGGGACGAGCGGCAGCAGCCTGGGAGCAGGACGTGTACCGAGCACTTGCCCACGAGCCAGCCATCTCCTACTGCAGCGCTGTAGATACAGCACACACGGCAAAAACTGAGGCGCTCAGAGAAGCCACAGAGGCAGGAAAAAGGCGGCCTCCAGAGCCTGCACTCGGCTGTGACTCTCCACAGGCAGTGGGGCAGGCTGCAAGCTCTGCCTGGGTTCAAGGAAGAAGGGGCCTCACTGGAGCTGGGCCCCAAACCCTGGCTCTGCATGTCTCACTGGAGCAACGTGGGGCCGAGGGTACAAGAGCTGGGCTCGCCGGGTTCATGGCTCATTGGGCTCGAGTCATATTTGTTCCACATGAGGCTCCAAGGGCCCGTGTCTTCACCTGCAGAATGGGAAGGACCCTGGCACTCATCGTACAAGCCTCGTCCATGAGAACAGCTCGGGCCGAGTGTTTGATTTAATAGAACTGAGAACAGGCACAGCAGTCCCTGTGGCCTCAGCATTTGCTAGGCTCAGTGCCCACAACAGGGCAGGCCAGCCACTGTCCCCTGACAACTTCAAAGGAATCTTCTCCACTCATCACTGAGGAGGATAAGCCCCACTTGACAGGGACGTTGCGATAGTCGGGTGGGGAACGAGCCCCATGCCTCTGTAACGGTTGCTGTCTATAAAGCATCACAACTGGAGCAGAGGTGGTGTGGGAAAGACCCAGCAGGGATCCCCACTGTCCCAAAGCTCTTTCCTCATCCGGAAGATGGAGGAATACCCACTCCCATGGTGACCAGGCCAGCTTGGCCCAGGGGTGCCTCAGAGGAGTTCGGCAGCCACTGCTATCACTGGGCCACCCTCAGCCCAGCCCCTGGCAGAGCACCCCATCGCCCTCAGAAGAGTCAAGCCCCTCAGCCTGGTAACAGAAGCAAACGTTAGATCCATAACCCACCCTTCCTATTCCCCAAGGCCCACGTGTCCCTACCCAGGAAGGAAACACTGCAGAGAGGCCAGCTGTGCGGCAATCCATCCATATTTACAAAAACAGGCCGTGGGCCAGGGTTAGCCTCTAAACTGCCCTGCCAATCACTGTATCATGGAACTGCCATGAAGGCTAAAGGTGATCCGTGGAGTGCACTTAGGACAGTGCCTGACACACACAGGAAGCACCAGCAAGTGGCAGGCCACTTACGTGATCTACAAAGAACAAAAAAGGCAGTGGCTTTACCGGGCAGAGACATGGGGAAGATACTCTATAGCTTGATCTGGGATGCATACCCATACGTAAAAAGTCCATAAAGATTAAAGCATGTCAATACATACTACACAACAGGCTCTAAAACATGAGCAGAATTTACCAAAACTCATGGTGGACAAGCACTGAGCTGGGTGCAGTGTCCCACACCTGTAATCCCAGCACTTTGGGAGGCTGAAGTGGGTGGATCACTTGAGGTCAGGAGTTCAAGTCCAGCCTGACCAACATGGTGAAACCCTATCTCTACTAAAAATACAAAAATTAGCCGGGCATGGTGGCAGGTGCCTATAATCCTAGCTGCTTGGGAGGCTGAAGCAGGAGGATTGCCTGAACCCCAGAGGCAGAAGTTGCAGTGAGCCGAGATCGCACCACTGCACTCCAGCCTGGGCAACAGAGCTAGACTCCATCTCAAAAAATAAAACAGAAAGAAAGAAGCAAAGTAGTGGAGGCAGGTGAGGGACCCAGCCCGAGTCCTGCTGGACACAGATGTGCTTCTGTCTGACACGCCACATCAACCACCCTGAAGCTTCCTAAAAGGCTCCTCCAACGGTGGGTGCTGGCCAGCAGAACCCCACCTCCTCCATGTCCCGGGTCTGAGACACAGCCGTACCCCAACAGGGTGCCGGACAAGCCTCAATTCTCACTCACATCCCATTCATCAACTGCAAGGGTCAGCAAACAGCCTGTGCTGACAGGGCCCACTGCCTGCTTACGTGCCCGCTGCACGTTCTCTAAAGGGAGACCGTCCCGTGGCCTGGGAAAAGCACGGGAAATCCCCATCTCAGCAGCCACGCGTGTTAAGGTGTGCCAGAACACAGCCAGTCCCATGCAGGCAGACGCCCTCCAGCTGCTTCACACACAGTGAAATGGTCTGCCCACCCCTGGTCTGCTCTGTTACCTACCAATTAGAGATGATATTAAACACAAGAGGAATGGCTATGAGGAATGGCCTGAACACAAGATTCAAGGTAAATGCTGGGAGACAAAAAACGAGTGAATATCCAGGTGCCAGACCCCACAGCAGGAGCTCTGCTGACAACTGCCGATGGTACCCCAGCCCCGCCATGCACAGACTGAGCCCTCTGAGGTCCCACAGCCGCAGACCAGGAAGAGGTCCAGGCCATAAGCCCCTCACTTCCCCAGCACCTTTGGTCTGTCCTGGCTCTGCCACGTACAAGCTGTGTGTCCTCAAGGAAGTCACAGCTCACTGTCCTGGCCCCAGACGCCTCCTCTATTAGCAGAGAGGACCCCACTCACAGAGACATGGAGAAAGCAGGTCAAAGACATCTGTGTTCTCCAGTACCTACATGACTCCCTACGCCACTCCAGCTGGGCTGAAGTGAAGGATGGGCCAGGGAAGAGGGTTAAGGGAGATGGGGGCCCTTAATGGATCCCCCACTCACCAGGCACATAGACGGAGGGGTTCTCTGACATGCCAGGAAGCGGCTGGTAGTCATGAGGCCTGCGGATCTTTAGTGACTGGCCCTGGAAGATGATGCCATCAAAGGCCATGGCCTGGGTAGTCTCGTCCACTGAGCGGAACTGAAGAGAGAAAGCAGTGGTGAGGGATGAGGGTAAGGGACGAGCACAGCCCCACATGCTCCAGAATCAGGATTTCTTCTTTCCTTTCACTCATATCAACAAATGTAACATACCAGGCCCTGGGCCAGGCAATGGGAGGACAACAGACATGCACGTCCCCAATGCCAGGAGTTCACACTCCACAATTAAAGACACCAGGCACCCAACACACACAAAGGCAAACACACAATTGCAGGCTGTGATGATGAGGGAGGGGCAAAGTGCTGAAAGGGGATGTTATGGTGGGATGACAGTACTGGCGACTTTCTGGTGAGGAGACATTTCAGCCGATACCCGGAGCAGTGCAACGGAAAGCGGACTTCAGTGAGGCGAGTACAGAGCAAGAGCAAGCGCTGGGAAACCTCTGCAGCAAGCTACCAACGGCCTTCACAGTATTTCACCAGAGAATCAGTCCACCAAGAGTGGTCGACCAAAAACCAAGGCCCTTTTCCAGACACTTGAGAAACACTGACATGTAGGACTAGTTAATAACATCAGTTAGCTGGGGTAAGTAACTCCAGCCAAGTGGGCAGGTGCCTGGTACGTTCTGGGAAGGTCAGTGTGGCCAGGCAGGCCTCTCAGGTCACAGGGAAGCAAAGGGGAGGCAGACAGTAGAATCGATCTGTAGAGCTATTACAGGGCTCACTTGGGCAACCAGGTAGAGAATGGACTGCAGAGGGCCCGGTGGAAACAGCGCAAGGCAGTGTGACACACCTCAGGCCTGAGGGACAGGCCCTCCAATCACACACATTGGCTTGACCCCACTCACTCCCCCGCTCACCTCCAAAAAGGCAAAATTCTTGTCCTGGTTGATCTGCACAGCCAAGACCGGGTTGCCGGGGGCCTGGGTCAGCCCCCCCAGGCGCATCTGGGCGTTGAAGAAATCCATCATGGCCTCCTGCAGAGGGAATAGGAGACAGGGGGGGGCGGGGGAAGGGAGGTGGAGAGAGGAGGGGAAGGGTGAGAGAGGGAGACACAGAGGGGTTTGGGGGCAAGGGGAGAGGGATGAGGGGAGGGAGGAGTCGGGGAAGGAACAGTGGATTATGGGTGGGGGTGTAGAAGTCAATAATACGAACAGAAGCAAGAGAGAAAATGGGGAGGAAGCAGTAGCAAGAGAAGGCCAAGGGCAGGCGACGGACAGGCGTTGGGGGAGAGCCACAGGGGCCCCAAAAAACCAGGGGAAAGAAGATCGTTCAAGAAAAGGCAGAAGGAATGATGACAACGCAAAATGAAGAAAAACATGAAACAGAGATGGAGAGACACACAGGAAGGGACACCCGGTGGAGACAGACAGAACAGTGGAGGGAAGTAGAGAGGAAGCAGCAGGCAGGGGCAGAGACGAGCAAGGACAGAAAGAAGAGCAGGACAGAGACGAGCAAGGAGGTCAGAGTGCAGGGGCGGGAGAGGAGGAGTGTGGGGAGGAGGGGCAGGGTGGGAGGGGAGGAGAAAAGAGTGATGTGGAGGAATCTGGCCCTGGAGTCCGGGGGCTGGTTTATCAAATGTAGCAAAGTGCAGGTTGAGAAAGTCAGAATGGACCTTACTTGCCTTCAACGATGGTAGCAAACTTTTTGTTGCTACGAGGGATCTCAGCCCCACAATATTTCACTTTAAAGAGAAATGGAAACAACTCTTTGATCTCGGGATTCTCAGGGGGTGCCACAGGAAGGGGTGGGGGAGAGGGATAGGGAAAAGGAGTGGTGGGGAAGGGGGGAGGTCAGGGGCGATCAAAAATAAAAGAACAGCGACCATGGGAGGGACATGGGGAGAGGATGGGGGACAGGCGGCAGAGAACGAGAGGCATGTCAGAAAAAAACTGAGGGGCAGCGTGCGTCTGTGTGTGTGTGTGTGTGTGTGTGTGTGTGTGTGTCCAAGTCTCCCTCTCTGTCTCTCTTCGGCACGTAGGTACAACACGTGGGTACATTATGTGTGTGCTTGATCCCTGGGTTGCTGGAGGAGGTTAGGGGAGGGGAGACGGGAGAGGGGAAGAGGAGGGAGGGAGGGCCACCCCCAGCCCGGCCCCTGGCTGGCTCAACTCCATCCGTCCGTCTGGGAGGGGGCCGGGGGGTCTTGCAGGAGCAGAGTCTGACCCGTGCAGGTTGGGGAGAGGGAATGGAGGGAAGGGGAGGAGTGGGAAGGGAACAAGGGAGAGGGGAGGGGCAGGGGGAGGGCAGTACCTCAGTAATGCCAAAGGGGATGTTGCCGACGTAGAGGCGCCGGGCCTGTCTGGTCATCTGGCTCCCGACCACGGGCACCGGCGTTGGGGTCACAGCCAGACCGTCAGGGGTCATGGTGGGGAGAAGAGCAGTGGCTGGAATCTGACCCGCGGCTTGAAAGGGGGTAAAAACAGGACATAACCCCATCAGGGGAACACTCAGTGACCACCCACACTACACACTAGGAGTTCCCCTCCTCAGCAGAAAGCTCCTACAGGCTCTCGGCCTCTAGAACCCTCTCCCCACCCTCTGGGCCCCAGTCAGTAACTGCTGCTCATGCGAAGCCTCATTTCCCAATGTCGTCCAGATGGAGGCCTCATTCGCATTAACCATGGGTGTCTGGTCATCTCCTCCTCTAGGGAGGCTTCAAAAGGGCAGAGGCCAGAAGCCCCAGGGGTGTGCAGCCCTCTGTGCACACACACACAGGTGTCTGCAGAGAATCCCGCCCCTGCACCCTCCACCTCTGGGAGCAGCCCGGCCTCAGGCCTACCTTGCATGGCCTTGTACTGCATTGGAGTGATGTGTTCGAAGCCTGGCGGTGGCACATCCCAGTATTTACGGACCTTCTTCTTCTTCTCGTGACGGGGGGAACGACTGGGGGAGGTGGGAGGGGAGAGCGGGGCAGGGCAACCTCAGTCTGACCAACAGTGGGCCTCAGAGCCCCTCCCAGGGGCGCTTTCACCCTCCCCCCACCATGTAAGCTGCACTCTCTCCAGGGAAGGAGAGGATCTGGGACAGGGCCTGGGGAAGGGGTGCTGGTTTCAAGGCAAGTGGACTCTTCCCAGTGCTTGGGCCAGGGCTGGAAGTGGACAGGGCAGGGTAGGCGGGCGTGAGGAAGGTGAAGGGAGTGGACATCAGGGTGGAAGGGGCAGGAAGAGAAGCTCACATCAATCCACCGTGCTCCTCTTTAGCGCCTCTGGTCAAAGGTTTGCTGGGGGGTGGGAGGGAAAGGTATGGGGAGGGGTGACTGGGGACCCTCGTCTTCCCCACATGCCACACCCCCCCCAAGGGCACTGAGCCCCAGGGTGGGAGCAGGGCTGAGGTGAACAAGCAGCAAGCAGGTCCCCCTCGGCCCTGCCATTTCCCCCCGAACACTCCCACCCCCAGGAAAGAGGAAGTGAGGAAAGGGGAAAGGAGACAGGGGCCAGGAAGGACCAGTCTCTAGCTGGAGAAACTGCGGGGAGAAGGCAGGAGAACTCCTATCCTGCCCTTTCTCACCTAAGGGGCAGAGAGCAGAGACGGGAGCCTAGAGAAAAGAGGCGGTGGAAACCAACACCCCCGAGCCAGAAAAGAAGCCCAGGCTGTGGACATTGCCTCACTCCCAAGAGCTCCCTTCTCCAAGGAGGCAGGGAAGAAAGAAACTGGAGGCAGAGACCAACCCCCTCGAAGAGAGTCTCACAGAGAGCCACAGAGAGTTGAAAAGAAGAAACAGGCCCTCAGAGTCAGAGACAGAGAACAGCCCCTTGTAAAGGAAAACACAACATCAATTCCATGGCTCCAGATAAAGAACCTATTGCTCCAGCAACCCACCAGCAACCCCCAAAAGAGGAAATGAAAGAAACCCCAGAAATGGGGGAAAAACTCAGAATTCAAGACAGACCAAGCAGTAGATCCCTCCCCCAGATCCATACAAAGAATGAATAAGCCACAGAAGGCCTGGGCCCAGATACAGAATCCATGGGTCACCCACAGGCTGGCCGACACCCGCCCCCCACCCGACTCCCAGGCTGGCCCAGCCCGGGATCCCTGAGCCCTAGTACCTTCGTCGCCGCCTGTCCCGGGAAGCGCTCCGCTGGTCCCGGTTGCGCCGGTCTCGGCTCCGGCTGCGGCGTTTGCGGTCCCGGCTTCGAGAGCGGCTGTGGCTGCGCTTCCTATGCCGATTCTCCTTGTCCCGCTCTGGGCAAGGGTGAGAGGAAGGGGATGCGATGAGCGGAGTAAGGATGTGGACCCAGCCCACCCTGCGCGCTGGTGGCTATGTCCCAAGCCCCAGGGAGGCCACCCCCCAAAGGGAAGGGATTCGATGGAGGAAGGGAATTAACAGGCCTCCTAGGTCCACAAGCGAGTCCAGGGACCCTGAGGGGACCAGGGGAACGGGCCTGGAAATGCCCCCGGGGTGTAAGATACCTGAGGATGCTCAGAAGGAGCTGGGGAGCCAGAGAAGACAGAGGAGGCTGGCTCCTGGTCCCCCTCGAGGGCTGAGGGGCCTGACCCCAGGGTCGTCCCTGAGAGGGGCAGGGCTAGAGGCTGGGGAATCAAGAGACCCAATGATGTTTTCCTGAAGGGACGTGGTGACCCCTCAGGAAAGACCTCTGCAACCAGCTGGCACCCACAGCCCCATCATCAGGCCTAGAGGTCAGGTGCCAGACAGGATTTGATATCCCCAGGAAGCAGGGAAACTCAACCCATCCCTTCCCAACCTGGTGAATAATGCAGAAGCAAGCACGCTTCCCCGGGGAAGTGAAGGGCCTTGAAGAAACCGCAGACGGAGGGGATAGAGACCTCCTCTGCTTCAGCAGGTCAGGGGAGGAGCTTGCCCTACCCAGACTTGAACCCCAAACCACCTGGTTCTCCCTGCCTCACTCCCTTCAAAGCCAAGTACTGGAGAGGTTGCAGAGTAGGGGTGTGTATCTCTGCCAGCCTCCAGACGTCCTGTTTTCCTCCAAGGTGGCCACTAGAAACAGAGCCTCGCTGGCAAAACCACAGAAACCTCTGCTCCCACCAGACCCTTCAACTCCTGAAGAAGAAAGACCAACCCTTCAAGATGGAGGATAAACCACGAGCTGGGGGGTGTTCATGAGCACCACTTACAATTTCCTTAATTCAAAGATACCCAGATTTCTCAACTATCCATGAAACACACACACACACAAGATGCACATGTTAAGGTGCTCATACGTGTTAACAAGCATCACCTAGAGTGATAATCCCTGGGGCAAGAGGGGGGGAAAGGCACTGAGGGAGGATGTTAAACTTCAGCCTCACCCATAGTGTTTTGTTTTTCTGACGCAAGATGAATGTTTGGAAAAGCATCACAATTCCAAAACCACCAACACTCAGAAAAATATGCACCCAGTGGGGAAAAAAAAACCAGTAACAAATATTGTGATGCTTTTTACGACGGAAATCTGTATTAAATAGTTCTGTTTGCAAAAAATGAGCTGGGCATGGTGACGCACGCCTGTAATCCCAGCTACTCGGGAGGCTGAGGCAGGAGAATTGCCTGAACCCAGGAGGCGGAGGTTGCGGTGAGCCGAGATCACGCCATTGCACTCCAGCCTGGGTAACAAGAGCGAAACTCCGTCTCAAAAAAGAAAAAAAAATAGTTCTGTTTATACTTAATCCTCACTACTGCTTCAGAAAAACACTGCTGGGGGGATGACATAATGGATAAGGAAACTGAGGTACAGAGAGACCACAACTTGCCCAAGGCCAAACAGCTAGGAAACGGTGACGCCGGGATTTAAACCCTGTAAAGCCATCAGGTTAAGCATGAGGCCATGCTCCTGAATTCGGATCAGGCAGGGCACTCTGGCTAGAACCACTAATGACAATGTAATTGTTGGCTTGAAGGCCCAAAACCCCAAAATCAAAGACAGAAACTGGGGGGAACAATCAGCAGGACAGGCCAGCAGTGTAGAGCAGCGGGGTAAGCACAAAGGATGGCAGCGGGCACAGTGCTGGCTTGAAAGATGGACAGGCTGTGAGCCCCAGGAGCCCTTCCTGCTGCTAAGGCTCTGAAACAGGCAGCAGCAGAAAGGACACACGCAGAGAAAGCAGTGACGCCTGGCAGGGTGCCCGGTACATAGACAAGGAAATTCCCTGTACACACAGGGAGCAGAGGAAGGCGCTGAAGCAGAAACGGGCAGGTACAGAGCCGGCCCGTCCTCCAAAGAGACAAAGACCCACAGCCAGAGTGATACGTGCGCGGGCAGAGCTTCCCCATGGCAAGAACCCTCTCCCACACACTGATGCTGGACAGGTAAATACAGAAAGGGAGCTTCGTTTGCTGAAAACATTGCATTGTGGTCATCTTATGGGAGCAGCTCCGCCAACCCAGGAACCACGCCAGGTCCAGGCACTGGCCTACCAGCATCAGAGAAACCACAGGAGAACCAGTACGGTGCCATCTAAGGCCTCAAAGAACAGACCAATCAGCTCCACTTGGTGGTCTGCAGAGTGGAACGCGGCTTTGCAGCAGCCAGAGCTCAGAATCAGTACCTGTTTTTCTACTTACCAACAACATAAAACCATGCAAATGCAACTTAAGCCTTTAAGATTTGGTTTTCTCTTATTTAAATGACGGGGGTCACATCTACTCCATCCAGGTATTGTGTGGCAGAATGACATGTGGAAAGCACCTTTTCCTGCCCTTGCCCAACTCTGAAACCGTCTCTATGTGAGTGAAAGACTTTCCTCTCTAGGCATGCAATTTTACAATTGCAAGTATTGCTTACTGGACACCTGGTGTAAGCCAGGCCACATGCCACACACTTTACATGTTACCCCATTTAATCTCAGCTCTGCCTCTGACTAGCTGAGACCTGAGAAAGCTTTTAACTTTGCTAAGCCCTCAGTTAGTTTCCTCCCCAGTAGAAGTGGAAATCATTTTGGCCTTACAGGGAGAGTTGTTACAAGGATCCACTTAGGGCCGGGCGTGGTGGCTCACACTTGTAACCAAGCACTTTGGAGGCCAAGGCGGGCGAATCACCCCAGGTCGGGAGTTCAAGACCAGCCAGACCAACATGGTGAAACCCCGTCTTAAAGGATCCACTTAGTACGATCATGATAAGAGTTTAGCAAAGAGCCTGCACGCAGCGCTCAGTTTAACTACATCTATCATTACTGTAATCCTTATTGATATTCTCAAAGCCCCGTGACAAGAGAACAATAATCAGTCTACAAATAGGGAAAAAAAAAAAGACGCAAACATATTAAAAGTAGCAGGTATTTAAACCCCTAGTGCGTTCAACTCCAACGCCTATGCTCTTGAGTAGTCATCACCGAAGACAGGATCAGACACTCAGTAAACGTTATTTCTTCCCCAGGGCACTGTTTCCTAATCCAGCCCCTATCCAAGTCTAGCCCGGGTTCAAAGGAAAATTGCTCAGCCCTCATTTCGTCCTCTGAACCAGGTAGGAACGCTAGGAACACCGGCAGCTGAAGCCTCACAAGAAAACAAACAACCCCCAACCTTCCTTGGTCCTCTCTCTCTTTGTTCACTCTAACTGAAACATGGAAGATCTTTAAAACATCTAACAACTCCCCAACTTTGAACATTCTCGTAATCCCTAAAATCAGTAGGGCCCCACGCTTTGTTCTAACCCACCACAATTCTCCATACCCTGATGGGAACCTGCTCCCACCTTCCCCGTGAGTGGAAAGTTTAGCACCGTGGGCCAGATCCTCCTCTCCTCAGAACCTCCGTTTCCTTCCCTATGTTGGGATCGGAGACTGAGGATAGGTGCCCTGACTTTGGGATTGTACATAATTTGGGGTTTATCTCAAACACTCCATATCGCGACTCTCGGGACCGCTAAAAGCCCCGCGTATGCAGCATGTATGCGTGTCGACACTCAAAGAACGCAGACACTTCTCTCTTACAAGGAAATGAAGGAACATGCGGCCAACAGGTTAATATGAGGCGCCCCACGACCAGCAGCTGGGGCAAAACACCCTGGCTGGAGAGGTCACAGCAAATCAACAAAAAGGAAAACGGGTACGAGAGGGGCCCGTGGCCTCTAACCGTCCCTGAAATGGTTCTGTCCTCATCCACGTGAAGGAGGGAATGGGGGTTCCCCCTCCCAGTTCTCACAACCGCCATTTTGGAAACAAAGGGGGCGTGGAGACGCGGCCGTAGGCCAGACCGGAAGCGGAAGTGCCAAGGCAGCGGGAGAAAAAGAAGGGATTATGGGGCCTAATATAAACTATTCAAAGAAAATAAAAAGATTTTAAAAAATAAAAGTTCACGTCGAGACATCCCGCGCGTTGGCGCCCCGTTCTCCGCGCCACCTCCGCCAAGACCACGTGGGGCGCAGGGACAGCCGCCGCACGCATGCGTCACGGGCCCGCGCCCCGCCGCCCCCTTCCCCTCACGGTGCGCGCGGCATAACGCCGGGAAGGTCACGTGAACGAGGCGCGCGCCACAGAACCGGGGTGGGGGGGCGCAGCGCAGCCGTGAGAGGTGGGGGGAAAAGAGGGAGAAAATGGCGGGGACAAACAGAGACTCGAAAAGCCGCCCACACCTCCGCCCCGCGACCCCGGCGCCCTTACCTTGTTTATTCTCGTTGAGCTGCCGCTCGAACTCGTCGAAGTCCGACATGCTGAGGCGGCCGCGTAGGGCCCTGTGAAGCTCTCGCCTTGCCTTGCCGCCCGCTCCGGCCGCTTCGGCTACTTCCGCCGCTAGCCTCGGCTACTTCCGGCCGCCGCCGGCGCTTCGCCACCTCCTACCTAATCAAGCCTCCGGCAGCCCGCCCCACCCCGCCCAGGCTCCGCCCCCTCGCCCGACCGCCCGCCTGCCCGCAAGTTTGCCCCTCCCCCCGGGCCTGGCTCCGAAACGCGTCGGCTATTTTCGGACACTGGACGAAGGCGTGGCAGGCGGCAGCTTCGGCTGCTTCCGAAAATACCCGAAGCTAGGTTTTCGCCGACTTCCCAGGTTTCCGTAACTTTTCGGAGATTAGCTCTTCAACCTTCAGAGGTTTCCGTGTGTCCTCGTGTTCCACTGCGCCCAGCCCCCTCTGAGAGTTTGGCTTCTTCCAACAATTCAATCCGTTTCAGTCTTTGGCTTCTTCCACGGACTTACTCCGCTCCTCTCTGTCCAAGCAGTCGGCCACTTTCGAGAATCCTAACGGTCCGGGCCTTCGGCTCTTTCCGGAGCTCGCCCTCGGGATTAATCCCCTCCTGGGATTAAGCTCGATTCCAAGTTTCGGCTCTTTCCGGCTATGCCACTCGCTCACTCCTCCCGTCAGACAACTTCGGCTCCTTCCGCCACCGCTTCGTGAAGGCCTCACTCTCGGGGGACAGCTTCGGCTTTTTCCGTTGGTGCCTCGGCTCCTTCCGGCTTCGGGAATGGAAAAGGGAGTGAGGACAGAGGCGAGGTGGGTCAGGGAGAGAGATACAGAGGAGGGGGCGAGGTCAGGGTTCTCGGCACCTGGCTCTCCGAGTGGGGAAAGTGAAAGAAAAAAGGAGCTGGCCTCGCAGAGGGCCTGAGAAGGTTGCGCAAGACAAAAGCAGCCAGAGGAGTAAAGGGTGCGCGCGACCGCTGCGGAGGTTGCCAGCGCGGCTTTTTGCGCCTGCGCAGGGTGGAAGCGGCGGGTGGGGGAAACAGGCTTCTGCGCCTGCGTGAGTCGTTGTGTGGCGTGTTTTCCCACTGGTCGGGTGGAGGGGGCTGAGGGGAACAGGTTCCAGAATCCCCATTGCGCGTGTGCGAGATTTTCCTTTTCTAGAGTGAAACTGCTTAATCTCCAACCGTTAAATCCGGCTGCCCTCTTGGTTGTCTTGGCAACCGCATCAACGCGCTCCGGCCCCTCCCTCCGCTCAGGCGACCGATGATCGAGCATTACTTCCTGGAGATGGATAATCTCGCATTACTGCCCCCTGGCGGCTCGACGGAAGTATCCACCAGACTTCGCCTGGCCCCCAGGTGGCCTCCCGCGGTAGAGGTCATCGAGTCCCGCCGCGGTCTGATCCGGGTTGCTTAGCGGACAGTATCCGTGCTGCGCGTGTGTGTGTGTGTCTGTGTGTGTGTGTGACGGAATTTCGCTCGTTACCCAGGCTGGAGTGCAATGGCGCGATCTCGGCGCAACGCAACCTCCGCCTCCCGGGTTCATCTCGTGCCTCAGCCTCCTGAGTAGCTGGGATTACAGACTCGCGCCACCACGGCTGGCTAATTTTTGTATTTTTAGTAGAGACGGGGGTTTTTCCATGTTGGTCAGGCTGGTCTTGAACTCCTGACCTCAGGTGATCCGCTCGCCTCGACCTCCCAAAGTGCTGGGATTACAGACGTGAGCCGCCATGCCCGGCTGTGTCCACGCTTCTTTTCCCGAGCTCTGCCTCCAGGTTTTCTGGGGCACAGCTGCTTCTCTCTCCATCTCTGCCTCCAGGGGGCTAATTACACCCTGTCCTCGCCGGCCTCCCGCCTGACCGCCCACCACGCTGGAAGCCCCCGCAACCCTGTCAGTGTCTTCAGGACGACGGCCGTCCCCTCCCAGGCTCCTAGGAAGAGGCTGGGGCCCAGTTTATTCCAAATTTTCACGTCTTTTTTTTTTTTTAATTTAAATTCTCTGAATAATTCTCTGTCGCGCGGAGTTGATAGGTCCGTCCGGGAATCAGGTGGGAAGCTCCTCCGCGGGGCAGCGGGGCAGCGGGACAGGGAGCAGAGACGGGGTCTGTACAGTCCCCCACCCGAGACGGGGCGGCACCCGCCTGCCTGGTTCTGCAGGAGGAAGGGGCCCGGCAAGGGCAGGGCTGGGCAGCCCCAGCAGGAAGGGGTGCCGGCGGCGTTCGGGAGGGGGACGAGGCCGGCCCGGGGCCGTTGCGCTTGGGGACACGGCTAAGGGAGCCTTCAACCCAGGGAGCGAGGAGGAGGAGCAGGGGCGCGGCGGGGACAGGGGCAGGTCATCCACCGGGGGCTTGGGGAGGGAGGCCCGGGTCGGGGCGCGGAGACGCGGCGCGATCACCGCTTGAAGCGGTAGGTGATGGGCAGCAGCAGCTTGCTTTTCTTGAGCGCCTGCACCTTCTTGAGCGTCTCGTCGTCCAGGGCCAGGAAGCAGCGCCGGGAGTACTCGAGCAGGCGCTCCTTGGAGGGGTCGAACTCGCCCACCTCGGCCAGCTTCTCGGGGGCCACGATGAGCAGCTCGGCGATGGGCGTGGTCAGCGCCACGGTGTTCCTGTCCACGCGGTGGTGCTCGAAGGCCCGCGACATGCTTTTGAGCTTCTGGAAGGTGCCCAGGATCTTCTTGTACCGGCAGAGGACCCCATCAGCGTCCTTCACTGCGGGGGAAGGTGGGGACACGGAAGTGAGGGGCAGGGGGCGGACAAGGGAAGGGAAACGGCCATGGGAAGGAAGGATCCCGGCGGGTAGAGGCACGGGCCGGTGCAGAACAGGAGGCCGAGGAGAGGAGGGGAAAAGTGCATCCAGAATTTGGACCAGTGGGAAGTGGGAAGAGCAGGCCCAGGGAGGAGGGTGAGGAGAGAAAATGAGCCAAGAGACTTGAGTTAAACCGACAGGGTCCCAGGCCCGGGCGGTGCCCTCACCCTCTCCTCCCTGCCTCAGGTGAATTCACTTACTCAAGCCTCATGCTCCCCGTGAGACAGGTCCTCCAGCAGGCCTGGTTCTCACTGATGAAGGTTGAGGTGCCCAAGGCGCTCAAGGGTGGAGCAAAACTTAGAGAAAGTAAACCCAGGGCAGGCCCAGTAGTGTGGCTCACGCATGCGATCCCAGCACTTTGGGAGGCCGAGGCAGGCGGATCACTTGAGGTCAGGAGTTCAAGACCAGCCTGGCAAACATGGTCAAACCCCATCTCTACTAAAAATACAAAAATTCGCCAGGCACGGTGGCACACATCTGTAGTCCCAGCTACTTGGGAGGCTGAAGCAGGAGAATCGCTTGAACCTGGGAGGCGGAGGTTGCGGTGAGCCGAGATCCCACCACTGCACTCCAGCCTGAGCAACAAAGCGAGACTCCCTCTCAAAAAAAAAGTAAACTGAGGACCACACATGGAGGAGGGAAAGAACCTGGTGGGTCTTTCTCCAGCAAGGTGTAGGGGCTTGGGGAGAAAGGAGGGCCTCTGGGAAGGTCACACAGCAATTCAGCAGCCCAAGACCTCAGAGCCTACCCCATGTGCCCCACTCACCCCGCTGCCTTTCCCGGGCCTTGGGCTTCCCAAAGCGCCTCCGGCCGCCACCTCCCTTCTGCTTCTGCCGCCTCTTCTCGCTGGCACTGCCTTCTTCAGACGCTCCGCTGAGGGAAGAGGCTGCGGACTCTGGCTCTGAGGCCTCGCCCCCAGCTCCACCCCGGCTGTCCCCCTCAATCCGCCGCGGCCCAGGCTTCACCCGGCAGTGGTCCTCTGGAGAGAGAGACACACATGAGCTACCAGACCAGAAACCCATCACAGGTCCCGGGACTGACAGAGGCTGCAGTCCCCAAAACGATCCCCCAGCCTGGGCTGGTCCCCTACAGAGACAGATGGACAGGGAGGGCAGCAAAGACACTGGTGGGCTCAGTAGAGCCAGCTGGGGGCTGTGGGGGGTGGTCACAGGTGGAGCGTTTTCTCAGAGGCCTGGGTTGGTCAGAGGTCTTGAGGAAGCAGCCAGAACCAAGGACCTCAGGACCCCTGTGACTGTGTGTGCTTCCCATGGAGGAGGGGCTGGGTCTGGGAACCCAGGAGGAGGCAAGGCCTTGGCTGGAGTCGGGGGGTCAGACCCTGAGAGAAATCAGGGGCCCTGGGTCCAGCAGGCTGGGTCCCACCTCGACCCAGACACAGGGTCCTCTAGAAGGTGGGCTAGGGGAGGGGTCTGGTGCAAGGGTCCCCACTGGGAAAGTGCTGGGGCCGCAGGGCCCAACCGTCTGTGCAAAGGAGTCAGAAACCCAGGATGGAACCCTCAGTGGAAGGAGACAGTGGCAGGCAAGGGCAGCCAGAGGCAGCTTGCTCCAGAGCACAGGGAACGTCAGGTCCCCAGATTCCACAGGCCCCTAGCCCACGCTTTTCAGGGAAAGGGTTGAATTTGCAAAGAGAGATGTGGGAGCTTTTGAGGGGTCTTCCCAGCCAGGGAGCTACCAAGGCTGAGCTGAGGGTAGGTGAGGTAGAGTGTGGATTCTCCAGGACATGGGCTAAGGGTCTGGGGCAAAGGGCCTGACCATCTGGAGAAAAGGTTGGGGCTGGGCTCCCGAATGTATGAAGCAGGGCACAGGGTCCCGGTGGTCAGGAGAAGACAGCTGTGAGCTGGCTGAGGCAGTGGGCTGCCTCTGGTCATGAATTAGAGCAAGGGACATGGGTGGGGACTGCCTGGGAACCTGCGGCAGGGTCTGGGGGACAGCACATGCTGAGGCCCCACCCGAAGAGCCCCACTAAGGGACTTAATTTCTTTGATCGGGAAGGAGTGCTTATTAACCAAGGATGGGACACGGTGGGCAGGAAGACAGCCCCTGGTGTCACACAGGGGAGGGGACAGAAGAGGCTAGATGGCTGGACTCCTGGATCTCAGAGAAGACAGGCCTGGGAAGAGAAGTGGGGGCCCCTGAGGACACCCAGAGGACTAGGATGGGCCTCTCAGCCAAAGAGAAGAAGGAACATCTCCTAGGAGTCAGGAAGATAGAAGCTCTCAGGTCCCTGAGTCCCTAAAAGCACCCAGGGCTGGGGAAACATGGCGGGGCACTTGAGGCTGATGGAATTTGGGGAGCTGACAGAGAAGGCAGGATGGGCCCCAGGAGATAGTTCATGGGATTGAGGCCTTGGAGGCCAAGCGAGAAGGAAGCTGGGCTTGAGGCCCAGAAACAGGCAGGGGACTAGCAGAGAGGGCCAACATGGCAGGTCCCACACAGCCATTCGAACAGTGGAGCCTCGAGCCTGGGTGAGCGGGTGCCCAGGAGCAGGACAGGGAGGCGACAGGCACACCTGCATCCATCCGAGCGGAAGAGATGAACTTGTCCAGCTGGCAACGCAGGAAGTCCCTCTCTTCCTCCAGGTCCTCGATGCGCTTCTGCAGCCAGGAGTTCCTCTCCAGGGCCATGTGCAGCTGGGCCCTGACGCTGTTCATCAGGGCCCGGGTAGGGGACGTGTCCTCAGGGGGCCCTAGGGACACAGCAAGGGCGGGGCCCAGGTCACACCTTGGGACTCAGGGCCTGGCTTCCCAGCTGGCTCCAATCCCTCCGCGCCCCCTCAGCTCACCCTCGAGGTTTCCCCGAGAGGGGCTCAGACTGTAAAAGATCTGTGAGTCTAGGTGGGGCGCCTCGTCGAAGGGGATGGAGATCTCGAAGGCCTCATTTTCCTTCACTGGAGAGGAGAGGCCCTGGGTCACCCCAGAGAAGTCCCCAAGCCCCTCAGCCCACCGCCCCCAACCACGGCAGCCTGGAGCGAACCGCACTGGGACCGAGGGCAGGGAAGGGGACCCAGCTTCCTCACTTGTCCGCCTCCGGCTGGTCCGGTCATTCATGGCGTGGCTTCCTGCGGACCCCAGCAGCCGAGCGCCTCAGAGGCACTGGACAGAAACAGCAGCCACAAATGGAGGGACGCGGACGGACTCGAGGGTCCATCCTGGGGGAGGTGAGATGAGAAAGGAGGGAACCCTGGTCTGAGGGAGGAGGGAGCCCGGACGCCAGGACTGAGGCCAAACGCCCAGGTTCAAACTCCTGGGCTCCCAGAGACAGGGGCAGGGGCCCAGCCGCCTAGGTCCTGAGGAAGAAGTGAGCTGGGGACGTGGGCTCCTGGGTATGAAGGGAAGAAGCTGAAGCCCTAAATTAATTGCTGGGGCTCATCGCAGGCCACCTCCAGGCCTAAGCAAGAGGCAGGTGCAAGGGAAAACTGCCCCAATTTCCCAGGATAGGGGGAGGTCCGGCCCGTGCGCGCTGCCTCCCCTACCCCCGGGGCCCCATACCCTCCCCCGCACTCGCGCGGGAGGGCGAACCCTCCCCCGGTGGTGGGGGCTGGGCGCGTGCGCAGTACGGGGAAAGGTCACGCGTGGGGATGCGCCCCCCCGCCCCCGCCCTTTGTCCCGCGGGTGGGAGGGGGAGCAGTCGTGGAAAGAGCCCAGCGGGGGCATGCACCGGGCCGGGGGTGAAAACGCGGCCACCATTCCCTGACCGTGGATGCCCGGGGTCCGAGGGGCCGGGGTCCCCCACGCTCACCCACCCGCGTGTGGAATCCGGCTCCGGGACCGACGACGGCGGCGGCGCCCATGCCCGGCGCCGGGGAACGTCTGCAAAGTGTCACGGGGAGCCGAGGGAAGCGCCCACTCACCCGCGGACAGGCGGGGCGGCAGGGTAGCGAGTCGTGGAACTGAGCGATGGACCGGACAGGGACGTGGGGACTCGCCCCGTCGGGCTAGGCCAGCGCGCCTCGTTCGAGAGTCCCTGGGTCCAGGTGAGGCCTGTCGTTTGCGGCAGAAGCAGGGGGATGCACTTGTGCGATGGTCCCTTACAGCACTCCCCCGCCCTCCCCGAAGCCCAGGCAGGGAACGTCACGAAATTCCCATACTGGCGAGCTGGCGAGTCACCGGGGGTCCCCGGGTTCGGTGGTGGTGTGCCCAGTGGGCCCAGGAGAAGGCAGGAGAGTTGGAGCGAAAGAATCTACTTTTAACGATCCCTCCGGAACTAGCCAGCGCGGACCCGCCCAGAGCCCCCGCCTCCCACAGCCAGACTCCGAGGTTCCCAGGGATGTGGGGGCCAAAAAGGGGGAAGTTACCCTCTCCCGGAAAACGAGGGCCAGGAACACGCCACCCGCACCCCCACGTTGGTAATTAAGAGCTAGCTTTGGAGCAGAGCTACATTCCAGTTCAGACTGTTCCTGCCCCTCCCCAGCCTGTTAACTCACCTGTAAAATGGGGACATGACAAGCCCTAAATTTCTTGCCAGGATGCGGTGCTGTGACAGGCAGAAGCTCAGCCCAGCACCTGGCCATGGTCAGGGCTGAAGAGAGGGGCGCTGCTGGTATTGAGGTCAGACGATGGGGTGTGATCGCAGCCTCTGTGAGGCTCTTTCCCACTTCGGGGAGTTCGAACAGGAGATTTGTTCTTCCTCTCAAAAGAAGAGGTCGGGAGAACAAACGAGGCCTAGCACCCTGCCTGGCACAAAATAGGCAAGGAAAGTGAGCAAATGAACAGGTGGTTATTAAGCTTCAGGCTCAGCTCCACCTGCCTCTCCTGTTCACCAGAAGCATCCAGCCAGCTCTTATGAAAGCAAGGTCTTAACTCGAATAGAGAATCTAAATGTCTGCACTCCCTGCAAAGCTGTGACCATGATACTCCCCTTCCCACCTCACTTTACAGATAAACTGCAGCCTGGTCCAAAAATTCCTGGGCAAGACACCTGCCCTAGATTGGCCTTTTCCAAAGTACAAGATCATGGGTGGAGAATTCAAAACAGGATGGAATCAGCAGTTTAAAAAAATACTTAGCCGGGTGTGGTGGCACATACCTATAATCCCAGCTACTCAGGAGGCTGAGGCAAGAGAATCGCTTTCACCCTCGAGGCAGAGGTTGCAGTGAGCCAAGATGGCACCACTGCACCCCAGCCTGGGTGACAGAGCAAGACTCCATCTCAAAAAATAATAATAATGGTTGATGAAAAAAAAATCTGCACATACTAGGTGGCTCACACCTGCAATTCAGCACTTTGGGAGACTGAGGCGTGTGAATCTCCCAAGGTCAGGAGTTCCAGGCCCATCTGGCTAACATGGTGAAACCCCATCTCTGCTAAAAGTGCAAAATTAGCTGGGCGTGGTGATCCACACTTGTAATCCCAGCTACCTCGGAAGCTGAGGTAGGTGAATCACTTGAACCCAGGAGGTGCAGGTTGCAGTGAGCCGAGACCACACCATTGCACTCACTCCAGAGCAAACACTAAAAATAAATAAATAAATAAAAGGCCTGTAATCCCAGCACTTTGGGAGGCTGAGGCAGGCAGATCACGAGGTCAGGAGTTCCGAGACCAGCATGGCCAATATGGTGAAACCCTGTCTCTACTGTAATACCAGCTACCCGAGAGGCTGACACAGAAGAATTGCTCGAACCGGGGAGGTGGACTGGAGGTTGCAGTGAGCCGAAACTGTGCCACTGTACTCCAGCCTGGGCGACAGAGCGAGACTCCACCTCAAAAAAAAAAAGAAACTTGTTTCACATATATTTTGTCTATCTGTGTACTCTACTGCCATATAAAATCTGTTAGTTTTAAAATTTAAGTTTAAAAATAGTCTTTCCAGATGACACAGGTCTTCAGGAGCTGAGGCAGGGTTAACCCCAGGGCAGGCCAACCTTCCTATTCCCCAGCCAGGTGGCCACAAAAGAGGGTCTGAGATGCTGTCTGTGGAAACAAACCTCAGGTGCTCAGAGTGGGAAATGTGTTTATTGTTGGATCAGTCTCAGGCCTGGTTGGAGGGTATAAGGCAGGATGGGGGTCCCTTCCCCAACAGCAGCACAGGCCTCAGGAAGATGGCACCGATTCCTGATGACCCCAGCCGTCTTCTGTGTGGCCAGAGGATTTCCACACCACTCTCCCAACCCCCATCCAGTCAAGGCTCTGCCCCGGAATAGCTGATCTCTTTAGGGCTCCACTCTGCGTGGGGTTCATTCCCATCTCAGCTCCAAAACACGGAGGCCCTGAAGACTACTCACGGATTCCTCCTTCGGGCAGGGCTCTGCCTTTGAGATGCGGCTGCTCTATGTCTGTTCAGGGCCCTGAATGCCAGCCTCAGGCTCTCACCAGGTGTCTGGACAGGAGTCCAGGCTCCCTGCAAAGTCCTGTGGTACCTGGGGCACCCAGCCACCCGGCTCACGGATGCTTCCACCGCGTGTGCTTCTGCAGCGTGTTCTGCTCCATAAAGCGGCGAGGGCAGTGCGGACACTGGAACGGGCGTTCCCCGGAGTGCACCCGGCTGTGCTGGGCCAGCTCACCCGCATCCCGGAAGCGGCGAGGGCAGAGCGGGCAGCCATGGGGCCGCCCGCCACCCGCCCGGTGAATGGAGATGTGCCGTGCTAAGTGGCTGGCCCGCTTGAAAGCCTTCCCACAGGTGTCACAGGTGAAGGGCTTCACCTCCGAGTGCGTGATGCTGTGTCGCTGAAGGTACGACATGTACTCGAAGACCCTGGAGCACACCGGGCAGCTGTAGCACTTTTTCTGGCCTGAAGCCCCACTGGCCCCCGGCTCCCTCTTCGACTCCTCATCCACCAGCACAGTGTAGGGGACACCCTGAGTGTCAATGAGCAGGTAGTGGTTGGGCTTTGGAGGGGATGAAGTCTGGGGAGCTCCGATGGAGGAGGAAGGTCCAGGTTCTGGGGAGCGGCATGTCCGACGGGGAGGGCCCTCCATGGTCTCAACGGAGGAAAATGCCAGGGGCTGAGGGCAGCGGGATGGCAGCACCAGCATCCGGAGGGGTGGCTGAGGCCTGGCGGACGGGAAACAGGATAGGAAGGTTATACAGAGGAGGGCAGTTCAGCACCGCAGGCTCCACCCTTTTCCCTCCCTAACCCGCCCCAGGACTTCTGCAACCCGTGGCCCCTCAGTCCCTCTTCTCCAGTCCCACTCACAGCTGGACTCTGTGGCCCCCTAAAAAGTTCCCAGTCTCCCTCCTTGGAAAACCTCTTCCAGCCTCGGTGCTCCACCACCCACTGTACTCACGGGACCTCTTGGCCTGCTCTGCACAACCTGGACCTCGATCTAACTTTCCCTTTTGTGCCCTCCCAGGTCACTGGGTGCCCCACCCCGCAGGCCTCAAGGCCTCGCCCCTCTTTCTGGCTCCTTCCAGGGTCTGCGTGTTGGCCCTTCCTACACACTCCACTCAAGCCTTTCCTGCCCGCTCCATACAAGCCAAACCTATTCACAGGGGCTGCGAGTTAGGACCCCCAGGTTCTGGGTGTTTCTCCAGGCACGTGCCTGGAGAACTCTGTGCCCCCGCCCCGTCCACCCACCTCAGGTTCTCGCTAGTCCTCGCCCGGCCACAACCAGGCTCGTTCTAGGTCCCAGCACTCTCCAGGCCTCCACCCCCAGGGCCGCAGCTTTCGCCTTCTGGGCCTTTCAATGTAAGTTCTCGACCCCTGGAAGCCCCAAAACAGCCCCCTCCGGTGCCTGCCCCACCCCCGCCCGGGCCCAGGTAACCTCCACGCGGCCCCGGCCCTCCCGCCGCCCGCTCCCAGCCACCTCTCTCTTCCCGGCCCCCGTACCCAGTGCAGCAGCCTCTCAGGTCCGGGCGACTCCAAGTGGCCCCGGGCTACCCTCGCAGTTGCAGGCGACGGCGGGAAGGGGACTTCTGGGTGTGCCCGAAGAGCAGACGGCGCCGGCCGACAGAGTAGCCGAGGAGAGGAGAGGGTCTAGAGAAGGAAGTTGGGGGCGGGGCGCCGAGGCCGTCGCGAAACGGCTCCGGCCAGAAACACACACCCAGAAGAAGGTTCCTAAGCGAGGAAGGTCCGGTCTCCACCCCCCAGCACCCAAGGCGCACGCACACGCAAGTAAGACCCTGAAAATGGAGTGCGGAATGTTTATTGAGCAAAGGGTAGGGAGCGTGGGCGGAAGGGGGGTAGATACAGAAATGAACCAGACCGTGCCCGTGCTCTTTATCATCTCTTCCCCGCTGACAGCCACCGGCTCACCGCTCCAGAGGGCAGGAAACCAAGGCTTAGAGAGGTCATGTCACTTGCAAAAGTTCACACAGCACAGCTGGACCGGAACCCAGTTCCGATTGGTTCCCGGGTCCAGGGAGGGGCAACGACTTTGGTCTACATCACACAGCTAGAAAGGGGATAAGGAAAGAATGATGCGCCTCCCTTTGGAAGGTGGGGAAACTGAGGCCCGGGGTAAGGCAGTAACCTCAGCAGAGCCAGGGAGTGTGTGTGGGAGTGAGTGACGCTGTGTGGGTCAGACTTGGTGGCCCTGAGAGGGGCAGGGCAGCACAGGCCGGGTCTCGAGCTTAGTGGAGGCGCACGTGCTGCGCCAGCTCCGCGGCGTCCTGGAAGCGGCGTGGGCAGAGCGGGCAGGTGTGCGGCGGCCCGGCGCGGGCGCGGTGCGTGGCGCGGTGCCGCGACAGGTGGCTGGAGCGCTTGAAGGCCTTGCCGCAGGCGCCGCACGTGAAGGGCTTGAGGTCCGAGTGCGACACGCGGTGGCTCTGCAGCCGCAGAGGGCTGGCAAAGACACGGGCGCACTCCGGGCAGCTGTAGCCCTTGCGAGGGCCGGGCTCTCCTGGGGGCGCCTCGCGCTGGGGTGGGCCCCGGGGCTCCTCCTCCAGCTGCACCGTGTATGTGTAGGGGACCCCATTGGCGTCGATGAGGAGGTGGCGGCCCAGCCGCGGGGGTCGGGGCCCCGCCGCCGAGGAAGGCGTGGAGGGGGGGCCTTCCGCCTTGGGAAAAGGGGGAGCCTTGGGGGGCGGTGGGTCCATGGCCTCCGGAGAGGAGGACCGAGGGTGGGGTGGCCGCGGCGGCAGCAGCAGCATCTGGAGCGGCAGCTGGGAGCGGCGGAGGGGAGATTAGTTAAAATTGCCACTTCCTTTAAGGAAAAGCTTCCTAAAATGGAAAGCGTCCCCACTATCGCTGCTTGTTACCCTTTATGCGCCACTGACCACCTCCCCAGCAAAATAAAAACTCTGACTCCAGCCCAGCTCTCCCACGTTCCATCAGCCTGCCTCGGAGAGGGCCTCCAACTGAGCTCGGCAAAACCCTGCCACCGCCTCCCGTTCATCCAGGGCCCGCCTCTCAGCACCCAGGTCAGGTCTGAGGGCGTGGCCCCCCGACTTCTCTTCCCTTTTCTCCTCAACCCACCCCAGCAATCGGTCCTCAAATCTGTTTACCTCTTTTATGTCTCACAGCCCGGCCCTCCTGACCTCCGGGATTTCTCTAATCTGTGCTTTCTTCTTCCTCTGTTGCCCAGCCCCAGTTCAGGTTGCTTCCCCTCCCTCTGCCCCCCATCCCCACCCCCGCGGGCCCCGCATCAGCCTCCGCGCCCTACTGGGGCTGCATCCCCGCTACAAGCCGCAGGGCCTCCCCATCTTCAGATTCCGTGGCCTCCCTCACTTCCTTTCTAGGTGCCTCCCGAGAGCCCCACTAACCCAATTCCCCACATTTCACTAGGGCTCCTCCATCCTGCTCCTACACTTGGCACCTCGAAGTCTAGCCACCTCTCCCCGCTACGGAACCCATCGTCTCATCCATCTATAAAGAACCCCCAAGATGCCTCAAACGCCTGCCTAATGTATACCCCGTCCCCCCAACCTGGCTATCTGCTACATTCTCCCCAAGAGCCCCCGTTTCGCCCCCGCCCCTACAAACGACGGTGACATCGTGACTTCTTTCTGTACCCATCGGGGGGCTTCTCCCAGGCCCAGTGATGCGCACCAGGCCCCGGAACTCCGCTTCCCACACTACCTCTCCAAAGCCCCCCTTTCCCTCCTTTCTCTGTACATCTGGCATCTCATTTTCCTCTTCACCTCTTCCAGGAGCCCATCCCTCTCCCCGTTACACAGCACGGCCCCATTCCTGTTCTTTCGCTCTGCTCCCCTTGTTTCTGGGAACCCCAGCGTCTGGGCGTTTTCGCCCCCAACCCGCTACACCGCCCCCCCGACCCTGGGGCCCCTCCTTTTCCCTTCACTTCCCGGCCCCCGTACCCCGTGCGTCGGCCTCTCGGGTCCTGAGGAGCGGGCCGAGGTCCCGGGCTGCCCCGGGCTTCCCCTGGCGAGCGCCGGCGGCGGAACCGAGACTTCCGGGCAGCTCCGGGCCGGCGGCGCCGGGGACGCGGGGACTGGGGGCGCGGGCGCGGGGGCGCGAGGGGCGGCGGCGTCCCTGGGAAAAGGCGCCGGCCGGAAGCGCGCGAGCCCCGCGCGGAGGTTCCGCCGCCTGGAGCCGGCGCTCCCACCCCCCGCCTCTGCTGAGCGCCCTGCGGGGAGGGGACCCGAGGCGGGGGGCCCACGGAAGACGCCCGCCCCCGGCGGCCCAACTCCCCTCAAGCCTCCCGACCGGAACAGTTCGGTCGCTTTAACAGAGATCGGCCAATAAACCGAGACGAAGCACAGTTCCGTCTTGGCCCGCAGGCCCACAAGGGTTTGTCCTTTTTCCACTGGGCGGTAGCTGCCTGGTCCGCCGTGGCCACCCACCGAGGCAGACGGCGGGAGGAGGGATGTTCCTGCCGGCTGAGCAAATGGGGAGACCGAGGTCCAGAGGCCAGCCATTCACTGGCTCCGATGTGGCACGGGCCTGATTCTCCATCGAGCAAACGGGGAGACCGAGGCCCGGAGAAGGCCAGACACTGCCAGATAAGAGTTTGGGAAGGCGTGTACTTCCCACAGGCACATGCGGGAACTGAGACCACAGAGGGCCAGACGGCTGAATGTGCAGGTGGGGAGGTGTGAGGTTTCCAGAAGTCACGTGGGGACACCGAGGCGCAGCGAAGGCGGAGGTGGGAAACGCTGGCACTGCCCCCGAGAACCGCTGGAAGCCTGGTGCGGGCGCGCGAGCTGCGCCGGGTCCTGGGGCTCTTGAGGCTTGGGCGCTGGCTGCACACACGAAGGACTTGGGCGTCCAGAGCACCCGCGGAGGCGCAGCAGCCGCACTAGGAGCCGCACACGCGGTCAGCACTAGGGGCAGCTGCAGCTCACGCCCGGCTGCAAGTGGCACCCACAGCTCCTCCTCCAGCCATGTGGCACCTCGGCCTCGCAGGAGGTCGGCAGCAGCAGCATATGCAGGTGCAGCTGGGAGTGGGGGACAGCAGGGGAGTAACTAGCAGCCAGCCTCAGGACCCTGGGTGTGCCACAGCTACCTCCTGGAGCACTGTCCATCAGAACTTTCTGCAACGGTGAAAAGTTCTACGACAGTCACTAGCCACGTGAGACTCTTAACACTTGAAATGTGGCTTGTGCGTCAGAGGACCTGAATTTTAAAATTTCCCATTATCAGTGCGGTGGCTTAGGCCTGTAACCCCAGCACTTTTGGAGACCAAGGTGGGCAGATCACCTGAGGTCCGGAGTTCAAGACCAGCCTGGCCAACATGAGGAAACTCCGTCTCTCATAAAAATAAAAAAATTAGCTGGGCATGGTGGTGTGCCCTGCTGTCCCAGCTACTTGGGAGGCTGAGGCAGGAGAATCACTTAAACCCAGGAGGTGGAGGTTGCAGTGAGCCAAGACTGTGCCACTACACTCCAGCGTGGGTGACAGAGTAAGATTCTGTTTCAGGATAATTTCCCAATATGGTGAAACCCCATCTCCACTAAAAATACAAAAATTAGCTGGATGTGGTAGCGCATGCCTGTAGTCCTAGCTACTTGGGAGGCTGGGACTGAGGCAGGAGAATTGCTTGAGCCCAGAAGGCAGAGGTTGCAGTGAGCTGAGATTATGCCACTGCACTCCACCCTGGGCAACAGAGCAAGACTCCATCTCAAAAAAAAAAAAAAAATCTAATCCCCAATGTTGGAGATGGGGCTTGGTAGGAGGCATGTGGATCATGGAGGTGGATCCTTCATGAATGGCTTGGTGCCATCTTCAAGGTGATGAGTAAGTTCTCGCCAAGTTCACATGAGATCTGCTTGTTTAAAAGAGCATGTCTGGCCAGGCACAGTGGCTCAGGCCTGTAATCCCAGCACTTTGGGAGGCCAAGGTGGGCGGATCACGAGGTCAAGAGATCATGACCATTTTGGGAAACATACTGAAACCCCATCTCTACTAAAAATACAAAAATTAGCTGGGCGTGGTTGTGCACGCCTGTAGTCCCAGCTACTGAGGAGTCTGAGGCAGGAGAATCGCTTAAACTTGGGACACAGAAGTTTCAGTGAGCCAAGATCATACCACCGTACTCCAGGCTGGCGACAGAGAGACTCTGTCTCAGGAAAAAAAAAAAAAAAAAAGAGTTTGTCACCTCCCACCAGTCTTTTGCCCCCACCATGTGATATGCCAACCACCCCTTTACCTTCCACCATGATTGTAAGCTTCCTGAAGCCCTCACCAGAAACAGCTGCCAGGACCACATGTCCTGTACAGCCTGCAGAACTGTGAGCCAATTAAACATCTTTTCTTTATAGATTACCCAGCCTCAGGTATTCACTCAGAAATGCAACCAAACTAACACAATTCCTCTCGAGTTTCAGACCACATAACTAGTGGCATTACAGGGCTCACAACCCCCACCCCCACTGCTATCCCTGAAAATAATGACGATAACCAACATTTATTGAGGCCTCACTCAGGAACTGCCATTGCTAAAGCACAGCATCCTCAGGGCAGAGCTACAAGGGAAGGGCCATGAGGATCCCTATTTTACAGATGAGGGAAGCAGAGCTGAGAGAGGTGGTGTGACTGGTCTGAAGTCACACATCCGCAGGCGGGATGGCCAGGACAGCACCTGCTTCTGCCTGCCCAGTCAGTACACATGACCCTTGTCAGCAAGCCACCCACTTCCCCATAATCCCACGGTCGCTGCCGCCACCCCAGAGCAAACCACCACCATTTACCCCGGCTTACAGCAGCAGCAGTCTCCCCCTCCAACCGTCTCCCTCCCCTCTCTGTTGTTGCTGTCTGTTTTTCAGACAGACTCTCACTCTGTCCCCCAGGCTGGAGTGCAGTGGTGCGATCTCGGCTCACTGCGGCCTCCAACTCCTGGGTTCAAACGATTCTCCCGCCTCAGCCTTCCAAGTAGCTGGGATTACAGGCACGTGCCTCCACGTCCAGCTACTTTGTTATTTTAGAAGACACAGGGTTTCACCATGTTGCCCAGGCTGGTCTCGGACTCCTGGCCTCAAGAGACCTGCTGCATTGGCCTCTGAAAGTGCTGGGAATACAGGTGTGAGCCAGTGCACCTGGCCTTCTCCCTCCCCTCTCTATGGCAACTTCCAAGTGATTTTTTTAAGCTCATAGAATTATTCCCTAAATTAAAACCTTCCCCTTTGAGACTGAGCAACATATTGAAACATTGTTTCTCCAAAGATGATAATGACAATTAGGCAGGGGTGGAGGTGCCTGCCTACAATCCCAGCTACCCAGGAAGCTGAGACAGGACTGCCTGAGCCCAGAGTTTGAGACTGCAGTGCCTTATGATCAAAACCTTCCCCTCTGCCCTTAGAGTAAACCAGACACTCTGCAAGGCCCTGTGTAGACTGGCCCCACAGCTGCCTTTCCTTCTGGACGCCAGGGTGCTGCCTTACCCTTGCCTGCTGCACCAGCCTCTCCCATCTGCAGAGCCTTTGCGCTTGCTCTTTCCCTCTCTGTGATGTTCCTTTCAGCCCTCACAAGAGTGACTCCTTCCTGGCCATTCTGATTTCAGCTCACGTTAACACTTGGTCATAGCAGCCTTTAGCAACCACGTCAGCTTGAGGTGCCCTCTGTCTGTTCATTTCCCTCATATCCCACAGCACGATCCATGATGGCCTCGCTGATCTACTGCCTGTCCTCCCCACTCTCCAAGGCCCAGCTCCATCCTGGTCAACATTCTACTCTCAGAATCTATCAAAGGTCTCAGGAAAGGGTAGGGAATCAATTCAATATTGGTTGAATGAATAAATGAATGAATTTGATTGCCCCATCCAAAAGCCAAGCATTACTTCCCTACCCAACTCCCCACCAAACAGAACCCCTACTCACCCCCGAGACATGATCATGGGGAAACCACAGCATCTAGAACTTTAAATGTCCTCATTTCCTCCCACTCCCTCACTCCCCAAAGCCAGGCAAGCATCAAGTTCCATCCCCTCCACCCCTGGAAATGTTCTTAGAGCTGGCCACTTCCCTCCATTCTCCAAGCTCAGCTTGGGCCCCTCCCTTCTCACCTGGACCACCATACCAGCCTTCTCCCTGGTACCCTGGTCTCCTGTTCCCCTCCCACACTGGCCTGACCCCGACTTTAGCACCATGCCTAACAGTCTCCCTGCCCCCTTCACCCTCAGGACCAAGTGCGAGCTTCTCAGCCTAGAATTTGAGGCCCTTTGTAGGGTGACCCAGCCACTTCCCCACCTCACCTCTCTTCCTGTGCTCCAGGCACACATGACATCTCACAGCCCCCTGGCCAGACCCCGAATTTACACGGCTCCCTACGGAAAGGCGTATGTGCTTTCCTTGCCCTGGGAATTCTTCCCCTTGACTACCAGCAGCCTTCCCCTTAGCCTTCTAGAATCATGTCTTCTGACCGCTCAAATTGGCCAGGTGTCTCCTATGTGCCCGGCTCACCAGTCCACCAGCTCCTCTGCTTAAAATCCTCCCTACAGTATAGTATAACTCCCTCAGCCTGGCTGAGGCCTCTCACAACCTAGCCAAGGCTACCTTTCCCACCCCTGCACCTCACCCCACCTGTTCCAGACAGCTGCAGCCAATCTTTCTGACGTCTCCATTTGCACCTCAAACCTTGGGCCACAGTGACCGATTACTCATGTTCCCCAAACTTCAGTTCACACTGCGTGTTCATATCCAGAGTCTCGATGAATCCTCTCAACGGTCCAGCGAGGCTGGCAATCAGATGCACTCCACGGCGCAGAGCGGGCGGAGAGGCCACTCGGATCTCCGGCTGGAGTGACTGAGTGACCCCAGCTCCAGCACCCTCACCTCCCTCTGGCTGCCCAAACCCTCCACAGCCTGCAGTCTGGGTCCTCCCTCCTTCAGGAACCTTTCCTGGCCACCCCCTCTTCTCAAGGTCCACTATTCGTCCCCCTTTGTCTTCCCATACAGTAACCCCTTGTCCCCTCGGGGACAACTGGGATCCAAGAAGTCCACTCTCCAGGCTTTCTGCCCTCCTCTTCCTGTACCTCGTCCGCGGTCTCCGCAGCCCCTCCCCAAGCCTTCCTCGCAGGACCTCAGTTTCTAATGCCCACTGCCCTGGGGGCCACTCTGTCCCACACCGCAAGTCCTTCCCTTGGGCAGGACTCTTCAGAATGCCGTCCCTGCTGAACCTGCTCACTCGCCGAAGTCCGGTCCGGCCTCCCTCTCCCTACGCAGCAAACTTTCACGTCCGTAAGTGGCCGCAGGGACGACTTCTGAAATGCTCCGACTTCTCCAGCAGCTTCCGGAATCCGAAAGCATCAGGAAAGCACTCCGGCCAGAAACGCACACGCAAGAGAAAGGTTCCTGGGTCGCGCACCTTGCTGCTGGTCTACAAACAACACACAGAAGTCAAAATGAAATCGCGATTTGGCGCAGTGCTGGATGCTGAGGGAGGGAATACAAGAGAGGTGGCTTTTGTCCAAAAAAAAAGGACTTTTCTTAACAGTCACTTTATCAGGCCGGGCGCGGTAGCTCACGCTTGTAATCCCAGCACTTTGGGACGCCGAGGCGGGCAGATCACGAGATCAGGAGTTCGAGACCATCCTGGCCAACATGGTGAAACCCTGACTCTATTAAAAATACAAAAATTAGCCGGGCTTGGTGGCGGCGCCTGTGATCACAGCTACTCGGGAGAATCGCTTGAACCCGGGAGGTAGAGGTTGCAGTAAGCCAAGATCCGGTCATTGCACTCCAGCCTGGGCGACAAGAACAAAACTCGGTCTAAAAAAAAAAAAAAAACGCATTAACAGGCCGGGCGCTGTGGCTCAAGCCTGTAATCCCAGCACTTTGGGAGGCCGAGGCGGGTGGATCACGAGGTCAAGAGATCGAGATCATCCTGGTCAACATGGTGAAACCCCGTCTCTACTAAAAATACAAAAATGAGCTGGACATGATGGCGCGTGCCTGTAATCTCAGCTACTCAGGAGGCTGAGGCAGGAGAATTGCCTGAACCCAGGAGGCGGAGGTTGCGGTGAGCCGAGATCGCGCCATTGCACTCCAGCCTGGCTAACAAGAGTGAAACTCAGACTAAAAAAAAAAAAAAAAAAAAAAAAAAAAAAAAAAAAAAACACCGAAAGAAAATGCATTAACTAATATGATAGAATATGTTAGGAAGAAAATGCATTAACTAAAGGTACGGAGAGGCAACCTAAGGGTTAAGGTAATCAAAGAATCCTGTATTCCCCAATGTTTCTTACCCATTTAATCCTCCATTTCCCTGCTCCTTAACCCCCTCATTTCTCCAAGGGGCTGATTTTTTAAGGCTTTCTATGTGCCTAAACTTTACACTTTCTTTTTTTTTTTTTCTTTTTTCTTTTTGGGATGGAGTCTCGCTCTGTTACCTGGGCTGGAGTGCAATGGTGCAATCTCGGCTCACTGTAACCTCCACCTCCCAGGTTCAAGCAATTCTCCTGCCTCAACCTCCTGAGTAGCTGGGATTACAGGCACACGTCACCGTCCCCAACTAATTTTTTGTATTTTTAGTAGAGATGGAGTTTCACCATGTTGGAGAAACTGGTCTCAAACTCCTGACCCATAATCCACCTGTCTCAGCCTCCCAAAGTGCTGGGATTACAGGTGTGAGCCACCGCGCCCGGCCCAAACTCTACACTTTCTTTTCTGAGACGGAGTCTCACTGTCACCCAGACTTAAGTGCAGTGGCCTGATCTCAGCTCACTGCAACCTCTGTCTCCAGGGTTCAAGCAATTCTCCTTCCTCAGCCTCCCGAGTAGCTGGGACTACAGGTGCGCATCACCGTGCCCAGCTAATTTTTTGTATTTTTAGTAGAGACGGGGTTTCACCTTGTTGACCAGGATGGTCTCGATCTCTTGACCTCGTGATCCACCTGCCTCGGCTTCCAAAAGTGCTGGGATTACAGGTGTAAGCCACCGCGCCCGGCCTATTTGTATTTTTTAGTAGAGATAGCTTTTACCATGCTGGCCAGGCTGGCCTCAAACTCCCAACATCAGGTGATCCACCTGCCTCGGCCTCCCAAAGTGCTGGGGTTACAGGTGTCAGCCATCACACCTGGCCAGATTGATCTTTATTGGACAACTGCTTTGACAGGGAACCCTCCTAAGGGGGCGACAAAGACCAAAATATCCAAATATCTCACCCACCTTAGGACCTGGGAAAAGTATGTAGGGACTTCTGTGTTTCCTCTAATCAACAAAAACTCAATTTCAAAGACTCGTTCAGCCACACTAAGGAAACTTATGTAACTCATGACTAGAATTTGGAAGAGGAAGGCCCTTTGGTTTCTCAAATTCAGCACTAACATGTCACAGATAAGGAAACCGAGGACCAGAGAGGTTGAATGGAATGATGGTGGCCAGATGTGGTAGCTCACATCTGTCATCCCAGCACTTTGGGAGGTCAAGGCAGGAGGATTGCTTGAACCCAGGAGTTCAAGACCAGCCCGGGCAACATGGTGAAGCCCTGTCTCTACCAAAAAAAAAAATTACAAAACTTAGCCGGGCATGATGGCATAAGCACTTGTAGTTCAAGTTACTCAGGAGGCTGAGGTGGGAGGATCACTTGAGCCAAGGACTTTGAGGCTGCAGTGAGCTATGACTGTGCTGCTGCCTTCCAGCATGGGTGACAAAGCAAGACTCTGTCTTGAAAAAAAAGAAAAGTTGGTCACAGTGAGTGGATGGCAGAGCCGGGATTAGAACACAAAGTTCAGGAGATCTTTACACGTCCTCATCTAAGTATCTTGATTTTCAGGGAATTGAGGCTGTGACCCTTCAGGGATACAACTGGCGACACTCTGAAGAAAGTCGAGGTTGGGAATGATGGAGGGCTTCCTTGGGGAACATGTTTCCTGATGTGAAACAGGAGCCCCAGAACAGGTGGAGGGCGTGGTCTGGACTGGTCAGCCACATGCTGAGAGTGAGTGCTGGCAAATAAAGGTTAGGAAAATGAGAAAGTGGGCCTTTGAGTTTCTGTTCCCCCAGAGCCCTGTGAATTCATGAAAATGCTGCCTTCTTGCTTCAGTGCAGACTGTCTTGAAGGATTAGGATTGTGTGGCAAAAATATCATGTTTTAATAGGCAGCTTAGAAATGACAGGATCCTATATCTGGTCTGAAAACAGTCCTTTCCAGGAGGATCTGAGAGCCAGTGGGGGCTTCATTCCCCACCTGGTGGCTCGGTTTGCCCATCTGGCCCCAAAAGAGCTCATCCTTTTTTTCCATTTTATTTATTTATTTAGACGAGGGCCTGCTCTGTCAGACTGGAGTGCAGTGCTGTGATGGTGACTCACTGCAACCCGCACCTCCTGGGCTCGAGGGATCTTCCCACTTCTCAGCCTCCTGAGCAGCTGGGACTACTATTAGTGTGTACCACCACGACCTGCCAATGTTTATATTCTTTGTAGAGACAGTTTTGCCATGTTGCCTAGGCTGGTCTTGAACTCTTGGGTGCAGGCAGTCCTCCTGCCTTGACTTCCCAGTATGCTGGCATTACAGGCCTGAGTGACTGTGCTGGCCAAGAACTATTCATTCTTCAGGGCAACTGAGCACAGACAATATACCAAGCAAGGGACGATGCTGGTGGAACTCTCTACAAGTACCTGACTAAAGAACCTGGACTCTGTGCCAGAGGCACTGGGGCATCATGGGAGGGTTCTGAGCTGCAGGGGAACACCATCTGGTGAGAGCATTAGGATTCCTCTAGACGGAATGGCCTAAAAGCCACACAGGAGAGAAGCTGCGGGGGTGCCTCACTCTGCTTGGGGATGGAGGTAGGCAGAAGTCAAAAGTGGCTTTCCAGATGAAATAAGTCCTGAAAACAAAAATGAACGAGTTACACAAGAATGGTTACTTGGCCAGGTGTGGTGGCTCACGCCTGTAATCACAGCACTTTGGGAGGGTGAGGTAGGAGCATCATAAGCTCAGGAGTTAGAGACCATCCTGGCCAATATGGTGAAACCCTGTCTCTACTAGAAACACAAAAATTAGCTGGGTGTGGTGGTGCACACCTGTAATCCCAGCCACTCAGGAGGCTGAGGCTGGAGAATCACTGGAACCCAGGAGGCAGAGGTTGCAGTGAACCGAAATGGTGACACTGCACTCCAGCCTGGGCAAGAGCAAGACTCCAACTCAAAAAAAAAAAAAAAAAAGAACGGTTAAATGAGGCTGCTGGAACAGTCCAACGCTTAGCAGCTGGACATGTGAAAGAGTAAGCGTAGGGCACAAAGTGGTGAGAGGTGAGGCTGCACCGTTCTGCCAACACTACCCCATGAATGCCCTCAAATGCCAGACTGAGGAATTGATTTTATTTTTTGTCTTGAGTCAAGAGGAAGCAGCAGAAGAGATCAGAGCTGGGAAAAGCACGGGTTTTAGAAAGCGTTTTAGAAAGATCTGTCTGTGGCCAGGTGCGGTGGCTCACACCTGTGATCCCAGCACTTTGGAAGGCTGAGGAGGGTGGATCATTTGAGATCAAGATTTAGAGACCAGCATGGCCAACATGGTGAAACCCCATCTTTACTAAACACACACACACACACAGCCAGACGTGGTGGCATACGCCTGTAGTCCCAGCTACTCAGGAGGCTGAGTCAAGAGAATCGCTTGAACCCGGGAGGCGGAGATTGCAGTGAGCCCGAGATTGCGCCATTGCACTCCAGCCTGGGCTACAGAGCGAGACTCCGTCTCAAAACAAACAAAGATCTGTCTGCGTGTGTTAAGCGGCTGAGTTGGGAGCCAAGAGACTAGGGAGGAGGCGGGCTGGTGCTGTGACCCAGATGAGGAAGAATGAGGTCTGAGTTAGGGACGAGGCTTTGTAGATGGAGAGACCTCGAGAGTGATTACGCGCGGAATCCTCAGATCTCTCTCTTTTAACGAACGAGTGCCTGGTTTTAATTCCCTGACGAACTTCAGCGCTGCAGAATGAATTTCGGCGTGGGAAAATAATACTAGCACCCGTTCCCAGGTGCCCCCTATTGTCTGTGCAAAAGGCATTATGCTTGGTCCTTTCATACACGGTTTTTTTGTTTTGTTTTTGAGACAGAGTTTCGCTCTTGTTACCCAGGCTGGAGTGCAATGGCGCGATCTCGGCTCACCGCAACCTCCGCCTCCTGGGTTCAGGCAATTCTCCTGCCTCAGTCTCCTGAGTAGCTGGGACTACAGGCACGCGCCACCATGCCCAGCTAATTTTTTGTATTTTTAGTAGAGACGGGGTTTCACCATGTTGACCAGGATGGTCTCGATCTCTTGACCTTGCGATCCACCCGCCTCGACACAGTTTTATTTCATCAGCCTGAGAGGTAACAGAATCATTCCTGTTTTACAAGTCACCAGTATGAAGCCGACTGAGAGTTCACAGCTCTAGGGCACGCTGGTAGCGCTGGACTGAGACTAACGTCCTCCCAACACGCCGGCATCTCTCAACCCAAGGAGATCCGTTTTCCGTTCCCGCCTTCGGAGGCCAGCCGCCCGCCCCACACCGCACCTTGCTCGTGACGGCCCGTCTAGCCACGCCGCCTCTCTAGGGTTTTCCCTTCTTGCCCATCTACCCGCAGGCTTCCTCTCGTCTCTCCACCCACGCTGGCCCCTCTACGCGCTCACCTCTCTATGGTTCACCTTCTCCCCAGGCCCAGCCCTCCTGCTTGTTACATCCGCTCCTTCTCCAAGCTCCTTCACGCTGGAGCCGGAGGGTCCTGCTCGGGTTGGGTCGGCTATTCGGGCTACCTCTCTGGTCCAGCCCAGGATAAACGGTAGCCAGTGAGATTGCTTTTAGGGAAGGCCCGAGCCGCGACTTCTGGGGGGAGTCCCTGGGAAGTAGGGTCGTGTTTTGGGTCCTTTGCGAATACGTTCCGGCTGGAAACACAAGGCTCCGAGAGGAAGGAGCCGCTCTCCTCTGGGACCTACCCCACCCGCTTCAATACATGGGATTTCCCCCCGCCCCGCCCCACCAATTTTCCAAAACATCACTCTCCTCAGAGGGGCTTCCTGACCCTCGTTCATTGTTACTCTGACAGCGCTGGGGACCAACAGGGAGATCGGGAAGTGCCCATCTCACCACATAGACGAAAACTTGAGGCCCAGGGAGGAACTCGCTTAGAACGAAACCGCCTGGAGCCAGTTGGGGTTCCCGACTCCTCGTCCTGGAAAACTCCGCATTTTTCTGTTTGAAGATAAGCCCAGAGCAGGGAGCGACAGGAAGGATCCTGAGAGGCGTGGGGGGCCCCCACAGTCAGGTTCCAAGTCGGAGTCCTGTCTTGCCTATCAGGATTCCCTCTTTGGGTAGGAATGTGGATATTACTGTTCCCCTTAAAAATAGATCGAGGCCATCCTGGTCAACATGGTGAAACCCCTTCTCTACTAAAAATACAAAAAATTAGCTGGGCATGGTGGCGCGTGCCTGTAATCCCAGCTACTCGGGAGGCTGAGGCAGGAGAATTGCCTGAACCCAGGAGGCGGAGGTTGCGGTGAGCCGAGATCGCGCCATTGCACTCCAGCCTGGGTAACAAGAGCGAAACTCCGTCTCAAAAAAAAAAATAATAATAAAAAAAAATAAACATAGCTGTTCAGGTGGATTTACCACAAAGCTAGTAAAACTCAAGCTTCAGCGGTTCCCCGCGGGGACAGCTACTCCCCTATGTAATGAGTGCCAACAATTCCAAGTGTTTAAGATGAGTCATTGCACAAAAAAGTTTCCCATGTCATCTAAACTTAAATTCATACCTGAAAGGAACGTGATTATGATTTTCCAAAACTTGACAATACTGAAACTACAACTGTCGTGAATCTATCTGAAATAAAACTTTCTTGAACTGTAAATTGTTGTGGTGTGAAGAACAGACCGAAGGATGCAGGGAGGAAAGCACCACACAGCTGTGTAAGGCCTGTGATCCCAGCACTTTAAGAGGCCAAGGCAGGTGGATCACCTGAGGTCAGGAGTTCCAGACAAACCTGGCCAACATGGTAAAACGCTGTCTCTACTAAAAAAAAAAAAAAAAAAAAAAAAAAAAAAAAAAAAAAAAATTAGCCGGGTCAGAAGCCGCTGAGCTCTTCCCCGGTTATTGCACGTCTAAAGGCCGAGCAGCCCCGTAGCTAGGATGCCCCGTGGAAGCCGAAGCCGCACCTCCCGCATGGCCCCTCTGGCCAGCTGGGCCCCTCAGATGAGAGCTGCGCCCAGGCCAGCACCAGTGGCTCAGCCACCAGCAGCGGCACCCCCCTCTGCAGTTGGCTCTCCTGCTGTTGCGCCCAGGCAGCCAGATCTGCTGCCCCAGATGGCAACCACCGCACCTGGTGTGGCCGTGGGCTCTGCTGTGGGGCACACACTGGGCCACGCCATTACTGGGGGCTTCAGTGGAGGAAGTGATCCCGGGCCCGTGAGGCCTGACATCACTTACCAGGAGCCCCAGGGAACCCAGCTGGCACAGCTGCAGTAGCCGTGTTTCTATGAGATCAAACAGTTCTTGGAGTGTGCCCAGAATCAGGGTGACATCCAGCTCTGTGAGGGTTTCAGTGAGGTGCTGAAACAGTGCCGACTTGCAAATGGATTGGCCTAATCAAGAAGTTCAAACTGGAGAAATGGAAAACCAGCTCTCATAACCAAGTTAACTTAGTATAAAAATTTAATTAATAGTGAAGGTATAAAGTGTAGCCATCAGTTAAACCTCTCCTGTCATTCCTAGCTTCCTTGCTTCAGAATTGAAATGGAGGAGGGGGTGTTCCTACTCTGTAGAATTTGGAGCTGGTTAAATGTTTGTGTGACCTCCTTAAACTAGCTGTTATGATTTTATTCTTTGTGAGGTAATTAGAATAAAGTGATTTTCTTCCAAAACCAAAAAACTAAAAAAAGCCCGGCCCACGTGGTGGCACATGCCTGTAATCCCAGCTACTCGGGAAGCTGAGGCAGGAGAATGACTTGAACCCAGGAGGTGGGTGCAGTGTCTCATCTCACTGCACTCCAGCCTGGCAACAGAGTGAGACTCCGTTTCAAAAAAACCACAGAAAGGCTGGGCAGAGTGGCTCACTACCTGTAATTCCAGCCCTTTGGGAGGCTAAGGCAGGTGGATCACCAGAGGTTATGAGTTCAATACCAGCCTGGCCAACGTGATGAAACCTGGTCTCGACTGAAAATACAAAAAACTTTAGCTGGGCATGGTGGTGGGAACCGGTAATCTCAGCTGCTTGGGAGGCTGAGTCAAGAGAATGGCTTGAACCCGAGAAGCAGAGGTTGCAGTGAGCCAAGATTTCACCATTGCACTGCAGAGTGGGCAACAAGAGTGAAACTCATTTAAAAAAAAAAAAAAGTATGTCTTCTATATAGCTGTATATTGGTACCCATTAACCAACATTCATTCATCCCCCCTCCCACCACACACCCTTCCCAGCCTCTAAGTTAGCATGATGTTTTGCTTTGTTTTTTTTGAGACGGAGTTTCACTCTTGTTACCCAAGCTGGAGTGCAATGGCACGATCTCGGCTCACCGCAACCTCCGCCTTCTGGGTTCAGGCAATTCTCCTGCCTCAGCCTCCCGAGTAGCTGGGACTACAGGCACGCACCACCATGCCCAGCTAATATTTGTATTTTTAGTAGAGACGGGGTTTCACCATGTTGACCAGGATGGTCTCGATCTCTTGACCTTGTGATCCACCCGCCTCAGCCTCCCAAAGTGCTGGGATTATAGGCATGAGCCACCGTGCCCGGCCGTTAGCATGATGTTTTAAAGGTTCATATGTTGTACCAAGTATCAGTATTTTATTTATTTATTTATAGCCAAATAACATTCCACCGTATGGATATATCACATTTTGTGTATGTTTATGGGCATTTGGGTTGTTTCTGCTTTTTTACTATTATAAATAATACTGCTATATAAGCATTTGTTTCCAAGTTTTTCTGTGAATGTATATTTTCATTTTTCTTGGGTACATAGAAAAATGAAGGGGAGAGGAATTGCAGAGCCATCAAGCTAACTCTATTAGCCAATTTCTTTTAAAAGGCAGGAAATCTAGGCTCAGTGAGGAGAAGTAATGTGCTCAGGTTTTACAGGAAGGTAGAGACAGAAAGAAGCGAGACAAATCTTCTGATTCCAAGTCCAAGACACTTTCTGCCAATTCCTTTTTTTTTTTTTTTTTTTTTGAGACGGAGTTTCGCTCTTGTTACCCAGGCTGGAGTGCAATGGCGCAATCTCGGCTCACCGCAACCTCCGCCTCCTGGCTTCAGGCAATTCTCCTGCCTCAGCCTCCTGAGTAGCTGGGATTACAGGCACGCACCACCATGCCCAACTAATTTTTTTATTTTTAGTAGAGACAGGGTTTCATCATGTTGACCAGGATGGTCTCGATATCTGGACCTCGTGATCCACCCGCCTTGGCCTCCCAAAGTGCTGGGATTACAGGTGTGAGCCACCGCGCCCAGCCCCAATTCCTTTTTTTTTTCTTTTTCTCTCTTTTTTTTTTTAGATGAGTCTCACCCTGTTGATCACACTAGTGATCTTGGCTCACTGCAACCTCCACCTCCCGGTTCAAGCATTTCTCCTGCCTCAGTGTCCCAAGTAGCTGGGATTACAGGCCCTGCCACCACGCCCATCTCAATTTTTTTTTGTACTTTTAGTAGAGACTGGGTTTTCACCATTTTGGCCAGGCTGGTCTTGAACTCCTGACCTTGTGATCTGCCCACCTCAGCCTCCCAAAGTGCTGGGATTACAGGCTTAAGCCACCGCGCCCGGCAGCCATTTTCTAATGGCTCCGTGTGTCGGGACTTCTGGCCTCAAGTCATACAATAGACTGTTAGTGTTATGCTGGCACTGAGGGACTCAGAGCCAGACAACAGGTGAAAAGGCAAGAAACCCACATTTATTTTTAAAGTTTATATTTATTTATTTTTATTGACAGGGTCTCTCTGTCAGTATTTTATTTTACGTTTTTATAAAATATAAAAATATTTTATGTTTATTTATTTTTCGAGACTTTGTCATCCAGGCCAGAGTGCAGTGGTGTGATCTCAGCTCACTGTAGCCTCAACTTCCCAAGCTCAAGCACTCCTCCTGCCTCAGCTCCCCAGGTAGCTGGGACTACAGGGGCACAACACTGGGGCTGTTAATTTTTGTATTAACACTGCACCCAGCCAGAACCCACATTTATTGAGCGCCAGTTGACTCCAGGCATGACATAGTCCTTTGGCATTCTCAACCTGTCGCATTCTAACTACAGCCCTGCCAAACGGCATTGTGGTGCCCACTTTGTAGATGTCAACTAGACACGCAGAGGGGACATCACTTGCCCAGAGTTGTGCAGCAAGTGGATACACGGATCTGGACCCAGGTTTGCCTGATTTGAAAGCTTATGGTGGCTGAGTGTGGTGGCTCACGCCTGTAATCCCAGCACTTTGGGAGGCTGAAGCAGGTGGATCACAAGGTCAAGAGATCGAGACCATCCTGGTCAACATGGTGAAACCCCGTCTCTACTAAAAATACAAATATTAGCTGGGCATGGTGGTGCGTGCCTGTAGTCCCAGCTACTTGGGAGGCTGAGGCAGGAGAACTGCCTGAACCCAGGAGGCGGAGGTTGCGGTGAGCTGAGTTTGCGCCATTGCACTCCAGCCTGGGTAACAAGAGCGAAACTCTGTCTCAAAAAGCAAAGAAAAGAAAGCTTATGGTAATTCCACTAAAGAGTGCTCTCTTCTGTGACTATTTAATAGCTTTAGTGGGGGTGGGAGGAAAAAAAGGGAACAAAAATATTTAGTAGCCTTAAGCTCTGGTACAAAATTCTTCTATCCACATTAATTCAATCTCTCACTCATTCATTTACCAAACATACACTGAGGCACATACATGCCTTCTCCTGCAGAGATGACTCACTTCCAGCTCTCTAAAAACGGAGACTGGGGGATGAGTTCTGTGTGCTATGAATGATCTCATTTAACAAAGAGACTCTCAATAAGAAATAGGCCAGCCACAGCGGCTTGTGCTGGTAATCCCAGCCACTTTTGGGAGGCCAAGGTGGGAGGGTCAACTGAGGTTAGGAGTTCGAGAACTGCCTGGCCAACATACAGTGAAATTCCATCTCTACTAAAAAATTACAATATTAGGTGGGCTGTAACAGCCTGGGAACAAATCCAGACGATCCTTCTAAACCAACGCAGGCCAACTCGAGGCTGTAGCAGTCAGCGGAACCTCGGCGGAACTCAAGAGGCTTTGCTTTGTTTCCACAGTACAGGTCTTTGTGGTTACCTCTGCACCACTCGTGATAATGGAATGAAGTGTTATGCCTGTACTACCAGCTACTTGGGAAGCTGAGGCAGGAGATTCACTTGAACCTGGCAGGGGTTGAAGTGAGCTGAGATCAGGCTACCACAGTCCAGCTCAAAGAAAGAGAGAAAAGGAAGGAAGGAAAGAGAAGAAAAGGAAAGGAAAGAAGAGATTTCATACCCCCAAAATTAGCGAACATGTTAAAGTTTGACTATCAGATACTGATACCTCTGTTAAGCAACAGAGGTCCCTATTAATTGCTAGTGGGAGTGTCAATTGGTAATAATGATTATAGCTGACTCGTAGCACCTGTGTGCCATACATTGTCCAAAATACTTTACATGTAGTGACTTCTTTAGTCATCATAGCAACTATGTGAAGTGGGTTTTATTATCATCCTCATTTTTCAAATTAGGAAATGGGCAAAAACGGCTGACTTGTGCATTAAACACAGTAGCAAATACAGTGTCTAGGCCCATGATACTCTTAGTAACCCAAAAAATTAAAACATTTATTTTAAAATCGAAAAAAAAGAAAGAAGAATATAGCTTTGGAAAACCAAAGCAGAAGGATCCAGGCAAGGAGTTCAAGACCAGCCTGGGCAAAACAGCAAGACCCCCATCTCTATAAAAGAAGAAGAAAGAAGGAGGAGGAGGAGGAGGAGGAGGAGGAGGAGGAGGAGGAGATAATTTAGCCTAAGTGGTGTTTATTTTATTTTATACCAATATATCATAAAATATAATTTTCACATCTATTTATGAATGAAAAGATCATGATTAGGATCATGTTTAAATATCTCCTATCCTTCCCTTTCAAGAAAACAATTTAAAGACGTTTCCGGGCCGGGCGCGCTGGCTCACGCCTGTGATCTCAGCACTTTGGGATGCCGAGGCGGGTGGATCACGAGGTCAAGAGATCGAGACCATCCTGGTCAACATGGTGAAACCCCGTCTCTACTAAAAATACAAAAAGTTAGCTGGGCATGGTGGTGCGTGCCTGTAGTCCCAGCTACTCGGGAGGCTGAGGCAGGAGAATTGCCTGAACCCAGGAGGCGGAGGTTGCGGTGAGCCGAGATCGTGCCATTGCACTCCAGCCTGGGTGACAAGAGCGAAACTCCGTCTCAAAAAAAAAAAAAAAAAAAAAAAAAAAAGACGTTTCCAAACTCTCCCATATCTCTTCTCAGTGGGTTGTCACAATGCTTCTACAATTGTACACAAAAGAAACAAAAGAAAGAGAAATGGTCCAGAGAAGTGGGGTGACTTATCTAAGGTGACCCAGCCGGGAATGACTCAACTGGGCAGCTCAGAAGAGCCCTGTCCTTGGTGCTGCCGAAAACCCTGCGTCTTTGGGCTCTTTCCTCTCTGACATAACATTAGCTCGCCGGGTTTTGCGCCCTCCCAGGACTACCCGTGTTGCTGTTTACTGAGTATTTTTCTCTACACTGCCTTTTTTTTTTCTTCTTTCTTTTTCTTTTTTTGGACAGAGTCTCTCTCTGTCGCTCAGGCTGGATGCAGTGGCGAGATCATGGCTCACTACAGCCTCGACCTCCTGTTCTCACGCGATCCTCCCATCTCAGCCTCCCGAGTAGCTGAGAATACAGGCAGCAGCCACCGCACCCGGCCTACAGGGACATTTTAAAACTCCTTACATTCATAAACTTGACGTCATTACGTTATCATGAGCAGTGCAGAGGTAACCACAAAAACGTTTACTGTGGAAACAAAGCAAAGCTTCTTCAGTTCTGCTGAGGTTCCCCTGACTGCTACAGCCTCGAGTCGGCCTACGTTGGTTAAGGAACGTTTGGATTTGTTTCCAGGGTGTTACAGGCATCCCAGCGCCATAGAGAGCGTCCCCTAGGAGGGACCAACAGGTAACTAGCTAGGGAACAACTCACTTTCTCCCGGGCACAGCCGCCACGCCACGCCACACCTCGCCACGCCACACCTCGCCACGCCACGCCTCGCCAAGCCCCCTACTGTGCCACGCCCCCTCACCGCCCCACAGTGCGCCTGCGCAGTAGCTCCTACGCCAGTTAGAGCCCCACCCCCTTCCAGAGCGAACACTGGCCTCGGGGGCGGGGCTTGGGCACAAGATGGCCGCTGCGCGCCCGGAGCCCCAGAGTCCGAGCTCACCGACCCCGGAGTCGCGATCCCAGGAGCCACCGGACCTGGTGCGGGCGAGGAAGGGGCCTGGGCCTGGGGCTCGAGGTGGGAGGAGGTCGTAGTGTAGGGGGCGGGGCAGGGGCGGGGCCTATGAGGGTGGGCGGGGGAGGTATTTAGTGCTATGGCCCTGGGGGTGGGGCTTCTTGGGGTTATGCGAGGGGTGGGACAGGGGAGGAGTCTATGAGACAGTGGGCGGGGAATGGGGAGGGGCTTATAAGACTGGGCGGGGCCTGAATGGAGCGGAGTCTGAGGACGGTGTTGTCTGTCGGGCGAGTATGGGTTCAGGGAACGGGGCTTACCAGGGGCAATTTGCATAACTAGGGTGGAGCCTTTTGAAGGGCGGGGCGTCATAAATTATGTGGCCAATTCTACGTAGAAGGTTGGAAAGGTGACCCTGAAAGGTGTGGGGGATTATGATCGATCGGAATATCTATGTTGGGGTAGGGGATAATTCTGCAAGGGTCTAAGTGATGCTTTTCGAATGCCCAAGGGAGGAATTGAGGGTAGAAGTGGGTGGTCTAGGTGACTTTGGAACTTCCTCCACGTTCCCCCTAATTCCTCTCAGAATTAGAGAGCAACAGAGGATATTCATTCATTCAACAAACATTTACCTAGCTCCTACTTGGGCTCTGTAAATAAAGAAGTGGTCAAGACAGACAAGGGCTGTGTTCCCTTGGAGCTTGCAGTCTCTTGAGGGGAGAGAGACAGTAAATGAGAGTTATGGTGATGTGTTCTATAAAGGAAATAAAAATGGAGCCAGTAGAGTGGGGGTGGGGAGCTAAATTTAGATGAGGGAAGTCAGCTGGCTGCCGGCTTATGTTTAAGCTGGGGTTAGAGAGATAAGTGGAGCTACATCGCCACAGATATTATAGTGACGATTTGGGATAAGTACATTTGGAGCCGTGGAAGTGTTTTGAGTATGAAAAATGACTTGATCTGATTTACATTTTCAAAAGACCTACAGGCTATTCTAGGAAAGTGGGTTAGAAGGCAGCGGAAGTAGGAAAAGAGATATCCTTGTGTTTTTCAATTGTGGAGGCGCCAGGTGATGGGACTTTAACTAGGGTGGATGAGAAAAGGTGGGATCTATGATTTAACTGGTACAGGAGAGGAAATGTTGATAAGGCCACAACAGACTCCTGGAGGATGGGCCCGGCGTGGTGGCTCACGCCTGCAATCCCCGCACTCTGGCAGAAGGATCTCTTGAGCCCAGTAGTTGGAGACCAGCGTGGGCAACATAGTGGGACACCCTCTACTTTAAAACAAACAAAGAAACACTAAATCTTTTGTTGTTGTTGTTTGAGATGGTGTCTCGTTCTGTGGCCTGGGCTGGAGTGCAGTGGTGCCATCTAATCTCACGGCTACCTCCACCCCCACGGGTTCAAGTGATTTTCCTGTCTCAGTCCCCGAGTAGCTGGGATTACAGGTGCCCGCTACGACACCTGGCTACGTTTTGCATATTTAGTAGAGACAGAGTTTCGCCATGTTGGCCAAGCTGGTTTCGAACTCCTGACCTCAAGTGATCCACCTGCCTTGGCCTTCCAAAGTGCTGGGATTACAGGCCTGAGCCACACCACTCTGGGGCAGAAATAATTTTTTAAAAATTAGCTGCAGGTAATCCCAGCCACTCAGGGAGCTGAAGCGGGAGGATCGCTTCAGCCCAGGAGCTCAAGGCTGCAAAGGCCATGATCGCAACAGAGTGAGACCCTGTCTCAAAATAACAAAGCAGCCGAAGCTTTAATAATTGGGATGTGCTGGGGAGGTCTTGCGGCAGGGTCCACAGGCTTTTCTTTTTCTCCCCTTGCCCAGGTCCTGGTGCCTGATGATGGCCGCCCTGGCACACCCCCGAGTGACCTCATCGAGATCCAGGTGGTGAAGGTGACAGACACCACACTGGTCCCCGAGCCCCCGGAGCCAGGTTCTTTCCACTGTGCCTTGTGCCCTGCTGCCTTCCGGCTGGTTTCCGAGCTGCTGTTCCACGAACATGGCCACCTGGCTGGGGCCGAGGGAAGCGGGCAGAGTGGGGACCCCAGCCGGTGCCACGTGTGTGGCCACAGCTGCCCGGGCCCCGCCAGCCTGCGTGCGCACTACAGCCTGCACACTGGGGAGCGGCCCTACCGTTGCGCGCTCTGCCCACGGGCCTTCAAGGCCTTGGCACCCCTGCTCCGGCACCAGCACCGGCACGGGGTGGAGCCGGGCACCTCCCGGAGGCCTCCAGACGCGGTGGCCACGGCAGAACAGAGGCCCGGGGTGGCCCCGGAAAGGGCGGAGGTGGTGATGGCGGCGGCGGCGGCCGGCGCGGCGGTGGGGAAGCCTTTCGCCTGTAGGTTCTGTGCCAAGCCGTTCCGCCGCTCCTCAGACATGCGAGACCACGAGCGTGTGCACACGGGCGAGCGGCCCTACCACTGCGGCATCTGCGGCAAGGGCTTCACGCAGTCCTCGGTGCTGAGCGGCCACGCCCGCATCCACACGGGCGAGCGCCCGTTCCGCTGCACGCTCTGCGACCGCACCTTCAACAACTCCTCCAACTTCCGCAAGCACCAGCGCACCCACTTCCACGGGCCGGGACCTGGGCTGGGAGACTCTGGAGGCCAGCTGGGCTCGGCGGCGGCTGAGGTGTTGGGGAGTGGGTGCGGGGCAGGGGACCCCGTGGAAGAGGGGCGGGGGGAGACCGCGAAGGTGAAGGTGGAGGCCGACCAGTAGGCTGCAGACCAGGGACATGGGTTAGCTAAGGAGGACTTAGGAGGCCGGTCGGGGGGGCGGGGGTGGGGAAACGGAGGCAGGGGACGGAGGAGAGGAGGTTGGGGGAGAGATGACAGCTACAGGGATGGCTGTGAGCTGCTGGTGATGGAGAGCAGAGGCAGATGGCGGGGCTCCAGACTCCCACAAGCCCACGCAGCATGTCTGCCAGACCTAGGAGAGGGACAGGTGCAGCTCCACAGGTGTGCGGCCACAGGCAAGGCCCACAGGCTGGACGTCGCTGCTCTGACGGCTTCTTCGTTGGCTTCTCCTTGTGCAAGACCCAGCCTGTCACGGCAGAGCCTGGGCACTTCAGAGGGGGAGCCCGGATCCAATGGAACGGGGGCATTGGGGTCCATCATGGTTTTCTGCTCTGGTGCTCCCTCAACCGAACCCTGGACTCTGGTGGGGCTCCTTGGGTGGACCAGGATGGAGTCTCTTGCCTACCTCACTGCACTGCACTGGACCTGGGATGCCTACCCACCCTGAGGCAGAAGATACCCACCAGGTTGTCTGTGAAGAGACTCTGGGATCCCATCATCTGAAAGCCAGAGGGTCCCCAAGTCACTGCTGAGATTGAGCCTCAAGAATGTAAGCCTGACCACAGGATCTTGACTCCAAGAGTGGCTACCCCCGCTCACCCCCATGGTGGCCCATCCTTAACCCATCCACTCTTCTTTGGAGGCAACTGAGAGCACATAAAGCAAGCAGCTACCTAGCATCCCCTCCTGAAGCTTTAGGCTCAGAGCCCATGGTCCCCCCCCAAGCTATAAGGTAGCCTCAGGTTTCCCTCATTTCCTCCACTCCCAGCTGGAAGTAAACAGCTTACCCCATAGTCCCAGGCAGTCCCAAGGAAGGGCTGGCTGATGGCACGACAGCAGCATGGCCAGCTGGTCGGGGTGTGGAGCAAAGAAGTCACTGTGGCAGGGGCCAGAGGAGGACTTGGGAGCTGGAGGTGTGAAACTTCCAGTTCTGTTCCTATTAAAGGACATTGTGAAGGGCTTCTCTCTCAGTCTTGTATTCGGATTTTCTGCTTTGGGGAGGAGGGGCCACAGTGTGGTCTCACCACCAGCAGTGAGTCGCATCATACCTTCCTCCAGGATTCTGTTTCCCATCCTTAGAATGGGGGGGCGGTGAATAGGCCCCACTGTGTGGTTATGTGTTATGTGCTTCAGCTGTAGGAGAGGCGGGTCAGGGCAGTTTGGCAAAGTGAAGAGACTCCTGTGCTTTGTGTGCCTGTTGAGTGAGAGTCTCTGATTTGCACACCTTTCTCCTCACCCAGTGCACCCCATGAGATAACTCATAGGCACCTCACAATGTGAACAGAACTCATTCCATTTTCCTCAAAGAAACCTCTAAGCTTCTGATGTCATGGGCACCACCACCACCCAAGCTGGATACCTGGGCAGGTTAAAACCTTCTTCATCGCTCATCCTCGTGTCCAGTCTCGTATCAGTTTCTCTCAGTTGAGCCAGTTAAATATCTTCGGAATGGAATGTCTTTTCACCATCACACCTGTAGGCCAAGCTAACAGCAGTCTCACACACAGACAACTGCGTGGCAGCCCAGCTCCCCACCCACGACTGCCCTCTCTCTCTTTCTTTCTTTCTTTCTTTTGAGATGGAGTTTTGCTCTTGTCGCCCAGGCTGGAGTCCAATGGTGCAATCTCAGCTCATTGCAACCTCTGCCTCCTGAGTTCAAGCAATTCTCCTGCCTCAGCCTCCTGAGTAGCTGGGATTACAGGTGCCCGCCACCACGCTCAGCTAATTTTTAAATTTTTAGTAGAGATGCAGTTTCACCATGTTGGCCAGCTGGTCTCAAACTCCTGACCTCAGGTGATCCACTCTCCTAGGCCTCCCAAAGTGCTAGGATTACAGGCGTGAGCCACCACGCCCAGCCACCTGTCCTCTCCTTCCTCCATATGGCAGCCACACAGATCCTTGTGTCTTTGAGAAGGGTTTGAAAATGTGAATGCCTACAGGAGCTGGGTGGCAGTATAAACATATGAACAAGCCTGCCAGGTTCAGGGGGAAATTGCCAGTGACATGAAATATGGGGACTGCCACCAGGTCTCAGAGTTGGGATTCAACAAATTGGAGAGTGTCCCATCAGGAGAGGGTGACGGCTGCTCAGCTCCGAAATGCAGATGGGGTTGCTAATTCGTCTCTTTCAGAAGTTACATTAGTTCACATTACATAAAATCTTTTGATATCCCAATGTTGGCAGTTAAGTAAAACCTTTTTAAAAGTGCATAGACTAAACAAAAATGTGTTGGTCAAATTCGGCCTCACAGCTGCCAGTATCCAGCCTCTAGTCTGTAAAATCACCCAAGCCCCACCACTTGGAATTCAAGACCCTTCAGGGTTTAGCCCTCAAGAACTCACCCTTCAGCCATACTAATCTGTTTTAAATTATCCAGAATAGCAGGGGTTAGTTCAACACACTGCACTCTCTGCCTGGAAGTTGTTGCCACTTCTTTACCTGGCAAACTCTAGTTGGTTGATGTCATTGTTCAGGGATCACCTTCTCCCCAAGAAGCTTTTCTAGCCCCACTTCCACTCTGGCAAGGTCACTCCTCTATGCTGCCTCAACCCGCAGTGATACTTCCATGTCCTTTACATTGTGAGACTCCATTTCCACATTGCTGCTAAACCCTGAACCCTGGGGCGCTGACACAACGTGTCTCATGCTGGGTCTTCAGCATTAGAACATGGAGCCACAAGGGGTAGCTGCCCTCTCATGGGTCACACAGGACTCACCCAGGCAGCGCTCTCTTACCTGTTTTTTTTTTTTTTTTTTTTTTGAGACGGAGTTTTGCTGTTGTTACCGAGACTGGAGTGCAATGGCGCGATCTCGGCTCACCGCAACCTCCGCCTCCTGGGTTCAGGCAATTCTCCTGCCTCAGCCTCCCGAGTAGCTGGGACTACAGGCGCGTGCCACCATGCCCGGCTAATTTTTTGTATTTTTAGTAGAGACGGGATTTCACCATGTTGACCAGGATGGTCTCGATCTCTTGACCTTGTGATCCACCCGCCTCGGCCTCCCAAAGTGCTGGGATTACAGGCGTGAGCCACTGCGCCTGGCTTACCTAGTTTTATCTTCAAGTTTTTTTTGTTTGTTTGTTTTTAGATGGAGTCTTGCTCTCGTCACCCTGGCTGGAGTGCAGTGGTGCAATCTCGGCTCACTGCAACCTCCGCCTCCCAGGTTCAATCGATTCTCCTGCCTTGGCCTCTTGAGTAGCTGGAATTACAGGTGCCCACCACCATGCCTGGCTAATTTTTGTACTTTTAGTAGAGATGGTGTTTTGCCATGTTGGCCAGGCTGGTCTTGATTTCCTGACCTCAGGTGATCTGCTTGCTTCAGCCTCCCAAAGTTCTCGGATTACAGGTGTGAGCCACCATGCCAGGTCTCATCTTCAAATGTCTGTACTCAAGCACCCTGAGACTGGAGTCCAATTTTTTTTTTTTTTTTTAGATAGTCTTGATCTGTCACCCAGGCTGGAGTGCAGTGCCTCCATCTCAGCTCACTGCAACCTCTGCCTTTCAAGTTCAAGCGATCCTCCTCCCTCTGCCTTTTGAGTAGCTGGGATTACTGGCACCCACCATCATGCCCACCTAAGTTTTGTATTTTTAGTAGAGATGGGGTTTCACCACTTTGGCCAGACTGGTCTCAAACTCCTAGCTTCAAATGATCCACCCATCTCAGCTTTCCAAAGTGCTGGGATTACAGGTGTGAGCCACCACGCCTGGCCTGGAGTCCAAATTCTACTGTGAATTTGGAAGATGTCCCTTCGAGCATCTTTGTTCTTCAGGACCCCAGGCCCCTCTTCTAACAAATGAAATAACTAAACACACACTGCCCGGCACACATCTCAATGTTCCCCGCACCAGCATGAGAGCTGGGAATGGGCTTTTGAATCTGCCAATCATCCTGAAGGGCAGGTGCTAAGGGGGAGCTATATCATGACCAGTAGTCTGCACACGGTGAGGCAGCCGCGGCAGCTGGACTGGAGTTCTCTTTGTTTTACTGGAGACCCAGGGGCATGTCCAGTGCATCTGTTTCCCCAGTGCCCAGCTCAGGGCCGGGCAGGCAGGAGGCCTCCAGAAGAGCTGGCGGAGTGAATAAAGGCTGAAAGCATCAGGAAGGGGAGGAGACCGAGCATGTTAAGTCAGTTCCTCAGAGCAGATACTTACCTGTCTTGCCCATCTCCATTTGCTCAGCTCAGACTAAGCTGGGAATATGGCAAATCCTCAGTAAGTCCCCGTTGAATGAGCGTGAGAGGCAGAGACGCCCAGAATCAAAATTGCAGAGGAAACAAGCTTTAACTTTGTGCTTTGCGACCAGGAAATCCCCACTCTCCCTGTGTGGCATGCAAGAATGGACTCCAGCAGCCCTCATGATAACGTTTATTATTCTCCGCTTTGTACAAGCCGCGTCTGCCACCCCGCCTCCCACCCGCCCACCCCAAAGAGCACCCAGCACCCCCTTGTGCCCTCCCAACTCTGCTCGTACTCCACTGTCCAACCAGATTTCAAAGGACGGGGAGGGGCTGTTCAGACCCGTCTCCGCCAAAGTTTACTGGGGCAGAGCGCTGCTGGGGCGGGGGCTGATGAGGGTCACAAGAGAGGGTTGGACGGAGGATCTGGTTCAGTGTCTGATGGGATGAGAGGGCGGAGAGGTCGAGGATGGGAGTGATTCAGTCTTGAGCCTGTCGGGCGTGCGCCTGAAGGTCGCCAGTCCGTCGGAAGTTCTGAAGGAGCGGGCAACAGCGAGGAGGGGGGAAGAGTCTGATGAGCCCTGGGAGGAGGGAGTCCAGAAGGGGGCTTCTGATGGGCGTGGGATGGGAAGCCCTCGGTCAGGCATCTTTCCCGGCCAAGGTGCCCGCCCCTGCTCCAGGACCCCCGAGGTTCTCTGCCTTGTGCGCCAGGCGGTGTTTCTTGAGGCCGTAGGTGTTGGCGAAGCCCTCTCCGCACGAGGAGCAGCGGAAGGGCCGGCCGCCCTGGTGGGCAGCCAGGTGCTTACGGAAGTAGCCGGGATCCTTGAAGGCCTTGAGGCAGGCGGGGCAGCGGAGCTCGGGCCGCGGCGGCTCGTGGGCGCGCTGGTGGCGCAGCACCGAGCTCAGATAGAAGAAGCCCTTGCCGCAGTGCTCGCAGCGGTAGGCGCGCTCGCCCAGGTGCAGCCGCTGGTGCTCCAGCAGGTTGGAGCGGTAGCGGAAGGTCTTGCCGCAGGCACTGCAGCGCTGGGGCCGGGCCACGGCGTGCAGCCGCCGGTGCTCCGCCAGGCTGGAAGACTGCGCGAAGCGCTTGGCGCACACGCCACACTTGAAGGCCCGCTCGCCAGTGTGCACCACGCGGTGCTGCCGCAGGTACCAGGAGCGCAGAAAGCCTCGGCCGCACACGCCGCACCGGTACGGCCGCTGTTCCGTGTGGCAGCGCTGGTGGCGCATCAGCAGGGCCGCCTCCCAGAAGCGCTTCCCGCACACCGGGCAGCGGAAGCCCCGCTTCTGCCGATGGCTGCGGCGGTGCAGGAGTAGGTCGTAGGCGCCCGCGAAGCTCTGGCCGCAGAGGCCGCAGCCCAGGGTCCGTCGCACCAGGTGCACGTACTTGTGAGTCACCAGACCCAGGAAGTGCTTGAAACTCTGGCCGCACGTGGCACAGCTGAAGCGCTCCGGGCCTGAACTGGCACCCCCGCCGGCACCCGCCACTGCCGCCCCGCCTGCGTCCTCGCCTCCGGATACCCCAGCTAGCGCCGCCACAGCTGCCCCCACCTCCCCTGCCAGTCCGTTGTCCAGCACGCTGGCCGCATCCGTGCCGCTGGAGCCGTCTGGGGGCTGCGTGCCGCCGGCTGTGGGCGGGAGCAGGCGCTCGGGGGCGGCCTGGTGGACCAGCTTGTGCCACATGAGGTTCTCGATGAAGCCGAAGGTCTTGCCGCAGGCGTCGCAGCCGTAAGGCTTCTCTGCCATGTGGGCCTCCTTGTGACTCATGACGTGAAAGAGATCCGGGAAGTGCTCGCCGCAGTCCGAGCAGGCGTAGCTGAGCCCATCGGCGGGCCCTGCGGACGCGCCCGAGGCCCCCGGCCCACAGGCCCCCGGAGCGCCCTGGGTGGAGGGGAGGCCCGCAGCCCCGGCCAGGGCGCAGGGCAGCTGGAGCCGGTGCACCTGGCGGTGGCGGGTGAGGCTCTGAGGGTAGCCGAAGACCTTGCCGCACAGCTCGCACTTGTATGGCCGCTCGCGCGTGTGCACCACGTGGTGCTTGCTCAAGTGGAACGATTCACGGAAGCGCTTTCCGCACACCGGGCACTGGTGGGGCTTCTCGCCCGTGTGGATGCGCTCGTGGCGCTTCAGGGTCTCGCGGCGCCCGAAGCCGCGCCCGCAGATGCCGCAGCAGAACGTCTTTCCCGGGACGCTGGCGCCTGAGCCTCCTGCTCCACTGGTGCCTGCACCGCCGAGCAGCAGCGGATGGGCGCCTAGTAGGGGGACCGGCACGGCGCCGTACACTACCGCTGCAGCTGCCGCGGCTGCCTTCTCACTGTCGGTGGCGGGAGGGTCGGGGGGCAGGAGGTACGGGCCCGGGGGGAAGGTGGGCGGGGGCTGCGGAGCAGAGGCAGCCCCGTCCTTGGGTGCCTCAGTGGCGGTGGCGGCAGCGGGCGGGGCGTGGGCGGCCTTGTGGCGGAGCAGGCTCTGTGGCGCCGAGTAGGACTTGCCACACAGGTCGCAGGGGTACGCGGGCCGAGGTCCCCCCGCGCCCGCGTGGGCCGCCTGGTGCTTGAGGAGGTAGGAGGCGTCGCGGAAGGCTTTCCCGCAGATGCCGCAGGGCAGGCGCAGCAGGTCCGCGGAGTGCGTCTTCACGTGGCGCTTCAGGCTCTCCCTGCGGTTGAAGCTCTTGCTGCAGACGGAGCAGGAGAAGGGCTTCTCGCCTGTGTGGATGATCTGGTGCTGGTGCAGGTGACTGGGCTTCTTGAAAACCTTCCAGCAGAGCGGGCAGGCGAACGGGCCGTCGCCACCCCCGGTGGCGGGAGGGGCCACCCCAACACCAGCAGGGGCAGCGCTACCATCTGCGGAGGGGGCAGGAGCCGTGGGCGTGGCGGGAGGACCCGAGGACACGGTGGAGGGGGCAGCGGCGGCAGCCGCAGTGCTGGCAGCGGGCGCCGGGAGGCCCAGTTGCGGAAGCTGGGGGCCGGGCTGGGGCGGGCCCCCCGCGGCTGGGGGCACGTCCTTGTGGCAGCGGCGGTGGCGGATGAGGCTGGACACGTGGTTGTAGGTGCGGCCGCAGACCCCGCACTCATAAGGCCGCTCTCCCGAGTGCACCAGCATGTGCTGGACCAGGTGCGAGGACTGCTTGAAGGACTTCTGGCACACGCCGCAGGGGAAGCGCCGCTCCATCAGGTACTTCAGCCTCCGGAAGTAGCCCTTGTCATCCTTGGTGGGGTCGCAGGCCGCTGCCGAGGGGGGTCCCGGTGGGGTCTGTGAGGGGGCGGGAAGTGGCCCTGGGGCCCCCGCAGGAGGGCCCAGCCCGGGCGTCACCCCCGGCCCGGACACGGGCCCTCCTCGTTTCAGGTTCCCAAACAAGTGCTGGTGTCCCGAGAGGTCCACGATGCCCCACTGGGGGGTGGGGAAAGCAGCGTCAAAGAGGGGAGGAGGGGGCGCCCCGAAGGCGGGCGGCAGGGGCGGATCGGGCTTCTTGGCTTGAGAAGAGGAAGAGGAGGAAGACGAGGACGACGAGGAAGACGAAGAGGAGGAAGAGGAGGAGGAAGACGAGGAGGGCACCTCCGCCTTGGGCTTGAAGGTGGACTGGGGTGGGTAGTCATACTGCGGGGGTGGGGGCTGCGGCGGGGGCTGCGGTGGGGGGCCAGGGGCGCAGGGCAGGGCCGCCACCGCCTTGGCGTGTTCCCCATACAGTTCCATGGGCTCGAAGCGCTGGTGGTTGAGGAATTCCAGGAAGTCGAAGGGGTAGCTCTGGAAGTGCACCCCGTCCTCGCCCCCAAGGCCGCTGCTCCCGCCTCCCCCGGCGCCGCTGCCCACTGGGTTCGCCTCCATCTCCGGCAAGTAGGAGACGCGAGACCCTGTGAAGAGGAGGAGGGGGCTGAGGACACGGCCGGGGCGCTGGGTCTCCCCACAGGTGAAGGGAGCTGTGCGCCCACCCATCCATCCAGGTGGGGATCACCCCCTGCCAGGTTTAGGCTTCCAGTCCCTCTGCCTGTCCACCCCGAAGGGCAGCCCTTCCTCTGGGCTCCTGCCCCCCGCCTCTCCAATTCGCCTTCACCTTCCCTCTGTGTGTTCTCAACTCCCACCCTCCTTCCGATCTCTCTTCCCTCTAATTCCTTCCATCCCTTCCCATCTTTTCTGGGGCCATGACGGCTTTGCTGCCACCCTCAGACCCTCTCCTCCACACCACCTGCAGGCCCTCTATTATTTGCAGAAACAGGGTCTTGCTTTGTTGCCCAGGCTGGTCTCAAACTACTGGACTCAGTGATCCTACCACCTCCACCTCCTAAAGTGCTGGGATTATGGATGTGAGCCACCGCCCCAGACGGGACCTCTACTTTCTCTCCTCAGATTCCAATTCTCCCAACACGCTCGGGGCTTCTGGACTGGGTCTTTCCAAACCCTCTCAGGCCCTCTGCTTCTCTGCATACTCCTGCTCCCTCCCCCACCCCAGCCCTCAGTCCTCATCCCTTCAGGTTTTATCCTAAAATGAGGATAATGTTAAGGGTAATAAGAGTTTCTATCAGCACGATTAGGAGGGAAGACTCCGGGGCCAGACTGCCAGGTTTAAATGTACGCCCTGCCACTTTCTAGCTGTGTGGCCATGGGCAGGTGACAGAACCTTTCTGTGCCTCCATTTCCTCATCTTCAAATGGGGACGACAAAGCACCTGCCTACCTCACAGGGTTGTGAGGCTTCAACACAACCCTGTGAGGGGGGCGGTTCCTGGCACTCTATAAGCACTCAGTACACAGAAGGTATCAGCTGGGTGCAGTGGGTCACACCTGTAATCCCAGCACTGTGGGAGGCCGAGACAGCAGAACTGCTTCAGCCCAGGAGATGGAGGCTGCAATGAGCTGTGATCACAACACTGCACTCCAGCCTGGGTGACAGAGCAAGACCGGGCTCTAAAAATCAGCAAAAGATGATGCTGTTACCACTGTTACTGCTAGCAGTAGAAATAAGGAAGTCAGGGCGAGCCTAGAGAGCTGAGAAAGAAGTCAGTATGGGGGGACACTCTTTTAACACTAAGACAAAGTGGAAAGGAGAATTTGCTTGCCTGGGAGAAATAAATTCAGCAGGGGGGCTGGCATGTAGTCAGAAGGTGGCCCCATGCAATCAAAACACACAGACCTTGGGCTTGGAAAGTCCTGGGTTCAAATCCCAGCTCCACTGGGATCCACGCTTTCTCCATGTTTAAAATCTGACTGGGGGGACCCTATACTGCAGGGAGATTGAAGGGGTTGGAACAGACGAAATGAAACAGACGCATCAGCAGAATGCATTCAACCCCCTGAGGTATCTGCACCATCATGACACCACACCCCTGAGAGCCCGCAACAGACTTGAGTTCCCGTCCTTGCCCTTAGCGGGGCTTCTCCTGACCCTCCCACCCTGGCATCATTCTCTGGCGCCTCCTTTAGCTGACTTTTCATTCCAGATTGCAGATATCCATGTGTGTACCCCACACCACACCAGAACCTCAGCTCCCGTAACTGATCTCTGAGCTTATTCTTCCCGCTGGCATGGGGAAACACCTCCAGAGTGGGTGCAGGGCCAGTGGGAGAAGGGCCTGTGAGGTCTGACCCACTTCCTGTCCATCATCCCTACCTGATGGGGGCCTGGCTCTAAGCCCAGACCACTTCGGGGGTCAAGAGGATTCCTAGCCAGGCCTGGGCCCTTTATCCTCTATCCATCGGGCTGCTTTCTCCTCCCACAGGTGAGGGGTGAGTGTCTGTTCCACTCCAAACGCCATCCTGGAGTGAGATATTTTTAGTCTCCAGCTCTGGGTGTCCTTATCCTTGGACAAGACTCAACATCCCATGCCCTTCACACCCACTCTGTTTAATCCGATCTCCAGAAAAAGGACAGGCGTGGCTAGGGTGGTAACTGGAAGGCTGTAGGTGGAACCTAAGTTGGGGAGACATAGCTCTGGAGGGGGGTGACTGGACAGGGAGGAAAGCGCAGGCTGTGAGGATGCAGGGAGCAGGGGGTGACTTGTGGTGCTATGGGGAGGGAGGGTAGACTGTTTGGGGAAAGAAGCCACTGACCTAGCTTGCCTCCACCAGAGCACACATCAATCACAGCTACCACTGGGCATTTCCTAGAGAACAGCCACTGTTCTAAGAATGTTACATGTATTAATTCACTGACTCCCCACAACTCTAAGAAATAGGAGCAGCTGAGCAGCCCCCAGGCACCACAGCAGCCCTAGGGTGCCACAGCCTGGAAGCTAAGAAATAGGAGCAGCTGTTACCGCCACTGGATAAATTAGACAATGAAGGCATGGAGTGACAAAGTGAGTTGCCAGTAGTCACAGGGTAAGGGTCTGGATCAATGGGCTTGAACCCCATTCCCACCCCTGCCCCCACGGCGGTGTTTCACCTGGGGTTGTTCCCAGAGTGAAGGAAGGTGAGGGTGGAACTATCAGGATAAGAGCTTTACTGAGGGGTGTCCTCTGGGCTGTGAGGGGTGTCTACACAAGGGGCCTGGTAGGAGACAGTGGTGGGTACACTCTCCTCTGCCTGAAATGTTCTTCCCCAGATTTCAACAAGGCTCCCATAGGAGCCTCCTTGGGTCTCTATTCAGCACTCCCCACCCCATCACTCTGTAGCCCCTCATCAGCTGTAGGTTATTCATAATAGTTATTACCAGCAACTTATTGATACTCCTTTTCTATGTGTTTACTGTTTGGCCCCTCTCTAGGAAAGCAAGGACTTGGCCTGTCTAGCTCGCCTCTGTGACCCCAGCACTTAACGTAGCAGCTGGCACAGTGTGGGTGCTTGACAAATATTTACTGATACGTGAAAATGAAACACCGCTTTCCTAAATCGCCCGTGGGTCCACAAAGAAATCATACATTAGAAAATGCTGGCTGGGCACAGTGGCTCATGCCTGTAATCCCAGCACTTTGGGAGGCTGAGGAAGGAGGATCACCTGAGGTCGGGAGTTCAAGGCCAGCCTCGTCAACATGGCGAAACCCCATCTCTACTAAAAATACAAAAATTAGCCAGGTGTGGTGGCACGTGCCTGTAATCCCAGCTACTTGGGAAGCTGAGGCAGGAGAATCGCTTGAACTTGGGAGGCAGAGGTTGGAGTAAGCTGAGACCGCGCCACTGCACTCCAGCCTGGGTGACAAGAGTGAAACTCTGTCTCAAAAAAAGAGAAAATGCTTAGCAATTAATGAAAATGAAAACACAATATGCCAAAGCTGAGGAGGTGCAGCCAAAGCAGTGCTCAGAGGCAAGTGCATAGCTGGGAATGTCTATCTGATATTCGTGGAATGAAAGGATGAGACTAAGCTGACCAAACTCCCAGAGGAACAGAGGGGGACATTCAGCATAAATGGAGCTCAGTGACCCCAGGGGTTCCTGGGAAATGATGTCACGAGGAAGGTCACTGAGGGCAGGGTGTGTAGATGTTGGAGGGGATACATCAGTGGCGGACAGAATTGGTCAGGCTCATAATTTCCACTAGGAAACCAGAGACATTTCCTCTTTCATATGACTCAAGCCTAAACTGGTGTTTTTTTGTTTTTTGTTTTTTTTTTTGAAATGGAGTCTTCTCTGTTACCCAGGCTCACTGCAATCTCTGCCTCTGGGATTTGAGCGATTCTCCTGCCTCAGGCTCCTGAGCAGCTGGGATTAAAGGCACATGTCACCATGCCCAGCTAATTTTGTATTTTTAGTAGAGACGGGGTTTCACCACATTGGCCTGGCTGGTCCTGAACTCCTGACCTTGTGATCCACCCACCTCACCCTCCCAAAGTGCTAAGTGTTGGAATTACAGGCCTGAACCACAAGCCAGACCCAAACTGGTGTCTTTAAGTGGGGATGTCATTGGAAGGTTTTATGAGAAGCATGATGGGCCGTTCTGCTGCAACAAAGCTGCCTTGTGACAAACTTCTAGTTAATAAGAGTAACAAACATAAAGTGACATATGACACTGGATGAGTGCTTTCTACTGCCCAGTACTCTTCTAGCTCTTACCTGTGTTTACTCAACCAGTCCTCCCACTAACCATAGGAGATGGTTACAATTACTGACTCTGAAATACAAAGGAAGAGACTGACAGCCAGAGACGTAAAGTAAACTTCCAAAGTCAGGCCGGGTGCAGTGGCTCAGGCCTGTAATCCCAGCACTTCCAGAGGCTGTGGGTGGATCACCTGAGGTCGGAAGTTCGAGACCAGCCTGGCCAACATATAGTGAAAATACAAAAATCTCTACTAAAAATACAAAAATCACTTGGGCCTGATTGAACAGGTGGTGAACAGGCCCAAGTTCCAGCTACTTGGGAAGCTGAGGCAGGATAACTGATTGAACCCAGGAGGCAGAGGTTGCAGTGAGCTCACTCCATGCACTCCAGGCTGAGCAACAGAGTGAGACTCCATCTCTCAAAAATAAATAAGGGACGGGCTCACACCTATAATCCAAGCACTTTCGGAGGCTGAGGTGAGCAGATCACGAGGTCAGGAGTTCAAGATCAGTCTGGCCAACAGAGTGAAACCCCATCTGTACTAAAAATACAAAAAATTAGCTGGTGTGGTGGTGTGCGCCTGTAATCCCAGCTACTCAGGAGGCTGACGCAGGAGAATAGTGTGAACCTGGGAGGCGGAGGTTGCAGCGAGCTGAGATAGTGCCACTGCACTCCAGCCCACTGCAAGACTCTGTCTCAATCAATCAATCAATCAATAAACAAACTTCCGAAGTCACATTGTGAACTCGTGGCAGGACCAGTGGTTGAAGAAAGGCGGCAGGGCTCCAGAGTCCATCTCGTGCTGCCTTTCAATATTTCTCCCTCCAAAATGAAGGAGGATCCCATCCCACTTCATACTGTGTACATGCATTGCTCCACCCACCGTCCTACCACCTAATCCCAAGTCTCTTGGCTTGACCCAAGACCAGGACGAGTCACCAACATTTGCTGTGTATTTGCATACACAGATACTCGTTGTAAGTATTAATATTATTCCCATTTTACCGACAGAACTATAGCCAAACCATGTCCATCCTCTGTCTAAAATCGAACAGTAATCCCATCTTGCTCAAAAGCCACAGTCCTTAGAATGACCTACACAGTCCCCACAGTCTCCTGGCTGCTATTCCAATGTGCCCACTCCATTCCTGCCGCAGGGCCTTTGCACTGGCTGTTGCTTCAGCCTGTAATACTCTGACTCTCAGGCATCCACCTCGCTTACCCTTTCACCTCCTTCCCATCATTGCTCAGCTGTCTTCTCAATCAGCCTCTCAGTAACCAATTACCTGCCACCCGGGCCCACATCTGGATCTCCCCTACCCTATTCATTTCTCTCCTTCCTGCTCATCCTCATTTACAACATTATGTCGTTGACTTTCTCTGCCTTGATTTTGCTGGCCCCCCCAACCAGATCGGCTTCACAAAGGCAAGGATTTTTATCTCCTGTTCACTGTTCTATCCCCAGGAATTACAACAGTTCCTGGCTTGATACATTTTTGTTTGAAGAAGTGAATGAATGAGACTAGGAAAGGAGGGAGTGGTGTGCTCAAAGCTGTGAATCCTAGTGGAATCCAGGGCTCATCCTCCTAACCACTTCACTCCTGGGGCTGGGGAGCTTTTAAGAGCAGCCCCCCAGTGGGCCACAGTTGTCCCGGAGAAGGGGAATTGATACCCTTGTACAACTTTTTGGTGTGTGGGTTTTGGGAAGGACAAGATGACAAGACATAGGAATATCCTGGGAGAGGCCATCATGATGCCACTGCTCCCCGTCTCCGTCTCTTTATCCCCTGATAGTTTACTTTTAACACCCAAATATGCTCTTGGTTTTTATTTTTTTTCACTGCAGCCTCGAACTCCTGGGCACAAGCAGTCCTCCCACCGCAGCCCCCTGAATAGCTGAGACTACAGGTGCATACCACCCACACCTAGCTTTTTAATTATTATTATTTCTGTAAAGACAGGGTCTATGTTGCCAGGGGTTGGTCTTGAACTCCTGGCCTCCACTGATCCTCCCACACTGGCCTTCCCAACTGGTGGGATTACAGGTATGAGCCACTTCACCTGGCCTGTGTTTTGTGTTTTAATCATCTGTCCCCTCACCTAGCATATCGACCCTATGAGGACAGGGATTCTTGTCTATTTCGTTCTCTGTTGCACCCCCAATCTAAAGTAGGTGCTCATTAAACAGGTGTTCAACAAGTATTTATGAGTGAACATATGAATGAAAGAAGAACATTCTGGGCTTGGTAGAGCTGAAAAAGGCTAGATAATGTATCCCAGTGCCCTCACCTCCAAAGCCTTTTGAGACCAAACCTTCCTTCCTCTTGTTCTTCCCTTCAAATCACCAGCCTCCCCTGCTGTTCCCCCACTCCCCATGGTCACAGCCACATAAGGCCCTTCTCACTTGCTGTTCCTGCTGCCTGTTCACCCGGACCTCTGGATGGCTAAACTGCCTCTTGTAATTCAGGTTTCACCTCTAAAGTAGTTCATCAGGCTCTGAGAGAACCCACAAAACCCCACATATCTTTGTTGACTTGTTTCTGACCGACTAGACTAAAACCCTGCACAATGAGAAGGCTGGACACCTCTTCCCTTCATGGCTGTGTGCCCTTGAGCTAGAATGGCCAATGTTCATTCAATGAAGAACGCATGCCTAAGAGGAAATAAGTCACACCCTAGTTAAGTCAAGGGTCTTCCCTAGAGCGTCCAGGACGAGGGCAGAGAGCTGGGTAAGAAGTTGCAGGTCAGGGCAAGACTTGTTCATGCCATGGGAAGAGGATGAGTAACACCCTGGGCGGAAAGGCCTCGCGGCCTCACTGCGGGACACTTCTGTGGCAGAAGTAATGAAGACAGGGGCTGACCATGACGAGGGTGGGGTGAGAGGAGGTACAGGAGTATTTCATGGGAGCCGAGTGCTAAGCAGGCAGATATTTCTACCTGAATGGGAAGAGGATGTGGGTGTGAAAGAACTCTAGAGGGAGCTGTCCCGCCGCGAGGGGAGGTGTCTTTGAAAGGGGTATGTCTTCTTAAGGGGAATCACTGGAGGGTCTACAGAAGGAAAAAAGGCATTCTTGTGCTGACCAGAATAGAAAGTATTTTCACACCCACGGAAAGGCGTTGGGCTGGAGAGGGAGGTGGTCAGGGTCATTGGGGGCTGTTGCTGTGTATGAACAGAGATTACGGGGGGCAGTTCTGCTGCAAATCACTAAGGCAACAGTCTGGGGAGAATTCTGTAGAGGACACTTAAAAAGAGGGTCCACGAGCAGATGCCCGACACGGGGAGGGGCAACGCTGATGGCATCTGGAGGCTGACCTGAGGAAGCAATGACGGGGGCGCTGTGTGGAGGGGATCCTAGGAGGAGGTATCGGTTGGGGGGCCTGGCAGCCGTTTAGGGGATCGCCACGAATGAAAGCTCTTTGGCAGTCATCCTAGCTGCGGGCGTTCATGGGGGAGCTATCTGCAGTGGTCTTACGGGGGAGCAGTGATTGGGGGTTCCCTGGCAAGGGCCGGGCGGGAGCTGCACTGACTTGCTAGGGGTCGGGGGACGCTCTGGGGACCAGAGCCGGCCAGGGCGGGGCCCCCCGCCCACGCTGCACCCGGGCCCCCGGGCCACGCACCCCGTCACTCACCGGCGCCGGGGTCTCCGCCGGGAGGAGGCCGAGGAGGCGGAGGAGGCGCCGCCGCTCCGGGGAGACCCGAGGGCCCGACCGGAAGTGCCGCCCCCTCCCCCCTCCCCGGCAGCCCCGCGCCGCCCGACCGGAAGCGGAAGTCGCGCCCGTTCCCGAGGCGCCGGCGTGGAGGATCGGAAAGAGAAGGCGGAGGGCAGGAAGGGTGAAGTGCGCTTGCGCACTGACTCGGGGACGCGAGCGGTGAAAGCTCGGCCGCTTCCGGCGAAAGCTCGGCCGCTTCCGGCGGGCGAGCTGTGCCAGGTGCGCCTGCGCTTTGTGTGACCGCCTCTTCTCAGGGCACCGCCTACACGCTCTGGGCATCCGGTTAAGCCACACCTCCAGCTCCGGTCTCACACTGAAGCTCCACCCCCTGGCCCTGAACCACGCCCATTTCCCAGTGTAGTTCTAAGTCCCCCACCGTCTCAAAATCTGTCTTCTTCCCCTAGCCTTCAAGCAGTTTCTCCTGTTCTGCCACTTCTCCAAGCTCCTCTCTGGAACTTACTCATCCCTAAACCACGCTCCTTTCGTCCCAGCCCCCATACAGAACCACGCCCCTTGCATGTAAGCCCCGCCCCTTCACCCTATAGCATTTAAGCTGCACCTCGTGACTTTTGAGTACCTCCCACCCGTAAAGCAGTTTTTAAATCGATGGTTGTCAAGGACAGTTGGGAGGCCAGCAGCATCAATATCCGGCTGCCTGCTCAGACCATGCAGAATGGAAGCCCCCGGGGGTGGGGTTCTAGGGGTCCGTGTTTTTAGATACTCTTCGGCTGATTCTTCTGCATGCTGGTCAAGAGCCATGGCTTTACCACACTTGACACTGCCCGGCTTATATAATCTCTATAATACCCGCTCCCAACTCAGCCCCATCCCAAGCAGCCAAACCCAAGCCCATTCAGCCCCTCTTGCTAAACTTCCCCCTCTCCCAGGAACTTCCCTTTCTTAGGTACTTACTTCTCTCCCCACCGCCTCCATAGCACTTGTGCGCACCCCTCAGCAGCACCTTCTAAGTCTCACCTCTCCTAATACCCTGTTCCCTAGAAGTTTCTCCGTTAAGCCCCGGCCCCTGGCCCTGAACCACGTCCACCTCAGAGCTGAATAATTATAAGCTCCGCCCCTCACCTTAAAATCAGTTCTCTTGGCCCGGCGTGGTGGCTCACGCCTGTAATCCCAGCACTTTGGGAGGCCAAGGCAGGCAGATTACTTGAGCACAGGAGTTCAAGACCAGCCTGGGCAATATGGCAAAACCCCGTCTCTACAAAAAAAAACCATAAAAACTAGTCAGGTATGCTGGCGCGCGCCTGTAGTCTCAGCTACTCCGGAGGCTGAAGTGGGAGGGTTGTTTGAGCTTGCAACCCTCAAACCCTGTTTGAGGCTGCAGTGTGCTGTGATCAGGCCACTGCACGCCAGCCTGGGTGACAGAGCGAGACCCTGTTCCAAAAAATATATAATAATCCTTTCTCCTTGCCCCACCCTCACACAGTTCCTCCCGTTCTTTCTCATCTCCAAGCCCCTATTCACTAGAAGATAAGCCCTATCACATTTCCTCTAAACCTGTCACTCTCTGCAGACCAACCCCTAGGCCTATTTAAGCTCCACCCAACTCTAACCTCCTTCTCCTAAGCCCCTCCCAGTTCCCTGCCTGTCCAATAAGCCTTGTCCCGCTGTCTCAGCCCCACCCGTAGCTCCTTAGCCCCGCCCTAAGCCACACCCCTTACCTCTAAATCTTACCCAGACCCTCAGTCCTGCTCACACCTTCGTCTCAATTTTTCCTTCCAAAGAGTAGGTTCTCAGGACAAGGAGCTGGGGCAAAATGCCTGCAGAATTTCTAGGAATTTGGCTAGGATAGAGGGTGTCGGACCTAGGGTCAGGTTTTCATGGAAGGTTCAATGTTTTAGATTGGATGCGTATTGGGAATACAGCTGACCCTTGAACAACACGGGTTTGAACTGCAGGTCCACTGAGAGGCAGACTTTTTTTCACCCAAATGCCGATGGAACATACAGCATACAGAGGGCCGATTTTCCTAAATCCGCGGGTTCCGCAGGGCCCAGTGCTGGACTTGAGTATGCTCAGATCTTGGTATCTGCGGGGGTCGTGGAAACAATTCCCCACGGACACCGAGGGACCACTGGACTTTGGGGTCTGATGGGGACGAGAGAGGGACCAAGGCTCCCCCACAAACCATTCTTCGGCGAGCACCACGCTCATGAGGCACAGGTGGAGGGTTCCTCTCCAATTTCTGGCACCCCGGGCAGGACGGTGTAGCCGAGGAAGAACACTTGAAGGCAGGAGAGGACGGCATGCCGGTAGGGAACACACACAGGCAGCCAGCAGGCAGAGATTTATTTCTACAGCCCCTGCCTCCAAGGGTCTGTTAGTCTGGGGGAGGGGGGCAGAAGGCAGCTGGACCCAGAAGTTTAGGTGTCCACCCTCCACCTGCTCCCACAACGGGAAGACCATCAGAAACAAGCGTGTCCCCGCCGCCTCGCCCAGGCCCACCACCAGCCAAACTCCCTGATCTAAGCCTAGCCCAGGGAGTGATGGCAGGGGGTGTGGGTCAGGCCGGTTCCCCCTTCCCCTCTGTCTCCCCCTCCTCCTCGGCCCCTGCTGTGCCCGGGATGCCCTCGTCGTCCCACGATGGTTCGGGCTCTGGGTCTGATGCACACAGGGGTACCCCCATGGCCTCCGGGTGCTTGCGCTTGGCATGCCGCCGGAGCGTGTTGGCCTCTGTAAAGCGCAGCCGGCAGACGGGGCACTGGTACGGGCGCTCCCCCGAGTGCACGCGGTGGTGATGCGCCAGCTCGCCTGCCTCGCGGAAACGGCGGGGGCATAGCGGGCAGCGGAAGGGCCGCAGGCCAGCATGGATGTTGCAGTGCCGCCGCAGATGGCTGGAGCGCTTGAAGGTCTTGCCGCAATCCTTGCACTGGTGCGGCTTCAGCTCTGAGTGCGAGATGCTGTGGCGCTCAAGGTCGGAGAGGTAGGGGAAGGCCCGCAGGCACACCGGGCAGAAGTGCGGGGCCTTCTTGGGGCCGGAGCCTTCACACCCAGCCACTGACCCTTCAGAGACCGTATAGGGCACACCCTGATCATCGATCAGGAGGAGGTCGCTCCCGCCACTGCTGCCCACTGGGGCTGTGACGCCCTGCACCTGCACCAGCTGGGGCTCCTGCCCTGACTTGGGGGGACGGCCCCGCTTGCGAGGGAGGGAGGCCTTGAGCGTCCGATTTGAGGAGGTGGCTCCCCCAGGACGACGGCCTCGGCGGCCCCGGGGAACAGGAGGAGGTAAGGCCAGAGGTTTCTCTTCCTCTCCGGGCAAAGGCGAAGGCAACAGGTCTGGGCTGGGGGTGTCCATTGAGCAGTGGGGGGCTTGGGTCTGGGCACTGGAGCCAGCTAAGAGGAGAGAGGGGCAGAGTCAGTGCCCACAGGGTCTAGAGCACCCCTGTGTCCCCCAACACCTCGCCCATCCCTCTCTCCAAGTCTCTTGACAAGGCTGTAGTTGACATTCATCCAGACACACAATTTTAGCTATGCTGGTGGGTAAAACGGTGAGATGATCTTGTATCAGCTGGTAAACAGGCACTTCCCTGAGCTCCACCAGGCATCCCCATGCCTCCCTAACCTTCCTCCTGGATCTAAAAGTTCAAGATCGACATGAGCCAAAAACAAAAAAACCACTTCTGGTCAGGCACTGTGGCTCAAGCCTGTAATCCCAGCACTTTGGGAAGCTGAGGTGGGCGATCACAAGGTCAGGAGTTCAAGACCATCTTGGCCAACATGGTAAAACCCCGTCTCTACTAAAAATACAAAAATTAGCTGGGCATGGTGGTGGGCACCTGTAGACCCAGCTACTCAGGAGGCTGAGGAAGGAGAATCACTTGAACCCGGGAGGTGGAGGTTGCAGTGAGCTGAGATCAAGGGACTGCACTCCAGCCTGGCTACAGAGCGAGACTCTGAGCGAGACTCTGCCTCAAAAAAAAAAAAAAAAAAAAAAAAAAAAAAAAAACCCATAAAACAAAAACCTTCTAGACAGGATACAGTCCAACTGAGGGTGCAGGGCAGTACTGTGGTCCTTGAAACGGAGAGCCCATCAAACTCCAGAGCCATAGAGACCTTATGAATGATCTCATCCCTCCCTGCTGACTGGCAGAAGTGAGGGAGGGGTTCTACACAGGAACAAAAGGACTGGTCCCAGGTGATATTTGACCCTGATTCCTGGATGAGGAAATATATCCGCGATGTTAAGGGCATGGGCCCTGGAGTCAAACATCCTTTGTTCAAGTCTTTACTCTCTGCCTGGCCTTGGGCAAGGTGTTCGCCTCTCTAAGCCTTAATCAAGACTTTTGCAAAATGGGAAACATAGTTCTATGTACTTGCCCAGACATGCCTTGAGCATAATACCACAAAGTGTTCATACACAAAAGCTTACGGGACACATTAGCCATTGTTATCAGGAGCAGCTAAGCCTCACATCAACCGTTTGAATAGGGCATATCTGTCCCATTTTGCAGATGGGGAAACTGAGGCACGGGAAAGCCAAGTCAGTTGCCTAAGTTCCTCTTCCAGTAAATGGCAGGGCCAAAACTGCAAGCAGGTCATGCTGACCCCAATGTCCCAGAGAATGGAGAACAAATGGACCCAAAGAGGAAAGGGGACATGATGACGTCTCAGTCCTGGGTTTGAACTCTGCCTATAACTAGCAAGTGACTTTGCCTCTCTGAAGCAGTTTCCTCCTCTGAAACGTGGATAAACCAGGTTGTCAGAAGAATCGAATGAGATAGTGGGCTTTAAAATGCCCCTTGCACACTGCACGGTGCATAGTAAACACTGAACTTCATCAATGCGACCACCATCTTCCCAACGCCCACTCAAATACTGGCACCGGAGTGTAACGAAGGGGGAGGGGAGGCGCAGGTGCCCCTCCTGCACACCCGCCCCCCGCCACTTAACAGCACCACAGACTGTGGTCCAGAGAGGCGCAACCACCATATACTTCGCTCCCACGGGGCAGTCTAATCTAGGAGTCCGGTCTCTGGAATGGTGGAAGGGGGAAGACTGGTCCCCGACCCTCCTGGTCCCCTCGCCCCGGTGCGTGCATGCGAGCCCATCGGACCCCGAGCTGCGAAGCCCGAGCGAGGGGCGGGCCCTGCGGGGGCGGTGGCCAATGAGCGCGCCGGGGCAGCGGGCGGCGGAGGCTGCCAGGAAGGGGGTCTGCGCGCGCGCGCGCGCCCGGGCGGCTTTGCGGGGCGCGAGGTCGGCGCGCGGGCGGGCGCGAGCGCGGGAGCAGGAACAGGTGTTGGAAGCGCGCTCCGGGAGCGCGCGGCCCGGCCTCCCCTACCCCCGCACCCCCCACCCCGCCTGCGCCCCCCGCCTCTCGGGTACCTCATTTGCATGTCGCCGGGGCTCGCAAGTGTGCGCGCGCGCGGGGGCGACAGGGCCGGAGCGTGGGAAGGGGAGGGGGTGAGGGGGCCCTGCCCCTGAGCGGCGGCGGGGCGGGGGCGGGCGCGCGCGGCGCCGGCCCCGCCCCTCGGAGCTGTGCCGGGGCCCTCCCTTCCTGCCCTCTTCGCTCGCCCGCGCGCCTGTGGGAAACAAAGGGGACACGCTGGGTCCTAAGGACCGGTCACGGGCGCGCCCGCAAGCCGCGCGTGCGCACCAGCGGCCCTGGTGTGTTCCCAGTGGGAAATAATCCAGCACCATATCTCCAACGGCCTCGAAACGCCTTTCCTCTCACAAAACACATACTCCGGTGACCCAATCAAAGACAGATACCGAACGAGGAGGAGCGGGAAAATGGCTGCCCAGTGCCCGTAATCAACATGGCACCGGACAGGCTTCAAAGCCCCATGGAGGGCTAAGTGGATAAGATGGTTGCCGGTCTTTCCCAGCAGTGTATTGCAGTTGACGCACTTCGCTTTCTCTTTTTTTTTTCCTAGTGCAACTGTACATTCTAATCAGGACAGGTCCGAGGCTCAGAAAAAGGAATAGTATCTGCTCTCATTTACATTAGCTTCGGCTAGGGTCGCCACGAAGGAAACGCAGCGCTCTGAGCTGCTTGCCCTTAGTCTGTATGGCGCCGTGGGTGTCTCTAAGCCCCGCCCCTTCTCGCTGCCCTCACCGAAGATGGCGCGGGCCTGGCTTCTCCAACCTCCAGGGCTGGGAAAGGAAAGGGAAAGAGGGAAAAGGGCGGGGATGAGGAAGGGGAGCCAAGAGGGCGGGAGAAAGGGGGAGTACGGCGGGGGAAGGGAGCTGAGGCGGAAGTCGAGGGGCACCCCGGGTGGAAGTGACGCTGCCCCTGCTGCCCAAAATGTCGGCGCCCAGAGGGAGGTGTAAGTAATTAAAGAGGAAAGCCGACTGACTTCCCAGGCCTCCCGGGGCCCCCCAGGGTCTCCAGGAGCTACGCTCCGTATGAGCGACGTGGACTTGCCTGGCCTCGGGGCCCGCCCGACTTGCCCCCACCTCGGGCTCCCAGGGCCGCACCTTTTAGGGGCAGGGGGAGGGGCACAAAAGGCCGGCTCTCGGGGCCTGGGGCCCGAGTGGACTGGGCGTGGGGGGGCCCACGCGGCAGGCTGCAGGGTGGAGGAGGAGGCGGGGCCTACGGGCTGCTGGGGCGGAGCAAGGGCTGGGAGGAGCCTGAGCTAGGCGGAGCTTAGAGTGGAAGTGGGTGGGGCGTGGAGGAGGGAGAGTGCGTGGGCGGAAAGTGGGAGGGGCTTAGCCAAGGGGTGGGGTTTGATAAAGGGGCGTGGCTCAAAGAATTGAGGGTAGGCCCCTGGTTGAGGGGTAGAAGGAAATTCATTGAGGCTGATTGGGAAGAGGGAGCCCTAGAAGCCGGAGGGAGGAGTTTAGAGTAGAAGGGGTGGAGTTTGTCTGGGGTGTCGCTTAGAGAAGTAGGTAGGCCTAGCGAGGAGGGCGGAGTTTAGGGGTGTAATTTGAAGGGGTTTAGTGCAACTACCAGGTCTTTATAATGGATGTGGAAAGGGCTTGCAGGGAATGGGAAGAGACTTCGTGGAGGAGTCCTGAGAAGGTGACAGGAGTCCCGTGGAGCGTCTTAGACAGGATGTGGCTTCTGTAAAGTAAAAATTGGGTGGAGTTTTGGAAGTGGGTCTTAGTGGAGAAGAGAGGGGCTTGGAGGAGTCAAATAACTTAGCAAGCATGGTAGGACTTAGGGAGAAAACCAGGAGGCACTCACGGGATAATAGTCATCCAAACAGCTTACTCTTTGCGTCTTTGCTGTGCACCAGCTTAAGTAGACACGTAGCATTTATTGCCACAGTTTTACTTAATTCTCGCCGCCACTCTGTGAGGTAGGTACTACTTCCCATTTTGCAGATGAAGAGTTTTTATGTCTGATGTTAGAGGACTGGTGTCGGTCTTCCAGGAAGGATCTCTCTAGTGTGCTTAGCCCCAAATCTTTGTCCTCCCATTCGCTCAGTGGTCATCCAGGAAGAGGAGTGGGAGGAGCTTAGAGGGGAGTGGGAGGGAAAAGGGCTTGGCAAAGAATAAAAGATGCTTAGGGATCCGTGTGGGGGGGACTTTCAAGGGAGTAAGCGGGACTTACGGAAGAGTGGGAGAGTCTTAAATTACCGCGAGATGGGCACAGAGAGGAGCGGCCGTGCATTCGCGAAGAGTGGGAGAAGCTTGAAAACGCTCTGTGGAGTGAGGAGACTGGGAAGTGATTAGGAAGGTTCTCAGAGGAGCGGAGCAGAGGAAGGAGGGTTTCTAAGAGAGTAGGAGGATTTGAAAGAACAAGGAGAGTGTCTTATAGAGGTGGGCAGTGGGAGGATCTCCCAGAGGACAGGTGGTGAGTCTGGAACCTGGGAGGAGAGGGCTGACGGAGCCGACCCCCTCACCTGCTCTTCTGTCTCCCCCTACTCCAGAGAGAGCCCACACACACCACTGTATTCCCTGCCACCATGGATGACGTCCCGGCCCCAACCCCTGCACCAGCACCGCCCGCTGCTGCCGCCCCCCGGGTCCCGTTTCACTGCAGTGAGTGTGGCAAGAGCTTTCGCTACCGCTCAGACCTCCGGCGCCACTTCGCCCGACACACAGCACTCAAACCCCACGCGTGTCCACGCTGCGGCAAGGGCTTCAAGCACAGCTTCAACCTAGCCAACCACCTGCGCTCACACACCGGGGAGCGGCCCTACCGCTGCTCCGCCTGCCCCAAGGGGTTCCGCGACTCCACCGGCCTGCTGCACCACCAGGTGAGTCCCACAGGCCGGCCCCAGGCTGGCCTCCCTGGTCTGGTCTGGACTTCGCTGGGATCCCGCGCCCACTGTACTCTGGGCAAAACGAAACTGAAGCTGGCCCAAGGCCCAGGCACCTGCCTCCTTCCTAGAAAATGTCCCTCCCTCCCTCCCCACCAAAGCACCCTGACCCGTGAAAGCATGCCATGGGTCTCATTCAATCACCACCAAACCGTGAACTGGAACATTCATAGTAAATTTCCCCACCTATACGCTCCTCCCCTCCCCTTCTCCCTGCCAGTGCCCAGCAGGCACGCACCAGCATCTGCAATCTAGTGTTTATCCTTTCATTCCTTACCATCTTAAAAAATAGGTTTATCAGGTATATACTTAATTCCTTTATTCAGTGACTGTCAGCTTTCCCTGGACCAAACAGCTGTGTTGCCAAGGTAAAAGCAAATTCCATGCCTTCAGGGAACTTGCCTTCAGAGGTGGTCAGTAGCCAGGTAGACAAGAAGCAATGATATGTTCTGGGGAAAGATGAGTGTCGAGAAGGAAATTTGAAGGAACAAAATACTGACTGAGCGTGGTGGCTCACGCCTGTAATCCCAGCACTTTGGGAGGCAGAGGTGGGTGGATCACCTGAGGTTAGGAGTTTGAGACCAGCCTGGCCAATGTGGCAAAAGCCCATCTCTTCTAAAAATACAAACATTAGCCAGGTGTGGTGGTGTGCACCTGTAAACCCAGCTACTTGGGAGGCTGAGACAAGGAGAATCGCCTGAACCTGGGAGGTGGAGGTTGCATCACTGCATTCCAGCCTGGGCAGCAGAGCAGGACTCAGCCTCAAAACAAACAAAAAATACAAATCGATGTGTGGGAGTAAAGAGAGGAGAGCTTTGGGCTACTTCAGACAGGGCGGGGAAGGTTAGGGCAGGTGACAGTTCAGCTGAGACCTGCAGTGTAAGGAATCCTCTGTGGGAGGAGCACTGCAGGCAGTGGACAGCAAGGGCAAAGGCCCTGAGGAAGGAAGGAGTGTGCTGTGTTCCAGGAAACGATGGGAGCCTGTGGGGTTGGGGTGGAAGGAGGTGGAAGATGGGGCGAGCTAGGTCACACTTTGTCTATGTGCCAGGCACTTGCATGACCAGGGTGAAGAAAACTGGACATCTCCTTATGGTCTCTCATACGTGGCCATCCTCTCTGTCCCCGTGCATCTGCCTTAGTTCAGGAGCTCACAACCTGAATGTTGGCCCCAGCTTTCTCCGGGGTTTCCTTTCTCTTGTCTGTCTCCCTCAGGTCCAGCTTCTGCATCTATCACAGAGTGACCAGGTACCCCCTGCTTAACCCCCTGATCCTTAGTATGAAAGGGGAGCTCCTTAACTTAATGCAACAGTTCACAGCCCCCTGAGGCCTCACCTCCACCCACCAGTAGGTTGTGCACCTCCTGTATTTAGGTACAGTCCTGGGCTCCCTGGGGCAAAAAAAATCTAAGGGAACCAAACAGATACAGTCCACCCTTTGTATGGCCTCAAGTGAGATGTGGGAGGTGTGAACTGAACAACCAGCTTAATCAATGTTAGGCTGCAGTCGAGACATCTGAGGATGGAGGGTAACCATATTCTGAGGCTCAGGCAAGAGAGATCTGAAGCATTCTGGATCGGGGATGGAGTCAAGGAAGGTTTACAGGTGAAGAATAATCTGCCCTGGGGACTGAGGCTTTCTGGATCCAGGGAACAGGATGTGTACTTTCAAGGAAGAAAAGCAGGCTTTTGAGGAACTGGAGGAAGGCCAGTGTGACTGGAGCAGAGAAGCAGAGAGTGCAGCTCAGGAGAAGGCTGGAGAGTGCTGGACCCTGGAAATACAGCTGTGAGCAAAACCAACGTGGTCGCTGTTTTGATCGTCCTTAGCTCGTGGGGAGACGGACAACACTCAGGTTAGGTGTAGATACTAAGTGTGCTACGAGCCATTGGCTTTAAAAGAGGAGGGTGGAAGAGGATTACTGATGAGCCAGGGGGCCAGATTCAGGGAAGGGTTTCCAAGGAGCTGACAGATACATAGACCTACGGGCATTCCAGACAGAACAGCATGCACAGGGCCCGGGGACAAGCATAACCTTGTTGTGTTATAAAGAGTAGTGAAAAAATAAATTTACTGACATAGAGGATAGAGATCCCTACACCCTCACTGTACAGCAGGTGCATTGCATGTGGAGCCAGAAAGGCAAAGGAACACCACTCCCTGTTCCTTCTGGTCTGTGCCCCTGACGGACATTGCTAACAAGCACTGCACTCCTTCTCATCCAGCCTCACCCTTCTCCTCACAGGTCTCCAGGAAGACATTACCACACCCACAAATCTCTGCCATTCCAAACTCTTAAGTCAACAACAAGGACAAATATCGTTTTTTTTTTTAAAAAAAAAAAAACCTCTCTAAGGCCCAGTTTTACATAGTCTACAAGCCTGGCCATGCCTCAGAGGAAATACAGATTCCTGGACTGCCTCCTGGGAGATTTGATTCCCTAGATTTGGAAGCGATTCTCTGGATATGTGTGAAAAGCGGTCAAGGGAGAGACTCTCAGTAGCCGGATTTGGTTCAAAATCACTTCTCTGCCCTTACACCTGAGGGCTGATAACGCCTGAGCTCCTGACAACTGGCTCAGGATAGCAGGGCTCCAGAAGGGAGAGGACACACCCTACCAGGGCTGGCTGCTGTCTCCTGAGCTGCACTGTCCAGTAGGTAGCCATTAGCCACAGGTAGTGATTTCTTTCTTTCTTTCTTTCTTTTTTTTTTTTCTCTTTTGAGACAGAGTCTCGCTCTGTCACCCAGGCTAGAGTGCAGTGGTGTGTGATCTCTGTGAGTGGTGTGAGGTTGCTCACTGCAACCTCCACCTCCCGGATTTAAGCGAGTCTCCTGCCTCAGCCTCCTGAATAGCTGGGATTATAGATACCCACCACTAGGCCGGGGTAATTTTTGTATTCGTAGTAAAGGCAGGGTTTCACCACATTGGCCAGGCTGGTCTCGAACTCCTGACCGCAAATGATCCACCCTCCTCGGCCTCGCAAAGTGCTGAGATCACAGACGTGAGCCACTGCGCCTGGTCGTGTTTTTTTGTTTTTTTGTTTGGGGTTTTTTTGTTTTGTTTTGTTTTGTGTGTCTTTTTTTGACACAGCCTCACTCAGTCATGCAGGTTTCCTGCCGCGATCTCCATGGCTCAGCCTCCCGGGTAGCTGGGACCACAGGATCATGCCGTGCCCAGCTAGTTGTAAAAATTATTTGTAGAGACAAGGTTTCCCTGCGTTGCCTGGGCTGGTCTCAAACTCCTAGGCTTACGCAGTCCCGGAGTGCTGGGATAACAGGTGTGAGCCACCGCGCCCAGCCAGGATGTGGCCTTTTTGAGGACTGACAGAATTCCCGTGTGACCCGCAGCAGAGAGCGGTAAGACGAGCGTTTTCCGGACCTCGGCCCTGTAGGTGTGACCGAGAGCTTGTGCCACATCCCTCCCGGACTCCAGGAATCCGCTGTCCAGACCGGGTTCTCAGCCCTGACGTTGTGCCCTTCCTCCCGCACCCCCAGGTCGTCCACACCGGCGAGAAGCCCTACTGCTGCCTGGTCTGCGAGCTCCGCTTCTCCTCCCGCTCCAGCCTGGGCCGCCACCTCAAGCGCCAGCACCGCGGGGTCCTCCCCTCTCCCCTGCAGCCCGGCCCTGGCCTGCCCGCCCTGAGCGCGCCCTGCTCCGTCTGCTGCAATGTGGGGCCCTGCTCGGCGTGCGGGGGCGCGGGGGCCGGCGGCGGAGAGGGCCCGGAGGGGGCGGGCGCGGGCCTGGGCGGCTGGGGGCTGGCGGAGGCGGCCGCTGCGGCCGCGGCCTCGTTGCCCCCGTTTGCATGCGGTGCCTGTGCGCGGCGCTTCGACCACGGCCGCGAGCTGGCTGCCCACTGGGCCGCGCACACCGACGTGAAGCCCTTCAAGTGCCCGCGCTGCGAGCGCGACTTCAACGCGCCCGCGCTGCTGGAGCGGCACAAGCTGACGCACGACCTGCAGGGCCCGGGCGCGCCCCCCGCGCAGGCCTGGGCCGCCGGGGCCGGCGCGGGGCCCGAGACTGCGGCGGGCGACGGCGGCGCTCCTCCCGCCGCGGCTGCGGACGGCCGGCTGCTCCCGGGCCCCGCGGGGGGCGGGGTGCCCAAGCTCGGGGGGCTGCTCCCCGAGGGCAGCGGGGAGGCACCTGCGCCCGCGGCGGCCGCCGAGCCCTCGGAAGACACCCTGTACCAGTGCGACTGCGGGACCTTCTTCGCGTCGGCCGCGGCCCTGGCCAGCCACCTGGAGGCCCACTCGGGCCCGGCCACCTACGGCTGCGGCCACTGCGGGGCCCTGTACGCGGCGCTGGCCGCCTTGGAGGAGCACCGGCGGGTCAGCCACGGCGAGGGCGGCGGGGAGGAGGCGGCGGCTGCGGCCCGGGAGGGAGAGCCGGCGTCCGGGGAGCCCGCGTCTGGCTCCAGCCGCGGCAAGAAGATCTTCGGCTGCTCTGAGTGCGAGAAGCTGTTCCGCTCGCCGCGTGACCTGGAGCGGCACGTGCTGGTGCACACGGGCGAGAAGCCGTTCCCGTGCCTGGAGTGCGGCAAGTTCTTCCGCCACGAGTGCTACCTCAAGCGCCACCGGCTGCTGCACGGCACCGAGCGGCCCTTCCCCTGCCACATCTGCGGCAAGGGCTTCATCACGCTCAGCAATCTCTCCAGGCACCTGAAGCTGCACCGGGGCATGGACTGACCCCAGGCCGCGCCCTGCCCTCCGCCCAGCCACCTGGACTCGGGGCCTGGACCCCGGGACCTTGGGACTGCGAGTGAGGCCCTGGCCCTCCAAATCCAGACGCAGGCCCTGAAATGAGGGGACCCTGGCTGGAGAGGTGGAGACCACCAAAAACCCACACATGCCCCAGAGCTAGGGGACCACAAACAGGGTCCTTAGCTGGGGCAGGGGAGCCTCAGTCTAGGGAGAGACTGCTGAGCCTGAGGTCCCTGGAGTGAGTGTGGGTAGCCCTAAGTCCCCAAGACATGGAGACTTTGCAGCGATCAATGGGTCTCCTAAATACCTCTCATCTTGAGGACCCTAATAATAAAAGATGGGTATGCCCCCAAGGGAAGACTGCCCTACTCCCTGAGAGCCATCATTCCCAACCACCGTGATCTGGAGAATGTGGAGGGACCGTGTCCCTGAATTTTCCTAGATCTCCTCCAAATGCTACCCACCAGAGTCACTGGTGACCCCCAGAAAATGAATATAGCCGAAATCTGCCTTTCCCCCTTTTCATTCCCTGTGCTGAAAGAGGGACCAGGGTAGATGCCCCCTGCCCTCAACCGCCCCCCGTCCGCCGACTGTGGAATTGATCAACCCTAATGATCCTCCCCACCCAAAACACTAGAATAGACTGTCCTGAATCCCTTTGCCCCGTAGGATGGACTGATCTATATGTATACACCCCCCCATGACATGGAATGGGCTGGTCCAAGTGGTGGCCTGTACCCCACCTTCCTTAGAGTGAATAGGGCAGACACTCCTCCCTTTTCCTGTAGCGAGTGGACCGGTCCACACCATTCTTTATCCTGTGAACTCATCTGAGTGGGAGGTGGTGGACACTGGGGTTTCCCTCCCCCACTACCATAGCACTTGTTGGTCTCTCCATCTCTGTTGGTTTGTCTGTCTCTGTCTTCTGACCCCAAGGGGAAGGGGGCACTTGGCTAGGAGGTCCCCCGTGAGCCTCGACCTCATCCCCTCGTCCCTCTCCCCAGTGTCTCCAGGACCCCCAATAAACCTTGTCCTGTCAGTCGCTACCGTTTTGATTTTCTGATCCTTGGCTCCAAGGAGGATGGGGAATCTCTTAGGGCAGAACCCCTAAATACAGACAGGTCTTCCTTTTCTCCTGAGAAGTTTCAAAGCTTTAAGTAGGACAGGACCTTTAAAATTAGAGTCGGTTTAGGCCTGGCTTGGTGGCTCATGCCTATAATACCAGAACTTTGGGAGGCCAAGGCAGGTGGATCACCTGAGGTCAGGAGTTCAAGACCATGCCTGGCCAACATGGTGAAACCCTGTTTCTATGAAAAATACAAAAATTAACTGGGTGTGATGGCACATGCCTGTAATCCCGGCTCCTCAGGAGGCTGAGGCAGGAGGATCTCTTGAACCCGGGAAGCAGAGGCTGCAGTGAGCAGAGATTGCACCACTGCACTCCAGCCTGAGTGACAGATGGAGACTCCGTTTCAAAAAAATAATAAGGCCGGGCGCGGTGGCTCATGCCTGTAATCCCAGCACTTTGGGAGGCCGAGGCAGGTGGATCACGAGGTCAACAGATTGAGACCATCCTGGTCAACATGGTGAAACCCCGTCTCTACTAAAAATACAAAAAATTAGCTGGGCATGGTGGTGCGTGCCTGTAATCCCAGCTACTTAGGAGGCTGAGGCAGGAGAATTGCCTGAATTCAGGAGGAGGAGGTTGCGGTGAGCCGAGATTGCGCTATTGCACTCCAGCCTGGGTAACGAGCAAAACTCTGTCTCAGAAAAAATAAATAAATAACAAATAAGTGAAGTTAGAGTAGTTTCAACCAAAACAAGCTCTGTTCCTTAAATACATGATCCACCTCCAACAGACAGACACCCCCAAGAAACAAGGCATGCTCTTTAGAAGCCACCAATCTTACAGGACATGCCCCTTGGGAAACCAAACTGCCTCACTGGAGGCATGTCCGAGATGAGGCCCCACCCCTTAGACTCTGCCTTAGACCTTACAGCAGGCCCTTAGAATAGGACTTGCCCATCAGAGAATTGAGGAAGGGGTGCCTTCAGACCATTCTGCACACTGGATTTCGTTTCTGTACTGAGGGCTTATTCTGAGCCAGGCATTGGAACTCCCTGTGGGGATCATCCCTGCCCTCCTGGATAAGTTCTGTCATGTGCGTGACGGGCATGGGGGAAAGAGGACTCAAATAAATGTAGACAATAATTTCAGATTGTCACGAGCATTCTGAAGGCAATAGGGAAGGGTGGTAAGAAAGTGAGTGGCTAGGCTATGCCACCTTAGATGGGGTGGTCCAGGTGGGCTTCTTGGTGGAGGTGGATCTGAGCCCTGAAGGGTGAGCAAGGACCAGTGAGGAGGACGCCCAAATGGACACAGAAGGCAAGTGAGCTCAGGGAGGGAAGGATGTGATGAGGTTAACAGGTGGGTAGAGGTCACATCGTGGTGAGCCAGGCAAGCCAAGATAGGTGTTTGGCTGTGTCCTCTGGGCAATGGGAAGCAAAGTGTTCATTGAAGAGGGACGGGACCACCCTTGCACCTTACCAAGATCCCTGTGCCTAAGGAGAGGAAATGAAGCTGGAGGACACAGAATCGGAAGACCGCGATCCAGGAGAAACCTGCGGGGGTGTGAACCAGAGTGAGGAACAGAAATCACACCTGTAACCCAGCACTGCGGGAGGCAGAGGCAGGAGAATCGCTTGAGCCCAGGAGTTTGAGATCAGCCTAGACAATACAGTGAGACTCTGTCTCTAGTAAACATAATAAAATAAAATGAGGGCCGGGCGCGGTGGCTCACACCTGTAATCCCAGCACTTTGGGAGGCCAAGGCGGGTGGATCACGAGGTCAAGAGATCGAGACCAGCCTGGTCAACATGGTGAAACCCCGTCTCTACTAAAAATAGAAAAAATTAGCTGGGCATGGTGGCGCCCGCCTGTAATCCCAGCTACTCAGGAGGTTGAGGCAGGAGAATTGCCTGAACCCAGGAGGCGGAGGTTGCGGTGAGCCGAGATCGCGCCATTGCACTCCAGCCTGGGTAACAAGAGCAAAACTCCGTCTCAAAAAAAAAAAAAGAAAAAGAAAAAGAAAGAAAGAAAGAAAAGAAAATATTTTAGGCAAGGCAAGTTGGCTCATGTCTGTAATCCCAACAATTTGGGAGGCTGAGGCAGGAGGATAGCTTGAGCTCAGGAATTAGAGACCAGCCTGGGCAATATAGTGAGCTCCTGTCTCCACACACACACAAACAAAATCCGGGTGTGGTGACACATGCCCGTAGTCCCAGTTACTCAGGAGGCTGAACTCAGGAGGCTGAGCTCAGGAGGTCCAGTTTGCAGTGAGCTATGATCCCAGGACTTTGGGAGGCCAAGGCAGGAGGATTACTTGAGTCCAAGAGTTCGAGACCAACTTGATCACCATGGAGAAACCCCCGTCTCTACTAAAAATACAAAAAATTAGCTGTGCATGGTGGCGCGTGCCTGTAATCCCAGCTACCTGGGAGGCTGAGGCAGGTGAATCGCTTGAATCCGGGAGGCAGAGGTTTTGGTGACCCCAGATCGCGCCATTGTACTCCAGTCTGGGCAACAAGAGCGAAACTCCGTCTTAAATAAAAAAAAAAATATTCCTGGCCGGGTGCAGTGGCTCAAGCCTGTTAATCCCAGCACTTTGGGAGGCCGAGGCGGGTGGATCACGAGGTCAAGAGATCGAGACCATCCTGGTCCCAAAAAAAAAAAAAAAAATCTCTTGTCGAGAAACATGGCCCGTCCCCTTCGAAGCAGGCACCGCCCCCAGGGACAAGCCCCGCCCACTGCGAGACGGACTTAGAGACGGGCTCAGCTCGGGAGATGCGCAATGGAAAGGCCCCAGCGTTGCCATGGAGTTGGCCGCCGGCTAGGGAGTGAAGAATAGGGACCTCGCGAGGCTGAGGTTCCCACCCACTTCACCTGCACCGCAATCCTTTCTCTTCTGAGGCAGTAACGAGAGGGACTCATCCCATCTCCTGAGTGTCTCACAAGTGCCCGGTGCTGGGCTGGACGCTGTACCTAACGCGTCACATGGTGGCCCCATTTTATAGATGCGCTGATTGAGGCTGGGGGGGCGAGGAGGGGACCGCAGCGGGAATTTTACCCTGAGGACGATTTCAACCGCTGCAAAGCATTAATTATAAGCCAGAGGCCGGCAACTCCCACGCCTGTGTTTGGCAAGCTGATTACTGCGTGCAGACCTTGGAGCTGAGCTGGCGTTTCCCTCGGCCGCCCCGGCCTGCTTCCTTTCAGGGACGGCCTCAGATCTCAGTACTGAAGCCCAAGTCCCCCTCACTCCTCCCCGCCCTTCATTCCTTATACATCCACAAATGCTTGTTAAGCCACTTGTCTGTGCCGGGCAGCCACCTGTGGGCAGAGCCGTTAAGCAGACAGGCAAAACAAGCCCCTGCCCTCGTGGAGTTTTTATTCTAGTGGGAGGGGAGATAGGCAATCCATTGGACATTCACAGGTTGCCTAGCGTGTGTTGGTGATATGTACCATGTTGAAAATTAAAGGCCGGGCTTGGTGGCTCTCGCCTGTAATGCCAGCACTTTGGGAGACCGACGTGGGAGGATCACTTGAGATCAGGAGTTCGAGACCAGCCTGGCCAACATGGCTAAACCTCATCTCTACTAAAAACACAAAACAAACAAACAAACAAACCTAGCTGTGCGTGCTGTCGGGCGCCTGTAATCCCAGCTACTCAGGAGGCTGAGGCAGGAGAATTGCTTGAACCCGGAAGGTGGAGGTTGCAGTGAGCTGAGATCGCGCCATTGACTCCAGCCTGGGCAACAGAGCAAGGCTCTAACAATAAATAAAATAAAATAACCCTGACGAAAGAAAGGAAAGAAAGAAAGAGAGAGAGAAAGAAAGAAAGAAAAGAAAAGAAAGAGAGAAAGAAAGAAAGAGAAAAGAAAAGAAAGAAGAAAATTAGGCAGTGAGGGCTAGAGGATGATGTAAGGCCGATAGTCTTGCTAGGAGCCCGATGAACACCACCCACCCCTCTCTGTGCCCGATAACAGTTTATCAGGCAGAACACATTACTCAGCATCTGGCTCCTCCATGCGGGCTCCCCTCGCCCACTTCTGCATTCTGCGCCCAGGTCTATATTCAGCACTAGACTGTGCCCTCTCAGCACCGAGCTGTGCATTTGAACCTCAGCACTAGACTGTGCACTCTCAGAACTAAACTGTACAGCTGAACCCGCGAAAAATTGAAGAAATCCCGCCGAGCCTTACCCAATGGCAGCCCACCCCATGCGTCCTAGGCCAGCCCCCCTCTAACCCCCATAAAACCCCCTGCCCTGAAAGTCAAGCGCTACTTCTCTGGCCCCCTTTCCTTAGGACCACGGAACCTCGCCCGGGAGATAAATAAATTGGCATCTGATTGTTCTTATACTGGCCTCAGTTTCCTCATTTTAAACTCGGCAGTCACCATTACAGATGACGGGAGGTTATTTTCTTGGGTGGATAAGACAGGTGTCTCCAGGGGGTTGTAGGAGTGAGGGACCTAAGCATCTGGATGGAAACCCTCGGCAGAGCGTTCCAGGCCGGGGCAACCCCAAGTGCGAAGGCCCCGAGTCCCTTCGGAGCGCAGAGGGCGGTGCGACGCGGAGAGAGAGGCAGGAAAGGAGGGAGGGAGGCCCCGGGTCCAGGCAAGCAGAGCCTTGGGGGCGGGAGTGGGCGTGGGGGTCAGAAGGGAAGCTCTGGGTTTTATTCCAAGGGAGATGGGGAGCCATGGACACGAAGGTGTTGGGTTCAAGAGTGAGATGATGTGATTTTTGGGTGCTGGAGGCTGGACGGGAGGGAGGGGGGCTGGAAGCAGGAGAGCCAATGAGGAGGGGGAGACGGTGGGATTGGCAGCCTGAGTCCAGCCCTCAGCCAATCAGCGACAAGCCCCGCCCCCAGCCCGGGGAGCCGCCTTCCCAGCCGGAGGTCGTGGGTTCCAGGCCCCACTCTAGCACCGGGGCCCGAGCCCCGCCTCCTCCCGGCTCCCCGCCTCGGTCTCCCCCGCATCCGGCCCAGCCTGCACGCGGGTCCCACAGGAATTTCTCTAAAACACTAATCGGATCATGTGACTCTAAAACCTTTTCAATGGCTTCTCAGTGCACTCGGAATGAGTCCAAGCTTAGCCCGGACTAGGAGGCCCGGCACGGTCGCTGGGTGCAGCTCTGGCCGCTCTCCAGCACACTGGCCTCCTTTACGGCCTTAATACGAGACCCCCAGCCCCATCCCTCGACACGTGCTGGGGAAGCAGAGACCAAACCCCCTTCCATGTACTGCACTCTCTGCTTAAAGTTTTCTTTTCTGTCACCTCCATTCCTGAAGTCATTATTATTTCTCCTCCCCCTCTCCTCTTTCTCCTCCTCTATCTTTCAAACCTTCAAAATATAGATGATAAAATAGCACACACATCCTTGATTAATACCCAAAAGAATTAACAACAGCTGTTCAAACAAAAACTTATACACAAATGTTTATAACAACACTAATCACAATAGCCCAAAGGTGGATGCAACCCCAATGTCCATCAACAAATGAATGGATAAAGAAAATGTAGGTGACAGCAGCCCTCCACATCCATGGGTTCTGCACCCTTAGATAGGAAGCTGTAAGGGACTCCATCACTCAGGGATTTGGAATCCAAGGACAGTCCTGGAACCAATCCCCTGAGGACACCGAGGGATGACTGCACTCATGAAATGGAATACTATTCAGTCACAGAAAGGAATGAAGCACTGACTCATGGTAGGGCACGGATGAACCTTAGAAGCATTGTGCTGGCCGCACGTGGTGGCTCACGCCTGTAATCCCAGTGCTTTAGGAGACCGAGGTGGGCTGGTCATCTGAACCCAGGAGTTCAAGACCACTCTGGGCAACATGGCAAGACCCCATCTCTACCAAAAACAAAAATTAGCCCGGTGTGGTGGTGCATACCTGTAGTCTCAGCTATCTGGGAGACTGAGGCAGGAGAATCTCTGGAACCCCAGAGGTGGTGGTTGCGGTGAGCTATGATCGTGCCAATGCACCGCTGCCTGGGCGACAGAGAAAGACCATCTCTCAGATTTTAAAAAGGCGGGGCAATGTCCTTTGTGGGGGAGTAGGAAAACTTTTATGCAAATTTAAGAAGCTAGTCACAAAGAACACATGTTGTATGCTTCCACTGATATGAAATGTCCAGAATAGGTGAATTCATAGAGACAGAAAGTTGATTATTAGCTGACATGGGCCAGGGATAGAAGGGAGTGTGGGAATGACTGCTAATGGGCTTATGGGTGTTTGGGCTGATGAAAAAGTTCTGGAACTAGGCTGAGCATGCTGGCACATACCTGTAATCCTGGTGCTTCAGGAGGCCCAGGTGGGAGGACTGCTTGAAACCAAGAGTTCAGAACAGCCTGGGCAACAAAGCAAGATCCCATATCTACAAAAAGAAAAAAGAAAGAGAAGAAAGAAAGGAGGAAGGGAGGACGTAGGGAAGGAAGGAAGAGAGAGAAGGAAGGAAGGAAGAGAGAGAAGGAAGGAAGGGAGAGAGAGAAGGGAGGAAGGGAGAGAAGGAAGAGAAGGAAGGAAGAAAAGAAAGAGAGGAAAGAAGGGAGGAAGGGAGGACGGAGGGAAGGAAGGAAGAGAGCAGGAAGGAAGGGAGAGAAGGAAGGAAGGAAGAGAGAGAGAGAAGGGAGGGAGGGAGGAAGGAAGGAAGGGAGGGAGGAAGGAAGAAAGGAAGGAAGGACGGCCAGGTGAACACCTTTAGTTTCAGCTACTCGGGAGATTAAGGTGGGAAGATCACCTGACCCCAGGAGTTTGAGGCTCCCATGAGCTATGATGTTGTCACAGCACTCCAGCCTATGAGACAGAGTGAGACCCCCATCTCAAAAAAAAAGAAAAGGAAAGAAGTAAAGAGTTCTGCGCCGGGCGCGGTGGCTCATGCCTGTGATCCCAGCACTTTGGGAGGCCAAGGCAGGCAGATCATGAGGTCAGGAGTCCAAGACCAGCTTGGCCAACACGGTGAAACCCAATCTTTAATAAAAATACAAAAATTGGCTGGGCATGGTGGCTCATGTCTGTAATCCCAGCTACTCGGGAGGCTGAGGCAGGAAAATTGCTTGAATTGGGACCTGGGAGACAGAAGCTGAAGTGAGCAGAGATCACGCCATTGCACTCCAGCCTGGGCTACAGAGCAAGACTCCGTCTCAAGAAAAAAAAAGGAGTAATTCCACTTCACAGAGAGATAGAAGAAATGATAGTGGATCAGCAGGATGAATTTTTTTAAATGATATAGGGATGGGGTCTCAGTATGTTGCCCAGGCTAGTCTTGAATTCCTGAGCTCAAGCAATCCTTCCACTTCAGCCTCTCAAAGTGCTGGGATTACATGCATTAGCCACCGTGCCCAGACTGGGAACATGCTTTTTTAAAGCACCTTGTCCGTAATACCGTATTTTAAAGAATATACACCATGGAATAGAAGTTTAAAAATATTCATGGTAATAATGGGCACCAAATTCAAGATAAAAGTTGTGTTTGAGATAGGAGAGACAATCACATTTTGGAGGGGGTAGCCCATGGTGGGTCAGTTGCATCCCTAATATTTTAGAGCTGGTAAGCAGAATATGGGTGTGTGTTTTAACTTTCTTTTGTAAAACACATATAAAATTTACAATTTTAACCATTTTAAAGCACACAGCTCAATGGCTTTAAGTAAATGTATCCACAATGTTTAGTTCCAGAACTCTTTTTTTTTTTTTTTTTTGAAATGGAATTTCGCTGTTGTTACCCAGGCTGCAATGCAATGGCACGATCTCGGCTCACTGCAACCTCCACCTTCTGGGTTCAAGCGATTCTCCCGCCTCAGCCTCCCGAGTAGCTGGGATTACAGGCATATGCCACCACGCCTGGCTAATTTTTGTATTTTTTGTAGAGATAGGGTTCTCCCTGTTGTCCAGGCTGGTCTTGAACTCCTGACCTCAGGTGATCTGCCCACCTTGGCCTCCGAAAGTCCTGAGATTACAGGCATGAGCCACCACACCTGGCCTCCTTTACTTTTTTGAGTGTATAACACATTTGCTCGGTTTCAAATTCAAAAAGTACAAAAGGCTGGGCACAGTGGCCAATATCTGTAATTCCACCACTTTGGGAGGCTGAGGCAGGTGAAACATTTGAACCCAGGAGTTCTAGCCCAGCCTGGGCAACATAGGGAGACCCCCTGTCTACAAAACATACAAACATTAGCCAGGTGGTGGCATACTCCTGCAGTCCCAGCTACTCAGGAGGCTAAGGTGGGAGGACCGTTTGAGCCCGGGAGGTCGAGGCTGCAGTGAGCTGAGATCATGCTACTGCACTCCCTCCAGGCAGCCTGGGCAACAGAGGGAGAGCCGGTCTCAAAAAATAATAATAACAATAATAAAGAACAAAAGGATAGAAAGGATAGAGTGTAGTAAGTTTCTGTCCTGGAAGTTAGACTATGTTGCTAGTTTCAGTTTCTTCTCTCTTGCTCCAGTTCATCTGGACACAATCCCAGAACACACACAAGCCCACACAAGCCCAGAACAGGCTGCAGGCTGTACCTGACCTTCCTTTTTTTTTTCCTTCTACAGGTTATCACTTGGAGACTTTCCATACATTCACACAGTGAGCTTCTGTGTTCTTTTTAATGAACGCCTAGTATTCCACTGCATGGATCAGTCATGATTTATTACTCAAATCTCCTACAGATGGGAGTTTAGCGTGTTTTCAGCCGTTTGCGGTGATGTGTGGTACTGCAATGATTAACCCGGTACAGACATTATTTTGCGTAGTTTCGAGTAGATACCGCTGAAGAATAAATTCCTGGAATTGCTGGCTTGGTAAGACTGTTCCAAGTTCTACTTGCCCCAGCTGAGTATGAAAGGACCTGTTTGCTCACAATCTCATTCACACCGTTTGGCAGGAATGTAACCTTAAACAAACAGAGTCAAGCTGCGGGTATACGCCTGCAAAATGCCTTTTCTCCTCCACATTAGGTTTTTGAGATGTGGCCAGGTGGGTTTCATTCTGCCGATTTCAGCTGAAATATTGCTGCCTCCAGGAAGACCTCAGGAATCACCTCCTCCCAGTGTGAGCTCAGCTCATTGCCTTCTGTTCTCTGCATTCCCATAGCAGTTTCCTGCCTTGGAGCACACATTCCCCCACACGCACTCCACGTGTCTGATCGGTGTCTGTTTGCCTTCCCCATCAGACCATGAACTCGCTGGGGACAGGGTCGAATGGCCTCTGTTTTTGCTACTGTGGCTCCAGCACCAAGGACAGCACCAGCCCATAGTAGGTGCTCAGTAAACACTGGTTGCTAAGGTCCCAGGGAATATGCCTATATGTAACAAAAGATATGCAGGCTGGCCTGTAGTAGATAGTGAGTAAATACTGGTCACTCAGGGTCAAATGACTATATGCAGGGGCTTATCACAAAGGGGAAACTGAGCGGTGGGAGAATCCTTCAGGCAGGCAGCCAAGGGAAGGCTGGAGCCAGGTTCTAATCCAGAGTGCCGGTGTTTTGTGAAAATACTCCGTCACCGCTTCATTCATCTTCCTCCCCCAGCCACCCCCTCGGCTTGACACAGTGCCTGGCACAGACAGGACTTGATAAATGTGTATTTGTTGAAGGAATGAATGAGTGTGTGTGTGTGTGTGTGTGTGTGTGTGTTGGGGAGCTGGGGTGGGGGGGGAGCTGGATCCAGCGTCCCAGGCCCCTCAGCACCCGCTGCTCTGTGGGAGCCCGGGGAACAGGCTCCCAGCCCCCTCCCCTCACAGGACCCTGTGGTGCAAACTGCCCTCCCTCCCCTCCCTGGGTCCCCGTCCTCCCGCTTCCGGCTTCCTAGCCAGTCTTTCCTCTTTCAGGCCCCGACGAAAGGCCGGTTTCCGGGGGGAAGGCTTAGGCGGTGACACCGAGCCCAGCCTCCTCCTCCACCCCCCACCACACTCGGGTCCCCCCTCCCTCCCCGCCACCACCGTCCGCGTTCGGCCGGCCGTGGGGAAGGAAGAAAGGAGCCAAGGAGGCCAGGTAAGAACCCGGCCCCAGCGACCAGGGCTGAGCCCCAGGCCCGGGGCTGAGAAATCCTCAAGGCCTGACCCGGCCCCAATTCTGCTGATCATGCCTTCGGGGAGCTGCGGGCTTGGCCCAAGGGAGACCGGCCCCCCTCTGGGACCCGGGACCCCTGACCCCACCAGCCTCCCTCCTGGGTCCAGGGGTCCAGCCCTCAGCCGCCTCCTCCCTGGGGATTCCGGACAGCTGGGTCCCCAGCCCGCACCGCCCCCTTGTCCTAGGAGCCCAGCCCCCTCCCCAGCCCCTCCTCCACCGGGACCCCGGAATCCACACCTCCTCCAGAACGGATTCCCCGATCCGTCCCGGCCTGGACCCAGGAGTCTCAATCCCCAGCTCCCACCTCCCTGAGTCCCAAGAGTCTGGGCCCCCAGCCCCCTCCCAACTCAGACCAGAAGTCTGAGCCCTCCTACTCCCGGGCCTCTCCCAGCCCCTGGCGTCTGGGCACAGCCTCCATTTCCGGGGCCTGCTGGCTTCGAATCCCACCCCTCCACTCAGGCCTCTCCCGAAATGTTCAGCCTGGCCGGGGGGCCTGGAGCAGAAGCGGGTCACTGACTTTGCCCCCTCTGTGCCTCTCCCCTGTCTCACTCCCTCTGTGTCTGTCTCCGTCTCCCCAGCCTCCAACCCACCGCTGCTCTCCTGACGCTCTGCTTGCACCGTCTCTGCCTCTGGGTCTCCAAGTCTCTTTGTTTCCTCCTCTCTGTGTCTCTGTCTCTCTGCCGGGTGCTCCTTGCTCTCCTCCCTCCTTCTCTGCTCTGCGGTTCACCACCCTGTCTTTCTGTGTCTCCTAGTCTCTGTCCATTTGTACTTGTCTGTGTCTCCCATCTCTGCCTTTCCCTGTCTCTGTTCCCTGCTCTGTGTCTGATCTCTGTCTTTCTCCCTGTCTCCCCATCTCTGCCTCCTGGCCTCCGTGTCTCTCACCTTTGTCTCTGTCTGAGATCTCTCTCCCCTGGCTGAATACCTGGCCTTCTCTGCCTCTTTATCTCCGACTGTCTCTGTCTCTGCTTCTCTCTCTGCCACACCCCACGCACTTCTCTTTATCTCTGCCCCCCCTTCCCATCTCTCCCTCTCTCCCCACAGGAATGGATCCACAGCCTCCTCCGCCTGCCCAGGGCAGCCCACCTCACCGTGGCCGTGGCCGTGGCCGTGGTCGAGGCCGTGGTCGAGGCCGTGGCCGTGGCAGGGGGGGCGCTGGAGCTCCTCGGGCGCCCCTGCCCTGCCCCACCTGCGGCCGCCTCTTCCGCTTCCCCTACTACCTCTCCCGGCACCGGCTGAGCCACTCAGGGCTCCGGCCCCACGCCTGCCCGCTGTGCCCCAAGGCCTTCCGCCGGCCGGCCCACCTCTCCCGCCACCTGCGGGGCCACGGGCCCCAGCCCCCGCTGCGCTGTGCCGCCTGCCCCCGCACCTTCCCGGAGCCCGCCCAGCTCAGGCGCCACCTGGCTCAGGAGCACGCGGGCGGCGAGGTCGAGCTGGCCATCGAGAGGGTGGCCAAGGAGGGGGCCGAGTCCAGCTGGGGCCCGCAGGACGAGGGCGTGGAGCAGCCCACCACTGCTGCGGCGGGGGCCACGGAGGAGGAGGCGGCCGCAGCGTGGCCTGAGACGTGGCCTGCGGGGGAGCCGGCCACGCTGGCTGCGCCCACCAGCACCGCAGAGCCCCGAGAGTCGGAGTCGGAGGAGGCCGAGGCCGGGGCCGCAGAGCTGAGGGCCGAGCTGGCGCTGGCGGCCGGGCGGCAGGAGGAGAAACAGGTCCTGCTCCAGGCGGACTGGACACTGCTGTGCCTGCGCTGCCGCGAGGCCTTCGCCACCAAGGGCGAGCTCAAGGCGCACCCGTGTCTGCGCCCCGAGGGCGAACAGGAGGGTGAAGGGGGGCCCCCGCCGCGCCCCAAGCGACACCAGTGCTCCATCTGCCTCAAGGCCTTCGCCAGGCCCTGGTCCCTGTCGCGCCACCGGCTGGTCCATTCCACCGACCGCCCTTTCGTGTGCCCAGACTGCGGCCTGGCCTTCCGCCTCGCCTCCTACCTCCGCCAGCACCGCCGCGTCCACGGCCCACTCAGCCTGCTGGCCCCGCTGCCCGCGGCGGGCAAGAAGGACGACAAGGCCTCGGGGGCACGGAACTCAGCGAAGGGGCCAGAGGGGAGCGAGGGGGCGGAGTGCGGGGGTGCCTCGGAAGGCGCAGGAGGCGGGCAGAACGGAGGCGACGCCGCCCAGGCCCGGCCCCCGGCCGGGGAGCCGCGCTTCTGGTGCCCGGAGTGCGGCAAAGGCTTCAGGCGCCGCGCGCACCTGCGGCAGCACGGGGTGACCCACTCGGGAGCGCGCCCCTTCCAGTGCGTGCGCTGCCAGCGGGAGTTCAAGCGCCTGGCCGACCTGGCGCGCCACGCACAGGTGCACGCGGGGGGCCCTGCCCCGCACCCGTGCCCGCGCTGCCCGCGCCGCTTCTCGCGCGCCTACAGCCTCCTGCGCCACCAGCGCTGCCACCGCGCAGAGCTGGAGAGGGCCGCCGCGCTGCAGGCACTGCAGGCCCAGGCCCCGCCGTCCCCGCCACCGCCGCCGTCCCTGAAGACCGAGCAGGAGGAAGAAGGGCTCCCACTTCCTCTCGCAAACATTAAGGAAGAGCCGCCCTCTCCGGGGACCCCACCCCAGTCCCCGCCGGCTCCCCCTGTCTTCCTCAGCGCCTCCTGTTTCGACAGCCAAGACCACTCAGCCTTTGAGATGGAGGAAGAAGAGGCAGACAGCAAGGCTCACCTGCGCGGGCTGGGGGGCCTGGCCTCCTGACCTCCGCCGTCCTGCCCTCTGCCACTCCACCTGAGCTCCTGTTTGCAGAATGGAGGAGGGAAGTTGAAGGAGCCGCCTCCTCTGTCCACCCACCTGTCCCCTTCACGCCCTTGACACTAAGGAGTGGGGGGCCCGGACTGCCCCTCACTCCCCATGGTCTGCCCCCAGAACCCCCGCTGCTGGTTAGGAACCGCTCACCCCAACATGTGTCTTAAGGCAGGACGACTTGGGAAAAGAGGCGGCGGACAGTTGGCCAGAGGGATGGAGACTGGTGGGGACACCCTCGCCTGCCTGTCCCCCGTTACACACACTGGACACCATCACCTCTTCGGAACTGCGAGACCCTGGGGGTCCCCAGTGAGCAAAGATCTGTCCTGGTCCCTTTGTCTGTCTGTGAATAAATGTGAGTTCGTGAAATCCGAGAGAGCGAGGTATTCTCTGGAGGTGGGGGCAGGCTGGGGGTGCTGGGTCGAATTAGGATTTGTCCAGCGGACTCTGAGCTCAGGTTCAGAGCAGGAAGGAGACAGAGGCATCCGAGAATACGTGGCCCTCAACCAAGCAAGAAGCCAGTGAAGCCTGTGTTCACAAGAAACAGGAATGTGAGATGACATAATCGTCACCCCTGCCCTGTGGAATCTCTGAGCGTGTTATTCACTCAATCTCTACCGCACCCTACTCTGTGCCAGCGGTGGTACTAGGCCCTGAGAAGGAGGCCAATGCCGTCCTCTGAAAGAGCTAGAGTTCTAGCCCTGCATTGTCCAACATAACTTTTCTTTTCCCTAGAAAAGTTTCCCTAATTTTTCTTCCCTCACTCTGTTGCCCAGGCTGCCGCGCTGTAGTGCAGTCAGCGCACTGCAGTCTGAAACTCCCTGACCCAAGCAGTCCCCTTGCCTCAGCCTCCCTGGTGCATGCCAGCACACCCAGCTGATTGTTTAACTTTTTGTGGAGATGGAATCTTGCCCAGTCTGGGAGAACTTGCTGTGATGATGGGATATTCTGCATCTTCACTGTCCAGTATGGTATCCGGCAACCACATGTGGCGATTTCCATTTAAATTTAGAATGCAGAAATGTCAAGTCAGTAAGATGAAATAAAGGTAAAAGTTCGGTTTCTCAGTCACACTTTTCTTTCCTCACCCAGGCTGGAGTGCGGTGGCACAATCTCGGCTCACTGCAACCTCCACCTCTTCGGTTCAAGTGATTCTCCTGCCTCAGCCTCCTGAGTAGCTGGGATTACAGGAGCCTGCCACCACACCCAGTTAATTGTTGTATTTTTAGTTAGAGATGGGGATTCGCCATGTTGGCCAGGCTGGTCTTGAGCTCCTGACCTCAGGTGATCCACGTACCTCAGCCTCCCCAGGTGCTGGGATTACAGGTATGAGCCACCACGCCTGGCCTCGGTCACACAATTTCAAGGGCCAAAGAACCTCATGTGGCTGGTGGCTGCCGTATTTGACAGCACAGATCTAGAACATTACATCATTGAAAAAAGTCCTGCAGAATGCAACATAGCAGCAGGCGTAAGGGCTACCAAGATAGACCACCAGATAGCATGATGACCGAGCAGGACGGGGAGTCCGCGCTTCTCCTGCGAGGCCGTGTTTGGTTTGAATGAAGATGGAGGGAACCAGGTGGAAGAAAGAAGCATCCGTGAGAAGAAAACACCAGGCAAAGAAAAAACAGGGCAAAGGCTAGTGGGTGGGTGGGTGCTACACGTTTTTTTGGTTTTTGTGTGTTTTTTGTTTTGTTTTGTTTTATTTTTTTGAGACAGGGTCTTGCTCTACTACCCAGGCTGGAGTGCAGTGGCACAATCATAGCTCAATGCAGCCTCGACCTCCTGGCTCAAGGGATTCTCCCTCCTTGGCCTCCCAAGTAGCTGGGACTACAGGTGTGCACTCTCATGCTTGGCTAATTGTTTAAAATTTTTGTGGAGATGGTGTCTTCCTATGTTGCCAGGCTGGTCTTGGACTCTTGGGCTCAAGCAGTCCTCCTGCTGCGGCCTCCCAAAGTGCTGGGATTCGCAGCATGAGCCACTGCACCTGGCCATTACTACATATTTTAGAGACTGTAAGTAATTGGAGGTGGGGTGGGAAGTTTCCATCTCTGCACATCTTCCGGTTGCTTTCCTTTTTCACTCGTTAATTTGGGTGCTCGGAATGGAAGGAAGAGGTACACCTGTCAGCTCCTCTCCCTTAAACAGCGTTCTCTCTCCTTCTCTTGACACCCTGCCTCCCCCCAGCACCTTCAGTGGTTCTCTCTTGCCCTACGCAAATGACATTGACCACTTTGGTATCTGCACACCCATAAGAAACAGCGAGGAAGGGGCAGAGTCTCCCTGTTTTCCAGGACAACAAACTGAGGCTCAGAGAGGGAAGATGTGTCTCCCAGTGTGAAAATGATCCTGGATGGATCAAAGGAGGGAGAGAAGCCAGAAAGATGGTGTTGAGGATCGAGGTGGGAGATGATGACCATTGAAAGCTTCGAATAATTCCGCCTTCAGTGATTTCATACATCTTGGCTGAGCCCTGAGCACCACGCCAGCTTGTAGTAAGTCTCAATATGGGTGAGCTTGTCTGATTTTTTTTTAAACAGGCCCTCACTTTGTTGCCCAGGCTGGAGTGCAGTCGGATAATCATAGCTCACTGCAGCCTCCAGAGTCTCTTGGGCTCAAGTGATTCTCCTGCCTCAGCCTCTGGAGTAGCTAGGACTGCAAATGCGTATCACCATGCTGGGCCGATTTTTAATTTTTTTCTTTGTAGAGACGAGGTCTCACTATGTACGAGGTCTCACCAGCCCAGGCTGGTTTCCAACTCCTTGTCTCAAGTGATCCTCCCCCCTCAGCCTCCCAAAGTGCTGAGATTACAGTTGTGAGTCACTGCACTTGGCCTACACCAACTGTTTATCACTGAGTTTAAGCCCAGTGCTGGATGTTGGGGCTAGTATTTGATGACACCACCTGGGCACCCTGGTGACACCAGAATAATAACCAAATATTGGCCCGAATAAATTAGGGTTACCAAATGAGACTGGTTCCCCAAAGAACTAGCTCCTACAGGAAACTATAACCAAGCCTCAAGTGTTGGGGAGATGGGAGGCTGAAGTCTGCTTTTATTACATCAAAGCCACTCCCTCCTCAGGAACCTTCAGTGGCTCCCTATTACCATATCCAAATGTAGGCTCCTATTTACTGAGAGCCTTCCACAGCCAGACACCTGATCCATACAATATCATGGACAAAACCCATCAAAGGAGAAAATTATGTAGCTCCATTTATAAAAGGGCCAAATTGGGGCTTCAAGCAAATAAGCCCACTTTAGTAATCGCTCCTACAAAATGAACCTTGCGGATTAAATGACTTGCTTCTTGGAAAGGGCCGAAGACAGTGCTTGGGGTTGGCAAGAAGTTGTTGTTGGCTGTGCGTGGTGGCTCAGGCCTGTAATCCCAGCACTTTAGGAAGCTGAGGTGGGTGGATCATCTGAGGTCAGGAGTTAGAGACCAGCCTGGCCAACATGGTGAAACCCCGTCTCTATTAAAAATACAAAAATTTAGCCAGGAGTGGTGGCAGATGCCTAAAATCTCAGTTACTGGGGAGGCTGAGGCAGGAGAATCACTTGAATCCAGGAGGCGGAGGTTGCAGTGAGCCGAGATCATGCCATTGCACTCTAGCCTGGGTGACAGAACTCAAAAAAAAAAAAAGTTGCTACTGTTGGTACTTTAACTATTATTCTCCCTGGCTGGTATGTACATGATCTCAGTGAATCCTCACCACTCTACTGGGAGACAGGAAACACCCTCTCCATTTTCCAGATGTAGAGAGGAAGTCCTTGTCCAAGATACCATGGTTACAAATTGGCAGACCTAGTACTTGAACCCTTACCCAGGCCAGTCTTACCCTCCCATCAGCTCCCACCACACAGCCCACTCTCAGGCCCCTTCCTACACATATCTTGGTCTCCAGGACCCATGGGCCCCTCTGCCCTGTGGGTTTACCCACCCTTCCCCATGCAGATCTGCCGTCTCGGGAGGGGGACATTTTCAGAACAAAATATGGAATTGGCAAAGAGAAGGCAGCCTTAGAGAGAGAGCCCAGCGTTTTCACTGTGCAGGTGGAAAAACTGAGGCCAGATGTGTGGGACAGACACAGAATTATTACGTAACCAAATGTCGTGATTATTGAAGGAGTTGTGGTCATGTAGGGAACACAGCCTGTCATTTGTGTTTCACTGTGTTGACCACTTTACCCATGTGATCCCAACCATGTTTGCTAATAATAGGAACCCACTTCTTGAGTGTTCACCCCATGTCTGTTTCAAGGGTATTACATAGATTGGTCCATTTAATCCTCACAATAGCCGCATAAAATACATACTGTAATTGGCTCTGTTTTCTGTTTTGGATTTTCATAAACAGCTTTATTGAGGTATCATTTACATGCCATAGACTTCATCAATCTGGTCGTACAAGTTGATTAAAAATATATATATATTTATTATGTATATAATATATATTATATATTAGAGAGAGAGAGAGAGAGAGAAAGTCTTGCTCTGTGACCCGGACTGCAATGCAGTGGCACAATTTTGGCTCACAACAACCTCCTCCCAAGTTCAAGCAATTCTCTGCCTCAGCCTCCAGAGTAGCTGGGATTACAGGTGACTGCTACCACACCCTGCTAATTTTTTGTGTGTATTTTTAGTAGAGACAGTGTTTCACCATCTTGGCCAGGCTGGTCTTGAACTCCTGACCCCATGATCTACCTGCCTCAGCCTCCCAAAGTGCTGGGATTACAGGCGTGAGCCACCGCACCTAGCCAATTTTTAATAAATGTACCGAGTTGTGCAATATCACCACAATGCAATTTTAGAATATTTCCAGGCTGGGTGTGGTGGCTCAGGTCTGCAATTCCTGCACTTTGGGAAGCCAAGGTGGGAGGATCACTTGAAGCCAACAGTTCGAGACCAGCCTGGGCACCAAAGCAAGCCCCTGTCTCTACAAAACACTGAAAAAAATTAGCTGGGTGTGATGGTGAGCGCCTGTAATCCCAGTTACTTGAGAGGCTGAGGTGGGAGGACCACTTGAGCACAGGAGTTGAAGGCTGCAGTGAGCTACAACCTCACTGCACTCCAACCAAGACCACAGAACAAGATCCTGTCTCTAAGAAATGATAATAAATAAACTAATGAATTAATTAAAATTTTAAAAAAGAATATTTCAATCACCCCAAAAGACATCCTGTGCCTGTTAATAGTGATTTCCCATTTCCACCCTCAGCTCCAGGCAACCACTCCGCTGGTTCTTGTCTGTGGATGAACCTATTCTAGACATTGCATATAAATGGAACGCGCCATATGTAGCTTCGGTGACTGCCTTCCTCCTCCTAGCAGAATGCCTTCAAGGTCTATTCGCACTGTAAATTGTGTCAGTTCAGTACTTCCTTCCTTTTGTGTTGTTGTCGTTGTTGCTGTTGTTGAGACGGGGTCTCACTCTGTTGCCCAGGCTAGAGTCCAATGGCACCATCATGGCTCATTGCAGCCTCAACCTCAAGTGACCCACCCGTCCCCAGTTTCCTGAGTAGATGGGACCACAGGGTACACAGCTGCACCTGTCTAATATTTTTATTTCTTGTAGAGATGGGGTCTCACTATGTTGCCCAAGCTGAACTTCAACTCCTAGGCTCAAGCAATCCTCCCACCTTGATCTCCCAAAGTGCTGGGATCAAAGGCATGAGTTATTGCACCCACCCTCTTTATCCCTTTTTATGGCTGAATAATATTCCATTGTATGGATACACCACATATTGTTTATCCACTCATCCACTGATGAGTGTTTGGGTTGTTTCTACTCTTTGGCTGTTTAAGTAATGCTGCTGTGAACACACAAGTACAAGTATTTTTTTTTTCTTGAGACAGAGTCTCACTCTGCTGTCCAGGCTGCAGTGCAGTGGTGCAATCTTGGCTCACTGCAAGCTTTGCCTCTGAGGTTCAAGCAATTCTCCCACCTCAGCCTCCTGAGTAGCTGGGATTACAGGGGCGCACCACCATAGCCGGCTAATTATTGCATTTTTAGTAGAGATGGGGTTTCACCATGTTGGCCCAGCTGGTCTTGAACTCCTGACCTCAGGTAATCCACCTGCCCCACCCTCCCAAAGTGCTGGGATTACAACAAGTGTGAGCCACCACACCTGGCAACAGGTCTTTGTGTGGGCATATGTTTTTATTTCTTTGGGGCAGATTTCTAGGAGCAGAATTGCTAGGTTGTGTGGGAAGTGTGTGATTCACTTTTTAAGAAAGTGCCAGACTGTTTCCCAAAGTGACTATACCGCTAGCCCACTAGTGATTATGAGGGTTCCCTACAGGCCCTGCTTTCCTGAGAAGAAAACTCAAGTACAGAGGTGAAATGAATTAGCCAAGCCCACACGGCTAGTAAGTACCATGCCAGATAAGACCCCAGGCATTGTAACTACCAAGCCTATGCTTTTAAACTTTACACAATGCTTCATCCTTACCCCATTCAGGAAGTCTTTCTTTCTTTTTTTTTTTTTTGAGATGGAGTCTCACTCTGTCACCCAGGCTGGAGGACAGTGGCATGATCTTGGCTCATTGCAACTTCTATCTCCTGGGTTCAAGCAATTCTCATGCCTCAGACTCCTAGGTAGCCGAGATTACAGGCACGAGCCACCATTCCTGGCTAATTTTTGTGTTTTAGGTAGAGACGGGGTTTCTCCATGTTGGTCAGGCTGGTCTCAAACTCCTTACCTCAACTGATCCACCCACTTCAGCCTCCCCAAGTGCTGGGATTAAAGGCATGAGCCACCAAACCCAGTCTGATTCATTCTTTCATTCATTCATCCTAAAACTCATTACTGAGCCTCTGCTATGTGCCAGGCACTGTCCTAGGTGCAGCTTATTAGTTAACAAAACAGATAAATTCCTCCCTAGGTGGGGCTTCCATTCCAGTGAGGGAAGTCAGGAAAGAAAACATAGCAAGAAAGTAAATTATAAAACATCTCAGAAAAAGAGAAATGCTATGGAGAAAGATTATGCAGGACAGGGTACATAGGAATTACAGGTGCGTAGGCCAAGAGCTGAAGGAGAGAGCAGTGCAGGTAGCTGGGATGTGTCCCACGTCCGATGCAAAAGTCCTGAGGAGGGGACATGACTGGAGTGCTCAAGGAGCAGAGGGGCCAGTATGGTTGGAGATGAGTGAGTGAGCAAAGAGGGAGCAATGGGAGAGGAGGTCGAGGAGGTGATGGGGTACAAGATTGGGCAGAGTCATGAGGACCTGATTTCTACTCGAAATGAGATGGGAATCTTGGATGAACTCAGGCAGAGGCTGACAGGATTTGACTTTCCTTTTTCCTTTTAGGGTGTTATTATAAAAATATGAAAACATACAGAAATAAAAATAATTATGCAGTGAATGCCTATACACCCACTGTTTACATCCATGAACCCATCCATCCATTCATCCATTCACCCTTTCATCCATCCATCCATTCATTCATTCACCCACTCATCCATCATCCATTCACTCATCCATCTATCCATTCACCTATCCATCCATCATCCATACATCTATTATCCATCCATTTATCCATCCATTCATCCATCCATTCACCCTTTCACCCATCCATCCATTCATCCATCCATTCACCCTTTCACCCATCCATCCATTCATCCATCCATTCACCCTTTCATCCATCCATTCATTCATTCACCCATTCATCCATCATCCATCATCCATCCATACATCTATTATTCATCCATTTATCCATCCATTTATCCCTCCATCTATTCATTCATCCATTGATTCACCCATCCATCCATTCATCCATCCACCCATTCATCCAACCATCTATCCATCCATCCGTCCATCCTTCACCCATCCAACCATTCATCCATCATCCATCCATCCATTATTGATCCATCTGACATCCATCTTTATAAAATTAATACACTTTATTTTTTTAGAGAAGTTTTAGGTTCACAGCAAAATTGAACAGAAAGCACAGAGTTCTCATACATTCATCCCTTTCTATCTATTTCAAAGCAACTTGCAAATGTCAGTTCACTCCTCAACACTTCAGCATGCATCACATTTCTTCATTGTTTTTCTTAACTTTTTTGTTTGATGTTTTATCAGCATGCATAACATAACAAGACATCAAATATTTAAGCTTCTTAACCTTAGTAGACTTAAAATACAGTGAAATGTCATATTTCACATGCTACCATTTGATGAATTTTGACAAAGACATACACGTGAATAGCACAAACTCCCCTCTCCTGATGTAACAGATTCTTCCTGGCTTCTGTGTGAAGAGTCTGGTGGGGAGTGTGGAAAAATTTCTCATAAGCCCACCTGGTTTTCTTTTTTACATAAAAATTTTTGTTTAGAAACATTTGGCCGGGCATGGTAGCTCACACCTGTAATCTCACCACTTTGGGAGGCCGAGGAGAGTGGGTCACCTGAGGTCGGGAGTTCGAGACCAGCCTGCCCAACTACTAGTACTACTAAAAATGCAAAGAAGTTAGCTGGGCGTGGTTGTGCGTGCCTGTAATCCCAGCTACTCAGGAGGCTGAGGCAGAAGAATTGCTTGAACCCAGAAGGCAGAAGTTGCAGTGAGCCGAGATCGCACCATTACACTCGAGCCTGGGCAGCAAGATCGAAACTGTCAAAAAAGAAAAAGGAAACATTTAAGAGATGATAATAGAGTGGCAGTGATAGCAGGGTTGCTAGAGACCCCTCACCCAACTCCCCGACATGTTCTCGTCTCCCGTTACCGTGGCACATCTGTCAAAACCAAGAAACAAACACCAGTTCAGCACAAAACTCCACCTTTTACTCCGCTTTTCCATTCAGGATCCCACCCGGGATACCACACCGTGTCTCATCGTCGTGCGTCCTTAATCTCTTACTGTCTGCCACTGTTTCTCAGTCTTTGACAGTTTTGAACAGTCCTGGCGAAGCGGACCACAGAAGCGTGCTGCCCCAGGAGTCCGGGGCTGCAAGTCTGAGACGAAGGTGCTGCAGGACCACCCGCCTCTGAAGCCTGTAGGGCATTAGGGCAGGGTATTCAATCTTGTGGCTTTTCTGGGCCACACCGGAAGAATTGTCTTGGGTCACACAGAAAATACACGACCAATAGCGATAGCTGATGAACTAACAAATAAATACGTAACAAAAACACAAAGAAAAAGAGTTTTGTTTTGTTTTGTTTGAGATGGAGTCTTGCTCTGTTGCCCAGTCTGGAGTGCAGTGGTGCAATCCTGGCTCACTGTAACCTACAAACCGTGGGCTCAAGCGATTCTCCTGCCTCAGCCTCCCGAATAGCTGGGATAACAGCTATACACACAAAATGTCCGTCTTGGCTTGGCCAGGCACAGTGGCTCACACCTGTAATCCCAGCACTTTGGGAGGCTGAGACAGATCATGAGGTCAGGAGTTCGAGACCAACCTGGTCAATAAGGTGAAACCCTGTCTCTACTAAAAAATTAGTTAGGCAAGGTGGGGCATGCCTGTAATCCCAGCTACTCGGGAGGCTGAGGCAGGGGAATCGTTTGAACCCAGGAGGTGGAGGTTGCAGTGAGCTGAGATCAAGCTACTGTACTTTTTTTTTTTTTTTTTTTTTTTGGAGACAGAGTCTCACTCCATCGCCCAGGCTGGAGTCCGGTGGTGCAATCTCAGCTCACTGCAACCTCCACCTTCAAGCGAGGTTCAAGCGATCCTCCTGCCTCAGACTCCTCAGTAGCTGAGAACACAGGTGTGTGTCACCACGCCCGGCTAATTTTTGTATTTTTAGTAGAGATGGGGGGGGGGTCTCATTATGTTGGCCAGGCTGGTCTCAAACTCCCGACCTCAGGTGGTCCTCCTGCCTTGGCCTCCCAAAGTGCTGGGGTTACAGGCATGAGCCACTGTGCCCAGCCTCAGCCGCATATTTCTTTGTATCAGTGTGGACTCAGAGATACTGATTTCATATTTTGTATTCTGGTCCAATTCCATGCGATTTGCTTCCCTGAAGCCCACCTGTTTCCACGCCAGGTGCTATCAACAAAACAGAGTGGTGCCCGGGGGGAAGCCGGAGAGAGCTGCGAGGTGCCACCCCAGCGAGGGCGACTGGACCTCTCCGGCCTTCTGGGTGGGAGGAGGCTTCATACAAACCAGGCGGGAGCTGACCTGTGAAGTGTGAACCGCTCTCCAGAGGGGACCCGGGCTCCAGGGGACCCCCACCTGTGAGAACCCAGTGCCCAGCCCTCCCTCTGGGGCGTCTCCAGTTCAGCCTGGAGGTCAAGACCAGGAATCTCCCCTGGGCGGCTTATCTCGCCACGCCCAGCCCCGAGCCTGGCACGGACTCGGCTCCATAAATGTTTGCCTCCGTTGGCCCCTGCTGCTCCCGGCCTCCCAAGCCCCGGCTCCTCCCGCTGCTGGGCCTTAGCCCAGGCTGGGCCCTCCCCAGGCATCGGCTCTTTGGGCTCAGGGAGGGGCAGTCTTGGAAGCAGATGAGGACCCAGGAAGCAGAGAGGGACAGGGGAGGGACTCACCCAAGATCACCCACCGGGGGAGGGGGGAAGACAGAGAGGGCAGTGAGGGAGAGAGAGAGGGAGCAGAGAGGGAGAGAGAGGCAGAGAGACACAGAGAGGAAGAGACACACAGAGAGGCAGTGGGAGAGAGGGAGAGAAAGACAGAGGAGATGGAGGGACAGAGACAGAGAGGAAGAGAGAGGGAGAGAGAGGCAGAGAGACACAGAGAGGAAGAGACGCACAGAGAGAGAGTGGGAGAGAGGGAGAGAAAGACAGAGGAGACGGAGAGACAGAGAGAGAGGAAGAGAGAGGGAGAGAGAGGCAGAGAGACACAGAGAGGAAGAGACGCACAGAGAGAGAGTGGGAGAGAGGGAGAGAAAGACAGAGGAGACGGAGAGACAGAGAGAGGAAGAGAGAGGGAGAGAGAGCCTGCGGCAGACAGAGACTCGGAGCGCGGGAGTGAGGCGGCTGGCCGGCCTCCAGCCTTCAGACAGTGGGATCATACGCTGCTGCTATTTATTATCTGTCCCAGTCTCCAGTGCCAGCCACTCCACACACGTCGTTCACTCTAATCTCCACCACTCTGTCGGTTCCTAGCACAGGCCACGCGCTCTCCTCTGCGGCCTCTCACAGGCGACTCTCTTTGCCTGGAATGACCCTCTACCCTCGGCTTCAGGCCCCCCTTTACATACACCTCCACGACCTTTCCTACCCTTCCCACACCATCTCTCTCTCTGTCAATCCCTGTCCCGGGCGTAATTCTAAGAGGGTCCCCAAGGCCCCTGTTCCCCGGGTGCTCACACACCCCCTCCCAGCCCTTCAATCAGACGCTGCTCTAGATGCAGAGTGGAATTAAGGTTCCAAGTCAGGCAGGGCTAGGTGGCCCAGGCCTGGAATCCCAGTGCTTTGAAAGGCTGAGGTGGGCGGGTCACTTGAGGTCAGGAGTTCAGGACCAGCCTGGCCCACATGATGAAACTCCGTCTCTACTAAAAATACAAAAATTAGCCTGGCGTGGTGGTGACTGCCTGTAATCCCAGCTACTTAGAAGGCTGAGGCAAGAGAATTGATTGAACCTGGGAGGCAGAGGTTGCAGTGAGCCAAGATCGCGCCACTGCACTCCAGCCTGAGCAACAGAGCGAGACTCTATCTTGAAAAAAAAAAAAAAGTTCCAAGTCAGGTGGGGCTTGGTGGCATCCCAGTGCTTTGGGAGGCTGGGACCAGCGGATCCCTTGAACCTAGGAGTTTGAGAACAGCCTAGGCAGCAAAGTGAGACCCTACCATCTCTTAAAAATAATAATCATACATAAGATTCCAAATCAGCTGACTTTAAAGTAGGGAGTTGTGCTTTGGTGGGCCTGGTCTAATCAGGTGACCCCTTAATAGGAACAAGCCTCTTCCTGAAGTGCCGGTGAGGCCACTGATGGCTTTGCAGGTGGAGGAGGCCACATGGCAAGAAATGTGGGCAGTGGACTCCAGCCACAGCCAGCATGGAGGTGGGAACCTCTGTCCCACAACCACAAGGCGCTGAATCCCGCCACAGCCTGAACGAGCTCAGAAGATGGCCTGGAGCTCCAGAGAGAACCCAGTCCAGCTAACACTTTGATTTCAGCCTGGCAAGAGCCCCCAGATGTGCAGTGCCAGACTCCTGACCCGCACAAACTGGGAGCGGATGAATGGCCGCTGTTTGGAGCAGCTGCGTTTGTGGCCGTGTCTCTCAGCGCAGAGGATGAATGCAGTCTCCCCGTTTCAGTTCCTTCCTGGCACACACCATCAGTATAAGTTGGTTTCATTATCCGTTTAATTCTCTCAAGTCCGTCCACCTGCATTCAATTCCTGGGGCCGCTGCAGCAAACTGCCACAAACCGTGTGTCTCAAAACCATAGAAGGCTGAGCACAGTAGCTCACACCTGTAAACTCAGCACTTTGGGAGGCTGAGGCGGGCAGATCACCTGAGGTCAGGAGGTTGAGACCAACCTGACCAACATGGTAAAACTTCATCTCTATTAAAAAATACAGAAAAATTTGCCAGGTGTGGTGGCGCAGCCTGTAATCCCAGCTACTTAGGAGGCTGAGGCAGGAGAATCATTTGACCCTGGGAGGCAGAGGTTGCAGCGCACTGAGATCCTGCCATTACACTCCAGCCCGGGCTACAAGAGCAAAACTTCGTCTCAAAAAAAGAAAAACAAAATGAAACAGAAACAGAAACAGCCACAGAAGGTGCTGTCCCGGGGTTCTGGGGTCCGGGATCCAGGCGTTAGCAGGGACACACTCCATCGGAAGTCTGCATGGGAGGGGCGTCCAAGCTCGCGGCTTCCCTGGGCCACGTTGGAAGAATTGTCTTGGGCCACACATAAAATACGCTAACACTAACCATAACTGGTGAACTGGTGAATCAACAAATACAAAAATGCAAAAAGAAAAATCTCATGTTTTAAGAAAGTTTACGAATTTGTGTTGGGCCGCATTCAAAGTTGTCCTGGGCGGCATGTGGCCTGCAGGCTGCGGGTTAGACAGCCTTGCTGTGGGGGAGGCTTCCTTGCCTCTCCGTGGCTTCTGGTGGTTGCCAGCGATCTGTCTTTGTTTTTTGAGACAGGGTCTAGCTCTGTCGCCCGGGTTGCAGTGCAGCAGCGTGATCTCGGCTCACGGTAACCTCAACCTCCTGGGCTCAAGTGATGCTCCCATTCCAGCCTCCTGAGTAGCTGGGCCTACAGGGAGGGATTGCCATGCCTGGCTAATGTTTTTATTTTTTGGAGACGGGGGTCTCACTGTGCTGCCTTGGTAAGCCTTGGCCTGTGGCTGCACCACCTCAATCTCGGCCTTCATTGGCAGTGGCATCCTCCCTACGTAGGAATCTGTGTCCAAGTCTTCCCTGTGTATGTAAACAGCAATCATGTTGGAGAGGGACTCCTCCTCCAGCATGGCTTCATCTTAACTAATTACATCAAAACAGGGCCGGGCGTGGTGGCTCACGCCTGTAATCCCAGAACTTTGGGAGGCTGAGGTGGTCGGATCACCTGAGGTCTGGAGTTGGAGACCAGCCTGGCCAACATGGCAAAACCGTCTCTACCAAAAATAAATAAATAAATAAATGATCCCGAATTCGGCAATCAGTATTATTGGTATTTACTCAAATGAGTTGAAAACTGATCTCCACGCAAAAACCCACATGTGAACGTCTACAGCAACTTTATTCATAATTGTAAAACTTGAAAGGAACTGACCAGGCGCGGTGGCTCACACCTGTAATCCCAGCACTTGGGGAGGCTGAGGCGGGCAGATCACCAGGTTAGGAGTTCAAGAGCAGCCTGACCAATATGGTGAAACCCTGTCTCTACTAAAAATACAAAAACTAGCCAGATGTGGTGGTGCATGCCTGTAGTACCAGCTACTGGGAAGGCTGAGGCGGGAGAATTGCTTGAACCCGGGAGGTGGAGGTTACAGTGAGCTGAGATTGCACCACTGCACTCCAGCCTCGGTGATACAGCAAGACAAAGAAAGAAAAGGAAGGAAAGAAGAGAAAGAAAGAGAAAGAAAGAAAGAAAGGAGGGAGGGAGGGAGGGAAAGAAAGAGGAGAAAGAAAGAAAGAAAAGAGGGAAAATGAGCTGGGCATGGTGGCGCGTGTCTGTAATCCCAGCTACTCGGGAGGCTGAGGCAGGAGAATTGCCTGAACCCAGGAGGCAGAGGTTGCGGTGAGCCGAGATCGCACCATTGCACTCCAGCCTGGGCAACAAGAGTGAAACTCCGTCTCAAAAAAAAAAAAAAAAGAAAGAAAAGAGGGAGGGAGGGAGGGAAAGAAAGAAAAAGAGAAAGAAAGGAAGAAAGAAAGAAAAGAGGGAGGGAGGGAAGGAAAGAAAGAAAGGAAGAAAGAAAGAAAGAAAAGAGGGAGGGAGGGAAGGAGAGAAAGAAAGAAAAAGAAATAAAGTCCTTCAATACATGAATGGGTAAGCTGTGGTCCATCCACACTAAGGAATATTATTAAGCAATAAAAATAAATGAGATGACAATGAAAAGTTTTACTGAAAAAAAACAAAAACAAAAACAAGTAACCAAGCCATGAAAAGCCAGGCTGGAACATAAACGTGTGTTTCTAAGTGAAAGAAGCTAATCTGAAAAGGCTGCTTGCTGTTACGACTCCAACCGCACCGAGACAGGAAAAGATCAGTGGTTGGCAGGGGCTAGCAGGGAGAGAGGGATGAGGAGGCGGAGCCCAGGGGGTGTTCAGGGCAGTGAGACTGTGATATTCTGTCTGATACTACAGTGCTGGGGATGGGTCATTCTGAATGTACAGCTTCACGAACCAGGAGTGAGCCCCCGTGGACACTGTGGCCTGTGGGCGATGACCGTGTGTCCCATGCACCACCCTGGTGGGGATGCTGGTAGTGGGGGAGGCTGTGGGGGTGGGTCAGGGAGTAAAGAAGACCTTTGCACCTTCTGGGCCCCGTCTTTTCTAAAAATACAAAAATTAGCCAGGTGTGGTGACACATGCTGGTAATCTCAGCTACTGGGGAGGCTGAGGCACGAGAATCACTTGAACCCAGGAAGTGGAGGTTGCAGTGAGCCGGAATTGCACCATTGCGCTCCAGCCTGGGCTACAGAGCGAGACTGTCCGAAAACAAACAAAAAACAACAACTTTCTACCTTCTGATCAATTACTGTGACCCTAAAACTGCTTTAAAAATTATTCTGTTTTTAAAATTTTTTAAAATTAATTTCTATTAATTAAAAAAAAAAAGGAAGAAAACTCCCCACCCCAGTCAAGAAAAAGGTGCAGGTAATTATTACATGATGATTATTGAAAATAGTTCTTTTATACAGGAGTGGGTGTTAAAAGTTAAAAATGGGCCCGATGTGGTAGCTCCCACCTGTAATCCCAGCACTTTGGGAGGCCAAGGCAGGAGTATCGCTTGAGCGCAGGACTTCAAGACCAGCCTGGGCAACACAGTGAGAGCCCACCCGTCTTTACAAAAAAAAAAATTAGCCAAGCGTGGTGGTACGTATGTGTAGTCCCAGCTACTCAGGAAGCTGAAGCAGAAAAATCACTTAAATCCAGGAAATCAGGGCTGCAGTGAGCTATGATCATGCGCTGCACTCCAGCCTGGGTGACGCAGTGAGATCCTGCTTCAAAAACATAAATAAATAAAATTTAAAATGATCTGAGCATCCCACAGTCTGTGTTTGCGATGGTCCCTCACTCACTAAAATGCAGGTTCCACAAGGCCAATTTTTTTTTCAGATGGTTTCTCTGCATTGCCCAGGCTGGAGTGAAATGGTGCAATCTCAGCTGAGTGCAGGGGCACGATCTCTGCTCACTGCAGCCTCCAACTCCTGGGCTCACGTGATCCTCCTGCCTCAGCCTCTCAAGTAACTGGGATTACAGGTACCAGCCACCATGCCTGGCTATAGGCCAAATATTTTTTAAATTGCATTATTGAAATATAATTCATGTACCATAAAATTCACCATGTAAGGTGGACAACTGAGTGGTTTCTGGTATAGTCCTAGAGTTGTGCAACCATCAACACAATCATTATTTTTAGACAGGGTCTTATTATGTCGCCCAGGCTGGAGTTCACTGGTAGGACTTGGCTCACTGCAGCCTCTGCCTCTTGGGTTCCAGCGATTCTCCTGCCTCAGCCTCCTGAGTAGCTGGGATTACAGCTGTGCACCACCACGCCTGGCTAACTTTTGTTTTTTTTTAGTAGAGATGAGATTTGCCATGTTGGCCAGGCTGGTCTTGAACTCCTGACCTCAAGCAATCCACCCACCTCGGCCTCCCAATGTGCTGGGATTACAGAAGTGAGCCACTGCGCCTGGCTTAACACAATTTAAAAACATTTTTCATTACCCCAAAAAGAAACATTGCACTCCCCAGACAGAGCCCCCCAGTACACACCTCCTGTCCCCCACGCCCTAGGCAGGCACTGACCTGCTTCCCATCTCTGCAGACCCGCCCGGGCGGGGGAGTCAGCTTCGCTTTGAGGTGTGTCTCAGCTGCAGCAGCAATGCTTGAGTCCTGCGTGGAAGCAGGTAGGTGTCCAATTGTTATTTATTTATTGTTACTTTTTTATTTTATTCATTTATTTTATTTATTTTGAGACCAAGTCTCACTCTGTCACCCAGGCTGGAGTCCAGTGGTGCAATCCCGGCTCACTGCAACCTCTGCCTCCTGGATTCAAGCGATTCTTCTGCCTCAGCCTCCCAAGTAGCTGGGATTACAGGTGAATGCCATCACGCCCGGCTAATTTTTGTATTTTGAGTAGAGACAGGATTTCACTGTGGTGGCCAGGCTGACCTGGAACTCCTGACCTCATGTGATCTGCTCACCTCGGCCTCCCAAAGTGCTGGAATGACAGGCGTGAGCCACGGTGCCCAGCCCTCTATCATGATTTGATTAATCTTGTTTTATTTATTTATTTATTTATTTGAGACGGAGTTTCGCTCTTGTTACCCAGGCTGGAGTGCAATGGCGCAACCTCGGCTCTCCGCAACCTCCGCCTCCTGGGTTCAGGCAATTCTCCTGCCTCAGCCTCCTGAGTAGCTGGGATTACAGGCGTGCACCACCGTGCCCAGCTAATTTTTGTATTTTTAGTAGAGACGGGGTTTCACCTTGTTGACCAGGATGGTCTCGATCTCTTGACCTCGTGATCCACCCGCCTCGGCCTCCCAAAGTGCTGGGATTACAGGCGTGAGCCACCGCGCCCGGCCCTCAATCGTGATTTAATTAATCTTGTTTTAATTTGAATCCCAGTCACCGCTGGCCGGGCCTGTCTTGCTACTGTTACTTGACTCATCCTCCACGTCTCTGAACCCCTTCCTCCCCGACCCCCTTTCCTGCCAGGATGGCTCAGAGCCACTTTTAGGCCTCTCCTGGTCGCCTTTGTCAGAGGCATATCTTGCTTCATAGTGGCTGTGTCCTTGTTCACGGCACCTCCCGGGCACCTCTGGAGCAGGGACAGGGTCCATCTGTGGTCTCCCCACGCCCAGCCTCAGCTCAGGGCTGTGCATACAAATCCTCGGGAAATGTGTGTGGTGTTTGAATGGAAATAAGAGAAGTCCGCAACCTTGGCCTACACCTGCCCCTGGCTCCGGGCCGGCCCGCAAACATCCACGAACAGCAGAGGCCGAGGGTGTGCGCTGCAGGGTTGACGGGCAGCGGAGTTCCTCCCGAGGCTGATCTGCGGTGAGACGCCGGGCGGGAGGCTCCGTCTCTGTGAGTCTTGCTTTCCTCAACGATGAGGCTGAGCTAATAATAGGACCACCTCCCCGGGGTGCTGTGGGGATTAGCACCGGGGCTGGTAAGATGTTCAGTAAATGCTGGTGATAATTATGGTTAATCACAGGGGATTTTTGAAGCCATTATGAACCCGCCACATTCGGCCATCCGTCTGCCTCCTCATTCTGCACGCAGTTCCTGAGAAACAGACAGAGAATCCAGTGTGCCCGGGCATTCCAAGCTCTTCCATGTGCTTGGGTGTTGGGTGATATGAACGGGTTGGAAATAAGATGCAACAGGTGCGGCTCCAGAAGGGCTCGGAGGCCAGGCGGTGGGGCGTGTACTCTAATCCAAGGGCAGTGGGGAGCCATGGGAGGCTACTGAGGAGGAGAGGGCCTGGATCAGAACTGAGTGTTAGAAAGATGTCTGCTGTAGTGTGGTGGCTCATGCCTGCAATACCAGCACTTTTGGAAGCTGAGGCAGGAGGATCACTTCAGCCCAGAAATTTGAAATTAGCCTGGACAACATAGTGAGACCCCATATCTATAGAACATTTAAAAATTAGCTGGGCAGGACAGTGCACACCTGTAGTCCCAGCTACTTGGGAGGCTGAGGCAGGAGGATCACTTATGCATGGGAGGTCAACACTGCAGAGAGCTGTGATTGCACCACTGCATTCCAACCTGGGTGATGGAGTGAGACCCTGTCTCAAAAAAGAAAGGGAAGGGAGGAAGGGATGGGGGAAGAGAGGGAGAAGAAAAGAGATGAGAGATGAGGAAAGAAAGAGAGAAAGAAAAAGAAAAAGAAAAAAGAAAGAAAAGAAAGAAAGAAAGGAAGAAAGAAACAAAAAAGGGAGGGAGGGAAAACTTTATGTGTCAGATGGGGCAGTCCAGGGGTGAGAGAGGAGGCCAGGAAGAAGCTGGGGTTGGGGTCACACAGGGGCTCACACCTGTAATCCCAGCTCTTTGGGAGGCTGAGGCGGGCAGATCACTTGAGGTCAGGCGTTCGAGACCAGCCTGGCCAACATAGTGAAACCCCGTCTCTACTAAAATACAAAAATTACTTGGGGCTGGGTGGTGTGGTGGCTCACGCCTGTAATCCAAGCACTCTGGAGGCCAAGGTGGGTGGATCACCTGAGGTCGGGAGTTCAAGACCAGCCTGACCAACATGGTGAAACCCCATCTTAAAAAAAAAAATTACTTGGGTGTGGTGTCACACACTTGTAGTTCCAGCTACTCGGGAGGCTGAGGCAGGAGAATCAGTTTAACATGGGAGGTGGAGGCTGCAGTGAGCCGAGACCACTCCATTGCACACCAGCCTCAGTGACAGAGTGAGACTCCGTCTCAAAAAAAAAAAAAAAAAAAAAGACACGTTTTACATACATACTGTTGATTCATTGTCATTGAACTCACTGCCAGCAGGAATACAGCTCTTACCTGAACGAGGTTCATCTAACACGTAAATTTTCTTTTCTTTCTTTCTTTCTTTCTTTTTGACATGGAATTTCACTTTGTCACCCAGGCTGGAGTGCAGTGGTATGATCTTGGCTCGCTGCAACCTCCACCTCCCGAGTTCCAGCAATTCTCCTACCTCAGCCTCCCGAGTAGCTGGGATTACAGGCATGTGCCATGACTCCCAGCTAATTTTTGTATTTTCAGTAGAGACGGGGTTTCATCACGTTGACCAGGCTGGTCTCGAACGTCTGACCTGAAGCAATCTCCCCGCCTCGGCCTCCCAAAGTGCTGGGATTACAGGCGTGAGCCCCTGCGCCTGGCCCGGTTTTCTACGTGAGGCACTGCAGAACATTCCCAAGCACTTAAGGGAACCCTGTTCAGCACTGTGCTTGGGAGCTGAAGTGTAAAATCACCAACAAAAAGCACAAACATGCCAGGCGTGGTGGCTCACACTCGTAATCCCAGCACTTTGAAAGGCCGAGGCAGGCTGATCACCTGAGGTTGGGAGTTCAAGACCAGTCTGACCAACATGGAGAAATCCCATCTCTACTAAAAAATATATAATTAGCAGGGCGTGGTGGCACATGCCTGTCATCCCAGCTACTCAGGAGGCTGAGGCAGGAGAATTGTTTGAACCCAGAAGGCGGAGGTTGCGGTGAGCCTAAATCGCGCCATTGCACTCCAGCCTGGGTAACAAGAGCGAAACTCCGTCTCAAAAAAAAAGCACAAACCTGCATAATCACCAACAAAAAACACAAAGATGTGAAAATCGTGGCCCCGACATGAAAGAAGATGCTTGTTTATAGGAGCAGCTGAAAGAAAAAGGCGGAGCATGGATTTCTTCAGCCTCAGCCGGGGATGTGTGGCGCGGTGTCTCAGGTTCTTCACGGCCCTGGGCACTCCTACAGGCGTGCTCTTCTGTTGTTCTTTCCCCCCTTATTTTTTTGCTCTACGCTGACAAATAAAGATTGTATACGATTGGTGTGTACAACATGATTTTTCTGTTGTTTTCAAAGACAGGGTTTCACCGCGTCGCCAGGCTGGAGTGTGGCGGTTTTTCACAAGTGCCACCCTGACTCCTGAACTCCTGGCCTCAGGAAATGCTCTTGCGACCTGACGGCCTCCTAGACTAGGCATGCCCCACTGTGTCTGGCTAACATGATGTTTATGCACACACACACACACACACACACACACACACACACACGTTGTAAAACGGCTACATCAGGCTGTATAATTAACATATGCATTACCTCACCTTTTTTTTTTGCAGTGAGAATTTTAAAAATCTACTCTCTTAGCAATTTGTGAGCATACAATCCATTGTTATTAACTACAGTACTGTGACGATCATCATCATCATGATAATTTTGTTTTTGAGACAGGGTCTCACTCTGTTGCCCAGGCTGGAGTGCAATGATACGATCAGTACGATCATAGCTTACTGCAGCCTCCATCTCTCAAGCTCCAGAGATCCTCCCACTTTAGCCTCAAAAACAGCTGAGACTACAGGTGCATGCCACCACACCTGACTACTTCGTTAAAAACTTTTTGTAGGATAGGCGCGGTGGCTCACGCCTATAATCCCAGAACTTTGGGAGGCTGAGGCGGGTGGATCATGAGGTCAGGAGATCGAGACCAGCCTGGCTAACATGGTGAAACCCATCTCTACTAAAAATACAAAAAATTAGTTGGGCATGGTGGCGCGTGCCTCTAATCCCAGCTACTCGGGAGACTGAGGCAGGAGAATCGCTTGAACCCAGGAAGTGGAGGTTGCAGTGAGCCAAGATTGTGCCACTGCACTCCAGCCTGGGCAACAGAGGGAGACTCCGTCTCAAAAAAAAAAATCACTTGTTCGGGCAGGATAGCTCGCGCCTTTCATAATCCCAGCACTTTTGGAGGTGGAGTCGGGAAGATTGCTTGAGGCTAGGAGTTCGAGACCAACCTGGCCAACATGGCGAAACCCCATCTCTACTAAAAATACAAAAAAAAAAAAAAATAGCCTTGTGTGGTTGTATGCCTGTAATTCCAGCTACTTTGAGGCTGAGGCACGAGAAGAACCCAGGAGGCAGAGGTTGCAGTGAGCTGAGGTCGCACCACTGCACTCCAGCCCGGGCAACAGAGCGAGATTCTGCTTCAAACAAAGAAACAAATAAAATAATAAATCAGAGGCAGCTGGCACTGTGTTTTTCAGTCTTAGAGTCTATTGTATGCTGACAGCACGTCTCAGTTTGAATCTCTAATACCTTAGAGCCACATGGTTTCTGTATTGGACCACACAAGTAAGTCTCTCCAGCTTTCTTCAGATTCTCTTTTTTTTTTTTTTTTTGAGATGGAGTCTTGCTCTGTCACCAGGCTGGAGTGCAGTGGTGCGATCTCAACTCACTGTAATCTCCGCCTCCTGGGTTCAAGTGATTCTTCTCCCTCAGCCTCCCTAGTATCTGGGATTACAGGCACCTGCCACTACACCCAGCTAATTTTGGTATTTTTAGTAGAGACGGGGTTTCACCATGTTGGCCTTGTGATGCACCTGCCTCAGCCTCCCAAGGTGCTGGGATTACAGGCGTGAGCCACTGAAACCCGCCCGGATTCTCAAAGGAAACTGAACTAAAAAAACAAAACAATACAAAACAAAACAAAAAACCAGATACAACCACCCCAGAGAGCATGGTTGTATATATATATATATATATATATATATATATATATATATATCTGTGTGTGTATATATATATATATCTGTGTGTGTATATATATATCTATCTGTGTGTGTGTATATATATATATATATATCTAAGAAAGCTGCACATTCTCCTGTCCTCTGACCCAGGAATTCCATTTTGGGGTCAATGCCCCAGAGAAAACATGCCACTTAGCACAAGGCACCACATCTAAGAATATTCTTTGCCCTGCTTGTTCCTAAGAGCACAATACTGGAGAAACCTAAAATGTCTGTCACCAGAAGGATGGATCCCTGGAAGACAGTATCTCCATGCACTGGAAGATTAAACATCTTTGCAAAGGAAGTGACCCGAGCTGTGTGTAACAATCCCTTGCACACGAAATGTGGAGCTGGCGAGGACAAAAACAAGCTGCAGAAGGTCAGGAGCATCACACTATTTACACATCCATTTATTTATCTATTTATTTATTTATTTTTTTGAGACGGAGTTTCGCTCTTGTTACCCAGGCTGGAGTGCAATGGCGCGATCTCGGCTCACCGCAACCTCTGCCTCCTGGGTTCAGGCGATTCTCCTGCCTCAGCCTCCTGAGTAGCTGGGATTACAGGCACGCGCCACCATGCCCAGCTAATTTTTTGTATTTTTAGTAGAGACGGGGTTTCACCATGTTGACCAGGATGGTTGGGATCTCTTGACCTTGTGATCCACCAGCCTCAGCCTCCCAAAGTGCTGGGATTACAGGCATGAGCCACCATGCCTGGCCCCACACAGCATTTAAAAACATGCAAGCCATACTCTCTAGCAGTTATGGATTTATACTATGTAGCAAAAGTCTTTTGTAGTGAAGGAAGAACAAACACCTCATTGGACACAGTGGTTATCTTTGGAAGGGAAGGGATTTGGAGAGGAAAGAGCATGGGGAGTTTCTATTATACCCGGAGAATTCAATTTCTTTCTTTCTTTTTTTCTTTTTTGAGACACAGTCTCACTCTGTCACCCAGGCTGGAGTGCAGTGGCATGATCTCGGCTCACTATAACCTCCACCTCCCAGGTTCAAGTGATTCTCCTGCCTCATCCTCCCCAGTAGCTGGGATTACAGGCATGCGCCACCACACCCGGCTAATTTTTGTATTTTCAGTAGAGACGGGGTTTCACCATGTTGGCCAAGCTGATCTCTAACTCCTGACCTCACGTGATCCACCCGCGGTGTCCTCCCAAAGTCCTGCGATTACTGGCATGAACCACTACCACTATTTATACAACATTTAAAAGCAAGTAAGGCAACGCTCTCCAGCAGTTACAGATTTATACTTTGCAAGAAAAGCCTTTTGTGATCAAAGAATGACAGACACCTCATTGGAGAAGGTGGTTACTTTTGGAAGGGAAAAGATCTGGAGTGGCAGCGCACACAGGGCTTCTATCACAGCTGGAGAATTATATTTCTTAAACAGGATGGTGGATACATGAACACTCATTATATTTTGGGGTGCGTATGTGTGTGTGCCTGAAATATTTCATTGCATGGAGAATCCCAGGAAGGTTTTGGGCTGCGTGTCAGCTGGTCAGAGACGACGATAAGAGTTAGCATGTGTGACCTGTCTGTTTCTCGGAAAATAGTAGTTCCTATGTCGTAGGTAGAACATCAGGATTCTGCGAGATTACTGTAACGGTTTCAGAGACCCCCGAACGGTGCCTGGCGCATAGTGACTGCCGTAAGAGTATCTGTCAACAATAATTATTGTTCAGTATTCACTATGCTCGGTGCCCTGGCTTGTGTTTTCATCCATTATTTTATTTAACAATATTTGTTCAATGTATACACCGTGCTAGAAAGAAAGGAGCGTCACTGTCTTAAAACAGGAGCAAAGGGCTGGGTGCGGTGGCTCGCACCTGTAATCTCACCCAGCACATTGGGAGGTCAGGGCCAGAGGATAGCTTGAGGCCAGAAGTTTGAGACCAATCTGGACAACATAGTGAGATCCCATCTCTACAAAAAATTTAAAAAGTAACCAGCGCAGTGGCATGCACCTGGATCCCAGCTACTCAGAAGGCTGAGGTGGGAGGATCTCTTGAACCCTGGAAGTCAAGGCTGCAGTGAGTTGTGTGTGCCCCTGCACTCTACTCTGGATGACAGAGTGAGACCCTGTCTTAAAAACAAAATAAAAAAAACAGGAGTGGGCCGGGCATGGTGGCTCACACCTGTAATCCCAGCACTTTGGGAGGCCACAGTGGGTGGATCACTTGAGGTCAGGAGTTCGTGACCAGCCTGACCAGTATGGGGAAACCCTGTCCCTCCTAAAAAACAAAAATTAGCTGGGCGTGATGGTAGCTGCTTGTAGTCCCAGCTATTCAGGAAGCTGAGGCAAGAGAACTGCTTGAACCCAGGTGGTGGGGGTTGCAGTGAGCCGAGATTGTGCCACTGCACTCCACCCTGGGTGACAAAGCAAGACTCCATCTCAAAAAAAAAAACAAAAAACCTCGAGTGAAAGCAGCCTGCCTCTACTTCGAAGGTCATCCTTGACCGCATCAGGATGACGACTGAAGCCTGAGATTCTAGTCTACTGGTTTATAATCTTACTCTTTCCAGATAAGGCAAATCGATGTAATGTTACCACTTCTTTTCTTCTCTTTTTCTTTCTACCTTTTTTGGCCCAAGGACAGGATGGGGTGGTGGGTGTGTTACATGGTCAACTGAACAATCTTTGAAGTGTAAATTAATTTTTAGGTGTTCTTTCAGTATATATTTTATTAATTGAATTTATTTTTTAAATAATATATGTGGCCGGGCGCTGTGGCTCACGCCTATAATCCCAGCACTTTGGGAGGCCGAGGCGGGTGGATCACGAGGTCAAGAGATCGAGACCCTCCTGGTCAACATGGTGAAACCCCGTCTCTACTAAAAATACAAAAATTAGCTGGGCATGGTGGTGTGCGCCTGTAGTCCCAGCTACTCGGGAGGCTGAGGCAGGAGAATTGCTTGAACCCAGGAGGCGGAGGTTGCGGTGAGCCGAGATCACGCCATTGCACTCCAGCCTGGGTAACAAGAGCGAAACTCCGTCTCAAAAATATATATATATAATATATGTAAGTGGCCAGGCGCAGTGGCTCATGCCTGTAATCCCAGAACTTTGGGAGGCTGAGGCGGGTGGATCATCTGAGGTCAGGAGTTCAAAAACAGCCTGTCCAACAAGGTGAAACCCCGTCACTACTAAAAATACAAAAATTAGCCAGGCCTAGTGTTGGACGCCTGTAGTCCCAGCTACTTGGGAAGCTGAGGCAGGAGAATCACTTGAATGCAGGAGACAGAGGTTTCAGTGAGCTGAGTTCGCGCCACTGCACTCCTGCATGGGAAACAGAACAAGACTCCATCTCATCTCAAAAAAAAAAAAAGGCCGGGCGCGGTGGCTCACACCTGTAATCCCAGCACTTTGGGAGGCCAAGGCGGGTGGATCACGAGGTCAAGAGATCAAGACCATCCTGGTCAACATGGTGAAACCCCATCTCTACTAAAAATACAAAAAATTAGCTGGACACGGTGGCACGTGCCTGTAATCCCAGCTACTCAGGAGGCTGAGGCAGGAGAATTGCCTGAACCCAGGAGGCGGAGGTTGTGGTGAGCCGAGATTGCGCCATTGCACTCCAGCCTGGGTAACAAGAGCAAAACTCTGTCTCGAAAAAAAAAATATATATATATATATATATATATATACACACACACACACACACACACACATACACATACATATAAAAGTACATATATTATACATAAGATATATACTACATATATCACAATATAAGTATAGGATAGTACATATAACATCTACAATATTGTCTTAGATATAATATTATAATGTGCATTATGTTCTGCATTATAAATATTACTCTTTTATCAGCAATGCTGTGGATAGGAGCTGGGGATGACCTTCTCTTAATACAGGAGAAAATTGAGGCACAGGGGCATGCTGGGAATTCAAGACCAGCCTCAATTCCAACATAATGAGAGAGTCGAGGCAGCATACTGAGACCCCATCTCTACAAAAATAATCACAAGCATGATAATAACACATGGAAACACCAGCCACTGCAGCGAGGGCAGAATGACTGTTGACAATATTATTATTGTTCTTAATACACTTAACTTGTTGGTGTGCCCTCATTTGGCCAGGAGGGGACAAAGGCAGGAAACGGTCACAAAAAGTCCCCAGACCTCAAGGAGCCCTCAGAGGCTGGTGGGCGGGCGGGAGGGGAGGAGAGAGGCACAGCGCCCAGCTCTAATGAGGGATGTGTGTGTGCCCTGGGGCAGGACTGCAGCCTCCCCCACCACACCTGCGTGCTGAGGTCACTCCGGGTGACCCCACGGAGTGGCGTTACTAAATGGGGAGGTGCAAAGCTCCCCGGATCACCAGTGAGCCACTGGGGGAGGGCTTGGAGGGCTGGAGCCCTGGAGGCCCACAGTGTCCCCTCTCACTCTCCTCCCAGGGGACCCAGGTGGCCGGCTCTGCTGCCTGACCTTTCGGCTCTAGAGGAACAGATGCATGTGTCCCGTCGGCGCACAGCCAGCCAGGGTCTCCAGTGGAGTAGCTGGCGGAGCTGGGCGCCTGAGGTCAGCCTCACAGAGTGGCACAGGCAGAGGGCACAGAGGAGCCTGCAGTCCCTGACCTCAAGGCATCCCAGCTCTGCCTCTCGCTGGCTGTGGCTCCAGGGTCCATGACTCTGCCGCTTCATGCCTCGCTGTCCCCATCAGGAAACTGGAAACCATCATTCTACCCGCCCAGGGTTTGTTGGGAGGACTCCACAAAGTCTTAGGTGAAAAAGAGAACGAGAGAGAGAGAGAGAGAGAGAGAGAGAGAGAGCATGACCAGGGCTTGGCAGCAAGTAAGCACCAAGTGTTACTATATTACTGTATCATCATCACTGTATTATTTTATTCTATTTTAAAATTTCAAATAACACACTCACAGGAAAAATTCAAATAGTGCAAAAGGCACAGTGATAAAAAGTTCCCTGAAAGTCATACGGGGCATTGATATTGATTCCTGACTCATAAAGCAAATAAAGCCTTCTTTCTTTCTTCGTTCTTTCTTCTTTCTTTCTTTATTTTTTGACAGAGTCTTGCTCCATTGCCCAGGCTGGAGTGCAGTGGCGCGATCTCGGCTCACCACAACTTCCGCCTCCCGGGTTCAAGAGTTTCTCCTGCCTCAGCCTCCCAAGTAGCTGGGACTACAGGCACTGGCCACCACGCCCAGCTAATTTTTTTATGTTTTTTAATTTTTTTAAAGATGAGGTTTCACCATGTTGGTCAGGCTGGTCTTGAACTCCCGACCTCAGGTGATCCGCCTGCCTTGGCCTCCAAAGTGCTTGGATCACAGGCGTGAGCCGTCGCGCCCGGCATTAAGTTTTCTTTTTAATTTCTTTTTTCTTTTTTGGGAGTGACGGACTCACACTGTCACCCGGGCTGGAGTGCAGTGGTGTGATCTCAGCTCATTGCAACCTCCACTTCCCGGTTTGAAGTGATTCTCCTGCCTCAGCCTTCTGAGTAGCTGGGATTACAGGTGCCCACTACCACACCCAGCTGATTTTTGTATTTTTAGTAGAGATGGGGTTTCACCATGTTGGTCAGGCTGGTCTTGAACTCCTGACCTCAGTTGATCCGCCTGCCTCAGCTTCCCAAAGTGCTGGGATTACAGGCCTGAGCTACCGCACCCAGCCTGGAATTTTTGTTTTTTTTTTTTGTTTTTTTTTTTTGAAACAGTCTCACTCTGTCACCAGACTGGAGTGCAGTGGCACAATCTTGGCTGACTGCAACCTCCGCCTCCCAGGTTCAAGTCATTCTCCTGCCTCAGCCTCCCAAGTACTTGGGACTACAGGCGCCTGCAACCTGCAGTTAGCTGGCTAATATTTGCATTTTTAGTAGAGACGGGGTTTCACCGTGTTGGCCAGGATGGTCTTGATATCTTGACCTTGTGATCTGCCCGCCTCAGCCTCCCAAAGTGCTGGGATGACAGGCGTGAGCCACTGTGCCCTGCCTGGCATTTTAAAATAAATAAATAAATAAATGTGAGAAATTGAAGACCCACTTGTTGTTATCTGATTTCGAGAACTCTGGGGCTGGGTACCGTGGCTCACACCTGTAATCTCAGCACTTTGGTGGACCAAAATAGGAGAATCACTGGCTCTCCACAACCTCCGCCTCCCGGGTTCATGCAATTCTCCTGCCTCAGCCTCTGGAGTAGCTGGGACTACAGGCACGCGCCACCACGCCTGACTAATTTTTGTGTTTTTAGTAGAGATGGGGTTTCACCATTTGGCCAGGCTGGCCTCACATTCCTGAATTCAGGCAATCCACCCACCTTGACTTCCCAAAGGGCTGGAATTACAGACATGAGCCACGGTACCTGGCCTTGTCGTAATTTTTTTTTTAAAGTCATTAAGTATGACAATTTTACTGCAGTTCCTTACTTTTATAGACAGGTACACCCAAGGGCTTGGGCACGATGTATCATGATGCCTGTAGTTTTGCTGATAACCTGTAGCTTTTTATGAAGGAAAATTTCTGGCATAACCAAAAACGGAGGAATAAAATGAGTCCCTTCCTTCTCACTGTCTCATTCCCCTCCCACACACACACCCTACACACACACACACACACACACCCTAGACACACCCCCTACACACACACCTCCTACACACACCCACACACACACACCCTAGACACACACACCCTACACACACACACCCCTAGACACACCCTACACTCACACCCTACACACACCCACACACAGACCCTAGACACACCCTACACACACACCCTACACACCCACACACACACACCCTAGACACACACCCTACACACACCCTACACACACACACACCCTACACACACACCCTATACACCCCCTACACACACACCCACACACACCCCATACACACACACCCTACACACACACACCCTACACACACACCCTACACACACCCACACACACACCCTACACACACACCCTACACACACACACCCTACACACACCCTACACACACACACACCCTACACACACCCTACACACACACCCTACACCCACACACACACCCTAGACACACCCTACACACACACCCTACACACCCTACACACACCCACACACACACCCTACACACACACCCTACACACCCTACACACACCCACACACACACCCTAGACACACCCTAGACACACACCCTACACCCACACACACACCCTAGACACACCCTACACACACACCCTACACACACCCTACACCCACACACACACCCTAGACACACCCTACACACACACCCTAGACACACACCCCCTACACACACCCACACACACCCACACATACACCCTAGACACACCCTATACACACACCCTACACACACCCCATACACACACACCCTACACACACACCCTAGACACACCCTACACACACCCTACACACACCCTACACACACCCACACACACCCCCTACACACCCCCTACACACACACCCCCTACACACACACCCTACACACACCCTACACACACACCCTAGACACACCCTACACACACACCCTACACACACACCCTACACCCACACACACACCCTAGACACACCCTACACACACACCCTACACACACCCTACACACACCCACACACACACCCTAGACACACCCTATACACACACCCTACACACACACCCTACACCCACACACACACCCTAGACACACCCTACACACACACCCTACACACACACCCTACACCCACACACACCCTAGACACACCCTACACACACACCCTAGACACACACCCCCTACACACACCCACACACCCACACACACACCCTAGACACACCCTATACACACACCCTACACACACCCCATACACACACACCCTACACACACACCCTAGACACACCCTACACACACACACCCTACACACACACCCTACACACACACCCTACACACACCCCATACACACACACCCTACACACACACACTCACACACCCTACACACACACCCTACACACTCCCTACACACACAGCTTACACACACACACACATTTTCTTTTCTTTTGCCAGATTATTTTAAAGCAAACACACCGGGCAGCTCAGCATTTTCACCTCCAAATGACTTTGCTATCTATGATTTACTTTAAACTGATTTGTGTGCCCCTCCAACAAAGAAGTACAGATCAAGAAATCATGGTCAAATAGTCACGTCTGTAAAGTCTCGACAACGGGTGTGCGTGACAGCGCTTTTTCTGCTTTTCTGTAGGTCTGTGACTTTTCCCAACGTAACCTCACAGCAGTCAAACAGCGAAGGAAGTTCTGCCTCTGCCCCCCTTGGGCCCCATCCAGGTCCCCAGCCGCGCGCCACAGCCGGTTTCCTGGGGATCCTTCCAGAGCCTCCGCGTCGCTGCCGTTGCTGTCTTTATTAATAGCAGGGCTGTAGTAGTGGTGGAAACACGAGTGGGGCAGGCAGCAGGCCTCTGAGTCACACAGGCCTGGCCCAGGGCCTGCTCCCCTTCTGACCTTGGCTAACACCATCGCTTCTCGGAACCTCAGTTTCCTGCTCCGTACACTGGGGATAAATACTGAGCCTTTGGGCAGCTGGGAGGATCCATTGCAAAGCCCTGCACAAGGCTAGGTGCAGAGCAGGTGCTGAGCACATGGCAGCACCCGTGACCTCGGTGCACCCCACAGCTACTGCAGCCCCTGGGTCTGAGGGAGGGGCTGGGGTCTGGACTCCTGGGTCTGAGGGAGGAGGGGCTGGGGTCTGGACTCCTGGGTCTGAGGGAGGAGGGGCTGGGCCTGGACTCTTGGGTCTGAGGGAGGAGGGACTGGGTCTGGACTCCTGGGTCTGAGGGAGGAGGGGCTGGGGGCCTGGACCCCTGGGTCTGAGGGAGGAGGGACTGGGTCTGGACTCCTGGGTCTGAGGGAGGAGGGGCTGGGGCCTGGACCCCTGGGTCTGAGGGAGGAGGGACTGGGGTCTGGACTCCTGGGTCTGAGGGAGGAGGGGCTGGGGCTTGGACTCCTGGGTCTGAGGGAGGAGGGACTGGGGGCCTGGACCCCTGGGTCTGAGGGAGGAGGGACTGGGGTCTGGACTCCTGGGTCTGAGGGAGGAGGGGCTGGGTCTGGACTCCTGGGTCTGAGGGAGGAGGGGCTGGGGCTGGACTCTTGGGTCTGAGGGAGGAGGGGCTGGGGCTGGACTCCTGGGTCTGAGGGAGGAGGAGCTGGGCCTGGACTCCTGGGTGTGAAGGAGGAGGTGCTGGGGCCAGGACTCCTGGTGTGAAGGAGGAGGGCTTTGGGAACTGCTGCCTGGTCCCTGGACAGCAGCACTCCTGGCCTCTGGGACAAGACCGAGTGCTTAGCTCTGGGCCGGTCACCCCAGCTCAGGTGTGTGGAGGGCCTGGCCCACCCTCTCCTCCGGCCTGGACCTTGTTGGGGGTTCACAATATGTTTTGTCCCCTCTGTCCTGGGACCAGAGCCCAGAGTCCAAGCTGGTCTAAGTTTGGAAGGGAGAGGGAGGGGGCAGCGGTGAGAGGGGGTGAGGGAGGGGTGTGGGGGGACAGGATGTCTCTGTCTCTGAGCTGTCACACACACCCCTGTCCCAGGCCCAGAGAAAGGGAGGGACAAAGGCTTTGAGAGAGAGTTGGGAACAAAGAGGCAGAGACACAGAGACACTGGGAGAGCAGGTGGAGATGCCCAGAGGGGCCGGAGAGATGGGACCCAGGCAGACATAGAGAGGCGAGCAGGCGGGGAGCAGAGTGTGAGGACACCCCCAGAGTTGGTGACAGAAGAGCGACCCAGTGTGGGGACAGGGGAGAGGGGCCAGTGACCCACAGAGACAGGGCAGGGAGAAGGAGTCCCACCCCAGAGATCCAAAGGCAAGAAAGAGACAGGGAGTGGGGGGAGAGAGGACTGCGGGAGGAGACAAAGACACAGAGAGACAAGAGACAGAGGGAGCAGGAGAGAGGCTGAGAGAAGGTGCTGGTGTAGAAGGAAGGACAGCCTGAGGCTGGCGAAGGCAGGGCAGAGAGGGCGGGGCAGCAGGGCGATCACCTGGGCAGCAGTGAGGAATACTCCCAGAGCGTGGCAGGAGGGCGCACAGAGGCAGAGACACTCCAGCTAGACAGGCTGGGACAGACGGGGGGCTGAGGCCGATCTTCCAGCCCCTGGCTCTGCGCAGCAAGAACCTGTGGGGCGCAGGGGGCTGGTTGCTCTCTGGGGAACCCTGACCCGGGGGGCCTGCCCAAGGGCCACCCCACCCCAGGCAGCCCTGACATGGAGCGCAGGGCCTCCGAGACCCCTGAGGATGGGGACCCAGAGGTGAGAGATGGGGAAGAGGGAGGAAGACAGAGGGAGAAGAGGAGGAGAGAGAGGCAGGAGGCCACATGGGGTGAAAGAGGAGATGCAGAAAACAGGGAGACACAGACTCAGAAACCCAGAGCCAGGGAGAGAGGATGACAGAGACCAAGGACACGGCAAGGCCCCCAGAGAAACGGACTCAGAAACACGGCAGCGCGTGCGGGGGAGAGGGTGGCGGAGAAAGGCTGGGTGGGGGGGTGGGGGGGGCTGAGGATGCAGCCACACTCAGGGCTGGGGGCTCCCGGCCCGCTCCCACAGGCGGGGGAAGGCGGGGCCTCTGAGACAATGACCCCTAACCTCACCAGGACACAGAAACAGGTGGCCCGAGCCCGGGTGAGTCACTGTGACTCATCCTCCTCTCTGGGGACAGTGACCCCTGTCCCCTGCCCCACCCCCATCCCGGGCTGGGCTCGACCTCCTCCCCTGCCACTCTCAGCAGACCCCAGACTCGCCCCCGCCTCACCCTGCCCGTCTCCCATAGGAGGACACAGCCACAGCCCTCCAGCGGCTGGTGGAGCTGACGGCCAGCAGGGTGACCCCAGTGAGGAGCCTCCGGGACCAGTACCACCTCATCCGGAAGCTGGGCTCCGGCTCCTATGGCCGTGTGCTCCTCGCCCAGCCTCACCAGGGGGGTGAGTTCAGCCACCCAAGGGCAGCCTCCCCTACTGCCCCACAATACGTGTTCTCGGAAGCCACCCCCACAGGGAGCATTCCCAGGAGGAGCTGACCGGGGGGACCCTTCTCCATGGGGACCTTCTGAAAGTTACGAGCTCTGTGATCTGAGAAATACAGGCCCCCCCCAGAGAGGGTGGGGGGCTGCCTATGGTCCCACAGCAAGACAGACAGGCAACCCAGGTTGGAATCCAAGTCACCACCACGTGTCTTACTGGATGCAAGGGGAAGCTGAGGCCCGGAGAGGGTGAGGCCGTTGTGCCAACCCGTGCTGCAGTCCGAGGCAGAGCAGGAAGGGTCTCCCACCCACACCTCACAGGGGAGGAACCCGTGCTGCCCATGAGAAGGGCGAGGCTCGGCGAGGTTACGCACTGGCTCAGGTCCCACCGCAGGAGCCGAGCCGCCTGAGCGTCCCTTCCGCCCATCTTCCCGGCAGGCCCGGCTGTGGCTCTGAAGCTCCTGCGTCGGGACTCGGTCCTGAGAAGCACCTTCCTGAGGGAGTTCTGTGTGGGCCGTTGCGTCTCTGCACACCCAGGCCTGCTGCAGACCCTGGCGGGACCCCTGCAGACCCCCCGCTATTTTGCCTTCGCCCAGGAGTATGCACCCTGTGGGGATCTCAGCGGTATGCTGCAGGAAAGGGTGAGGCCACAAGGGACAAAGGTTGGGAGGACTTATCCCAGGTCCAACTCTGACCCCCAGATCAGGGCCCACCCAACCTGGCTCCACCCTGACCCTCCAAATGACCTCTCCCTTTGTAATTCTCAATGAGGTTTCCTGTCCGACCTCAACCCTGATCCAAACAATTACCCAAACACAAGCGTGGAAGGGCAGGGAGCTGGGCTGGGGCTGAGGATGACTGAGGTCAGTGGCGTGGGTGGGGATGGAGACAGGGTTGGGATTTCAGTTGATATTGGGGATGGGGGCATGGGCATGGGCGGAGGTGGGTGGGTTGAGTTTAGGGTTGATTACAGATTGATCATGGCTAAGGCGAAAAGCATGAATAGGGCTGCAGAGGGAGGCAGAGATGGCTGAGGATGTGTATATACAGACTGAGTTGGAGATGGGGTTGAAAGGAGACCAGGTCAGGACAGGTCCCATGAGTTTCCAGGGCCTCTTGAGTTTGGAGATTTGGGGTAAGGATCGTTTCAGGAATAGATTTTGGATTTGAGATAAAGTTGGGGATAAATGGAAGGAACAAAAGAAAGGGGACGAGGAAGGTTTATGTGGATGAATGAATGGAAGGATGGAAGGATGTGTGAGTGGATGGATGGATGGATGAATAGATGGGTGGAAGGAAGGATTGGTAGATGGATGGGTTGGTGAATGGATGGATGGATGGATGGGTGGATGGATGGATGGATGGATGGAAGGATTGGTGGTTGAATGGTTTGGTGGGTGGGTGAGTGGGTGGATGGATAAGTGGATGGGTGGGTGGGCGGATGGAAGCATTGGTGGGTGAATGGATAGGTGAATGGAAGGAAGGATTGGTGGATGGATGGTTGGATGATTGGATGGATGGATAGATGGATGAAAGGTTTGGTGGGCAAGTGGACAGATGAATGAGTGGATGGGTGGGTGGGTGGGTGGATGGATGGGTGAATAGATGGGTGGAAAGAAGGACTGGTAGATGGATAGGTTGGTGGATGGATGGATGGAAGGGTTGGTGGTTGAATGGATGGGTGAATGGAAGGAAGGATTGGTGGATGGATGGATGGATGGATGGATGGATGGATGGATGAATGGATGGATGGATGGATGGATGGATGGATGGATGGATGGATGGATGAAAGGTTTGGTGGGTGAGTGGACAGATGAATGAGTGGATGGGTGGGTGGGTGGATGAATGGGTGAATAGATGGATGGAAAGGACTGGTAGATGGATGGGTTGGTGAATGGATGGATGGATGGATGGATGGATGGATGGAAGGATTGGTGGCTGGATGGATGGATGAAAGGAAGGAAGGATTGGTGGATGGATGAATGGATTGATGGATGGATGGATGGATGAAAGGTTTGGTGGGTGAGTGGATAGATGAATGAGTGGATGGGTGGGTGGGTGGATGGAAGGATTGGTAGATGGATGAGTGGATGATGAATGGATGAGTGAAAGGAAGCAAGGGAGGATGAATATGAGGATGTTGGATAATAATTGAATAACTTACTGGATCGCTGAATGGTTGGTGGAATGAATGTTGAATGGACACATTTTTGAATACCATTAGGATGGATGGCTTCATGGATGGATTGCTGCCTGGCCAGCTGGATGGCTAGATGGATAGGTAATTGATGAAATGAACTGGGAGATTTTAGAACAGACTCTGAGTTAGAGATGGGGTTTGGACTAGTATGAGGCTAAGATTTGGGTTAAGAATGAAATTTGAGTTCTCACTGGAGAAGATCCGTATGGTCAGTTTACAAAAGATGTATAAGAAATATTCATAACGGCCTGAGTATTCGAGTTAGGAGAATCTTTGAAAGAAGCTAAAAGAAGGGGCTCTGGTAATCACTGGGGTTCCAGTGGGGAAAACTGGGAGACCAGCTGGGAGTTGGTCCCCGGGAGTGCAGCTATGGCTGCAGGTTGAGGTTGAGATGGATGGAGAGAACGTCTCTGGGGCATGCGGTGGGGACACTGGCGGTAGCCACTAATCTTGGGTTCTAGATTCTCAAACCCCAAGAGTCAAACTCTTAGGACTTAGGAGTCTAGAACCTCTTTCAAGAAAGGCTGAGAAGAAGAAAACTGGTGCGGTGGCTCCTGCCTGTAAACCCAGCACTTTGGGAGGTCAAGGCAGGAGGATCACTTGAGGCCAGGAGTTTGAGACCAGCCTGGACAACATACAGAGGACAGAACCAAGACACTCTGACCTTCCTCCTGTCTTCTTGACTGCAGGGCCTCCCAGAGCTGCTGGTGAAGAGGGTGGTGGCCCAGCTGGCAGGAGCTCTGGACTTCCTCCACAGCCGGGGGCTGGTCCATGCAGACGTCAAGCCGGACAACGTGATGGTCTTCGACCCAGTCTGCAGCCGTGTAGCCCTGGGGGACCTGGGTCTGACCCGGCCAGAGGGCAGCCCGACCCCTGCCCCACCAGCACCTCTGCCCACAGCACCACCCGAGCTCTGCCTCCTGCTACCACCTGACACCCTGCCTCTGCGGCCAGCTGTGGACTCCTGGGGCCTGGGGGTGCTTCTCTTCTGTGCCGCCACTGCCTGTTTCCCTTGGGACGTGGCACTGGCCCCCGATCCTGAGTTCGAGGCCTTTGCTGGCTGGGTGACCACCAGGCCTCAGCCACCTCAGCCACCACCACCCTGGGACCAGTTTGCGCCCCCGGCCCTGACCTTGCTCCAGGGGCTTCTGGACCTGGATCCCGAGACGAGGAGCTCCCCATTGGCTGTCCTGGACTTCTTGGGGGATGACTGGGGGTTGCAGGGGAACAGAGAGGGGCCTGGGGTTTTGGGGAGTGTGTCCTATGAGGATGGGGAGGAGGGAGGCTCAAGCCTGGAGGAGTGGACAGATGAGGACGATAATGACAAAAGTAGCGGGAGAACGGGGGCAGACGGGGGAGCTCCCTGACCAGGTGACAGGGACAGGTGGCCAGAGCCTGGGCCAAAGGCCCTTCCCCCAGCCCCTGGGGCCACCTGGATGGAGAGACAGCTGCAGCCGGGAGGACAGAGAGGAACACGCTGCACTCTCCCTGTGGGACACCGGGCTTGGCTGCACCATCCCTCTTCCAACTGGGGACCCAGGAGTCCAGCTCCTGCTCCTCCTCTCTCAGACCCAGGGTCCAGGCTCCCAGCCCTCCCCCTCGAGAACACCTCCTTTTCCTTCTGTCCTGAGTGTGTCTTCTTGAAGGAAGAAGGCGCTGGTCCCCCCACCACCACCCTCTCCTGCCTTGTGTGTTTCTGTATTCACAGGACATGCTGAATGAGCATCGTGGGGTTCTTTTTCTTTTCTTTTTTTCTTTCTTTACTTCTTTCTGAGAAGGAGTCTCACTCTGTCACCCAGGCTAGAGTGCAGTGGTGTGATCTCGGCTCACTGCAACCTCTGCCTCCCAGGTTCAAGCGATTCTCCTGCCTCAGCCTCCTGAGTAGCTGGGACTACATGTGCACCACCACACCTGGCTAATTTTTATATTTTTAGCAGAGACGGGGGTCTCACTATGTTGGCCAGGGTGGTCTCGAACTGCTGACTTTAGGTAATCTGCCCGCCTTGGTCTCCCAAAGTGCTGGGATTACAGGCATGAGCCACTGCACCCGGCTAATTTTGTATTTTTAGTAGAGATGCGGTTTCACCATGTTGGCCAGGCTGGCCTTGAGATCCTGACCTCAAATGATCTGCCTGCCTCAACCTCCCAAAGTGCTCGGATAACAGGTGTGAGCCACCGCACCTGACCATCATGGAGTTCTGATGGGATCACTCCTCTCCTCTAAGACCTCCGGTGGCTCCCGCTGTCCATGTCACAAGATCTGAACTTTAGGATCCGACACCATGTAAACCTCACTTTCCACCCCTGTCACTTCTCTGGGTGACTTCATGGTGGTCACTCATCTGCTCTGGACCTAAATCTACACATGCACATATGAGTGCACACACACACGTACACACACACATGCACATGCACCCACATACACGCACACACACGCACAGACACACACACAGCTGCTGGCAGACACTGTGTGCCCTCCCCCAAGAGCATCTTCCCCCCAGTCCTGTGGCTCCAGGAAGTGCCCCCTGCCCCAAGCCCTCTCTGGCCTCCTGGGAACTTGTATGGGAAGGATCCGTGTCTCTTTCTGTCCCTCTTCTCTGACTGGCCAGGCTGGTCTTGGTCTTTTCCACATTTAGATCATTCCGGGTTCTGCTCCCACAGAGCACCACGGATTGTGATTGTCCCAGCTCCATCCGCCTTTCTCAGACCTGTCAATCCTAAGAGCCAGGCCTGGTGCCAATGGGTCTCCTATCTCACCAGGGCCAGTCTGCGTCCCGCTCAGTCCCATGCTACCTCCCAGACCAGACATGGAGCCCGGAGTCCGGCTTGTGGAGGTTCATGCCTGTGGGACAGGGACAAATTAGATCCAAATTCATGACCCCGGCACCCAGCGGAGGGTCAGGAACTGGAGACTGCGTCTGCTATACAGGAATTTATGCTTCTAGACTGAAAAGTGAGCTCGTGACAGGCGACATGGCGTCCTGGGCTCCAGCCGTCGTGGAAGCGCTGGTGAAATAAGAGTCTGCTGTTGGCCCAACTGTGAGCCTCTTCGTTTTGACAAATGTGTCACGGTTTACATCACGACCCGACACTGGGGGAGGTGGGGGGAGGGTGCACGGGAAGTCTCCTCAGATCTTAGCAACCATTTTATGAATCTAAAATGATTCCAAAATAAAACGTTTATTTTAAAAAATTAAGTGACTTCACATCAGTCATGGCAAGATAAACTCAAAGGGTAGGCCGGGCAAGGTGGCTCACGTCTGTGAACCCAGCACTTTGGGAGGCTGAGGCAGGTGGATCACCTGAGGTCAGGAGTTCCAGGCCAGCCTGGCCAACATGGCAAAACCTTGTCTCTATTAAAAATTTAAAAATTAGCCAGGCATGGTGGTGGGAACCTGTAATCCCAGCTACTCGGGAGGCTGAGGCAGGAGAATCGCTTGAACCCAAGAGGTAGGGATTGCCATGAGCTGAGATCGGGCCACTGCACTCCAGCCTGGGCGACAGAGCAAGACTCTGCCTCAAAAAAATAAAAATAGGCCGGGTACAGTGGCTGACACCTGTAATCCCAGCACTTTGGGAGGTCGAGGCAGGCAAATCACAAGGTCAGGAGATCGAGACCAGGCTGGCCAACATGTTGAAACCCCATCTGTACTAAAAATACAAAACTTATCTGGGCGTGGTGGTGCACCTGTAATCCCAGCTACTCGGGAGGCTGAGGCAGGAGAATCGCTTGAACCTGGGAGGCAGAGGTTGCAGTGAGCCGAGATCATGCCACTGTACTCCAGTCTGGGCGACAGAGAGAGATGCTGTCTCAAAAAAAAAAAGAAATAAAATAAAATAAAGAAAGAAAAGGAAAAGAAATTTTAAAAATCCTGAAGCGTGGGTACACCCATCTCAAAAAAAACGGGTCTGAAGTCCCATGTAGCCCAAGGCTTGGGGGCTTCGGGGTGGGGCTTAATCTTCCTGTGTTTACAGCAGGGAGGCACTCTCTGGCCTGTGGTCCTATTGTGTGTTTTCAAACTATTTTTATTGTTGTTCCTCTCTTTGGAATCGGGAGGCCTCCAGTCCCTCCTGCCTCAGGCCCAGGAGTCCAGGTCCCATGTAGAAAGTGAAATCATTTCCGGAGCCCACCCCTGTGATGACCCCACCCAGCTGCCCCATCAATCCCCCACTGACAGGTCAGACACAAGTGTTTGGAGAGGGGCGTCCAGGGGATCAGATGCTGGGGTCCTGTTTGGGGAAAGAATGAGACAACGAGATTCCAGAATCATGCAGTGTGAGATGACCTCAGACTTAGGGGGGCGGGAAGCAGGTGGTGGAGCAACTGGGAAGAGAGGGGCCTTGAGGGGGGCAGGGGAGGCCTCGGTTCTGTGCCTGAAAACTTCAAATGGGTGGGGGAAGCTAACGCCTGGACTCCTGGGTCTGTGACACTGGGGGCTGGGGGCCTGGACTCCTGGGTCTGAGGGAGGAGGAGGGGCTGGGGGCCTGGACTCCTGGGTCTGAGGGAGGAGGAGGGGCTGGGGGCCTGGACTCCTGGGTCTGAGGGAGGAGGAGGGGCTGAGGGCCTAGACTCCTGGGTCTGAGGGATGAGGAGGGGCTGAGGGTCTGGACTCCTGGGTCTGAGGGAGGAGGAGGGGCTGGGGGCCTGGACTCCTGGGTCTGAGGGAGGAGGGACTGGGGCCTGGACTCCTGGGTCTGAGGGAGGAGGGGCTGAGGGCCTGGACTCCTGGGTCTGAGGGAGGAGGAGGGGCTGATGGCCTGGACTCCTGGGTCTGAGGGAGGAGGGGCTGAGGGTCTGGACTCCTGGGTCTGAGGGAGGAGAAGGGGCTGAGGGCCTGGACTCCTGGGTCTGAGGGAGGCGGAGGGGCTGGGGGCCTGGACTCCTGGGTCTGAGGGAGGAGGAGGGGCTGGGGGCCTAGACTCCTGGGTCTGAGGGAGGAGGAGGGGCTGAGGGCTTGGACTGCTGGGTCTGAGGGAGGAGGGGCTGAGGGCCTGGACTCCTGGGTCTGAGGGAGGAGGAGGGGCTGATGGCCTGGACTCCTGGGTCTGAGGGAGGAGGGGCTGAGGGCCTGGACTCCTGGGTCTGAGGGAGGAGGGGCTGGGGGTCTGGACTCCTGGGTCTGAGGGAGGAGGGGCTGGGGATCTGGACTCCTGGGTCTGAGGGAGGAGGGGCTGGGGATCTGGACTTCTGGGTCTGAGGGAGGAGGGGCTGGGGGCCTGGACTCCTGGGTCTGAGGGAGGAGGGGCTGAGGCCTGGACTCTTGGGTCTGAGGAAGGACTGGGGTCTGGACTCCTGGGTCTGAGGGAGGAGAAGGGGCTGGGGGCCTGGACTCCTGGGTCTGAGGCAGGAGGAGGGGCTGAGGGCCTGGACTCCTGGGTCTGAGGGAGGAGGGGCTGAGGGTCTGGACTCCTGGGTCTGATGGAGGAGGGACTGAGGCCTGGACTCCTGGGTCTGAGGGAGGAGGGGCTGAGGGTCTGGACTCCTGGGTCTGAGGGAGGAGGGGCTGAGGGTCTGGACTCCTGGGTCTGAGGGAGGAGGGGCTGAGGCCTGGACTCCTGGGTCTGAGAGAGGAGGGGCTGAGGGTCTGGACTCCTGGGTCTGAGGGAGGAGGGCTGGGTTCTTGGGTCAGGGTATCCGCCTGACCACAGCCAGTTCCAGGAGTCATCGCATGATGTCGCCCTGCTCCCAGTGGGGGCCGAAGGGGCGGGCCTGGGGGCGGGGCCTTACGACCCCCAAAGTGGGGGCGGGTCTTGCTCCTGGGCAGGCCTCTGCTGGCATGGGCTCTAAGTGCCGGGCACTGACCACAGCCGGCACCGGAGGGTCAGGCAGGCCTTGGAGGAGGTGAGGTCTGAAGGGCTGAGCCCGGGTCTGGAGGCGGGCAGAGCACCCTGGCCTGAGGTGGGTGGCACCTGAGGGTAGCTGTGTCAGGTGGCCTGCGTCCTTGGTCCCTCAGGGGCGCCCAGGCTGCACCTGGAGGCTGTGGCATGGTTGAGGGTGAGGGAAGCAGAATTTGGGGGTCCCCAATTGTGTGAGTTGTATAAGGTTCTGGGAGAGGGGTGGGCTGGGACCTGGACCCCTGGGTCGGGCAGAGGAGAGGCTGGGGGTCTGGGTCTGAGGTAGCGACTGGGCTGGGAAAGTGGGACCCCAGGCCTGTCCAGAGCTTGGGGGCTGATCCCAAGTGACACCCATGCAGGACCCAGGCGTCCCAGGCCCTCTGCGCAGACCCAGGACCCAGGACCCAGGCGTCCCAGGCCCTCTGCGCAGCCCCGCCCTCCCAGCCCTGGGCCCAGAGCACCTGTTTGTTCTCAGGAGACAGAGGCTACTCATCCACCCCCAGGGCCCAAGTCTGTTTGCTTTGGAAACAAGATGGGGGGAGTCTCAGTTATCTGGTTCATCTTTCAACCTCAGGGTGGCGGGGCAGGGATGTGGGGGCAGGGACATCTGTGAACTGGGCTTGAACTCATCTCACAGCACAGACTGGTCTCCCCGCCTCTCACCAAGAGGGAGACTGAGTCACAACGAGAAGGGCAATGAGTCCCCAGCCCCTCCTCCTCAGACCTGGGAGTCCAGGTCCCCAGCTCCACCTCTCTGAGACCCAGGAGTCTAGACCCCAGCCCCTCCTCCCCCAGGCCCAGGAGTCCAGGCCCCCAGCCCCTCCTCTCTCAGACCCAGGAGTCCAGACCCCAGCGCCTCCTCCCTCAGACCCAGGACTCCAGATCCCCAGTCTCCTCCTCCCTTGGGTCTGGGACCTGAGCCTGGGCACCCCTCTCTGTCCTTGCAGAGATGCCCGGCAAACAGTCTGAGGAAGGGCCGGCGGAGGTAGGGGCTTCAGAGGACGGCGAGGAGGAGGGCCTGGGCGGCCTGACCGTGGAGGAACTGCAGCAGGGCCAGGAGGCTGCTCTGGCTCTGGAGGACATGATGACGCTGAGTGCTCAGACCCTGGTCCGGGCAGAGGCGGACGAGCTCTACGAGGAGGTGCGTCCCCTGGGCCAGGGTCGCTACGGCCGAGTTCTTCTGGTCACCCATCGTCAGAAAGGTACTGGGTGGTGGGGCACGAGGTGGCAGCGTTCAGCTGGGGGCAGGGCATAGGCCTGGGATAGCGCAGGCTGGGGGGCTTGTAGACCAGAATCCAGTCTTGGCTCCGCCCTCTGTGTGGTTTGTTTCTGAGACAGAATCTCACTCTATTGCCCAGGCTGGAGTGCAGTGGCACCATCTCCCTTCAACTTCCACCTCCCAGGTTCAGGTGAGCCTCCTGCCTCAGCCTCCCGGCTAGCTAGGACTGTAGGTGTGCACTACCACACCCAGCCGAAGTTTTGTGCGTGTGTATTTTTCTTTTTTAGTAGAGATAGGGTTTTGCCATATTGGCCAGGGTGGTCTCGTACTCCTGGCCTCCAGTGATCTGCCTGCCTCGGCCTCCCATATTGCAGTTGTGATTATAGGCATGAGCCACAGTGCCCTGCCAAAAGCTGTGTGTTTTGAGGAACTCCCTTGACCTCTCTGAGCCTCAGCTTCCTCCTTTGAAAAATGCGGGTAACGATTTCTGTTGGAAGAATGGTTGATCCTCTGAGTGTATATGGATCGCTCTGGTTGCTGGGGACAATGCTGATAAGACAGAGCTCCCGGCTCACGAGCCTCATGTGGCGGCTGTCGTGGTCACTGAGGGATGATGCACAGTGACGCTGTCTGCTAAGCACTTAACAAGGCCAGCACACAGTGGGTGTGCAGGACAGCTCCTTACTCCCCGGACCTTTCTGCCAAGCACATAGACAGCCTACGTCCTTCCATGAAACAGAAAACATGGAGGAGAGCTGAGGTCAGTCGGTTCAGGGTGCACCTTCTGAGCCCAGCCCTGTGCTGGGAGGTCAGGCGGGCAAGGACCCATAACTGCATCACAGCCAGTTCCTGCCTTCAAGAATCTCCGAGCGCGAATGCAGAAAGAGCATGCATTCATCTGCTGGGGCTGCTGTAACAAAGACAGGGGCTTCCGCAACAGAACTTTTTCCTTTTTCCTTTTTTTTTTTTTTTCTGACACAGCCTTGCTCTGTCGCCCAGGCTGGAGTGCAGTGGCACCATCTCGGTTCACCGCAACCTCCACCTCCCCGGTTCAGGCAATCCTCCTGCCTCAGCCTCCTGAGTAGCTGGGATTACAGGCACAGCTGATTTTTGTATATTTAGTAGAGACGAGGTTTCACCAGGTTGACCAGGCTGGTCTCAAACTCCTGACCTCAAGTGATCCCCCTGCCTCAACCTCTCAAAGTCCTGGGATTACAGGCATGAGCCACTGTGCCTGGCCTTTTTTCTTTCTTTTCTTTCTTTTTTCTTTTTGAGACTCTGTTGTCTAGGCTGGAGTGCAGTGGTGCAATCATAGCTCACTATAGCTTTGACCTCCTGGGCTCAAAGGATCCTCCCACCTCAGCCCCACAAGTAGCTGAGACTACAGGGGCATGCCATCATGTCCAGTTAATTTTTAAATTTTTTTTTAAAGGTAGGGTCTCACTGTGTTGCCCAGGCTGGTCTCAAACTGGCCCCAAGTGGTCCTCCTGCCTTGGCCTCCCAAAGTGCTGGGATTACAGGCATGAGCCACTGTGCCTGGCCAACAGCAGAGCTCTATTTCCTCACAGTCCTGGAGGCTGGAAGCCTGAGATCGAGGTGTCAGCAGGGTTGATTCTCCTGAGGCTTCTCTCTGTGGCTTGTACTTGTCCGTCTTCTCCCTGTGTCCTCACGTGGTCATCCCTCTGTGCGTGTCTGTGTCCTGATGTCCTCTTCTCATAAGGGCACTAATCACACTGGATGAGGCCCACTAACTCTAGTGACCTCATTTTACCTCTTTAAACACCCTATCTCCAAACACAGGCACATTCAGCAGGATGGGGGGTGAGGACTCCAACAAACCAGTTTCGGGGAAATATAACTCATAACACAGTCACACAGCAGTGCACCACACACAGAGATGCAGCCCTGGGTGCTCACAGAGCTGGAGGCATGAGCAGTCACAGAGCCGGGGCGTTGTCAATGAGGCCCCCTCCCCGGCCATGTCCTGAACATGCACCTCGAGGCCTCCAGCACGCCTGTCCCCGGGCTGCGTCATGCTGGGGCCCTGAGCGTGTCACTGTCATTGAGCTCAGGGCACATGGGGAGCAGAGATGGGTGAGGATCACTGACACCAGTGGCGTGGCCTTTGCAGCAGTGACTGGGAGCACTGTGAACACACAGAAGAGGACCCACTGCAACTGGCTGGGGAGTGGGCAGGGATGGCCGGTGTTTTTAGTAAGGAGGGCTTTTTTTTTTCTTTTTGAGACAGAGTCACCCAGGCTGGAGTGAGTGCAGTGGTGCAATCTTGACTCACTGCAACCTCCATCTCCTGGGTTCAAGTGATTCTCTTGCCTCTGCCTTCTGAGTAGCTTGGACTACAGGTGCATACCACCACGCCCAGCTAATTTTTTGTATTTTTTAGCAGAGATGGGTTTCACTGTGTTAGGATAGTCTCGATCTTCTGACTTCCTGATCCACCTGCCTCAGCCTCCCAAAGTGCTGGGATTACAGGCGTGAGCCACTGCACCTGGCAGATAAAGAGGGAATTTAGCTCCGTCACACATAGCCTCGTGATGGGCAGGGTTGCAGCCTGGCAGCTGATGGCTCAGAAATCAAAGTGGCATGGTGGCTTACACCTGTAATCTCAGCACTTTGGGAGGCCAAGGCAGGAGGATTGCTTGAGCCTAGGAGTTTGAGACCAGCCTGGGCAACATAGCAAGACCGTCTGCACAAATTTTTTTTAAATTAGCCAATTAGCAGGAATTTCTGATGTCAGAAAAAGAAATTAGCTGGGTGTGCAACTGGCCCAGTGTGGTGGTGCATGCCTGTAGTCCCAGCTACTTAGGAGGCTGAGGCAGCAGAATTGCTTGAGCCTGGGAGGCGGAGGTTGCAGTAAGCCATGATCGTGCAGCTGCACTCCAGCCTGGGTGACAGAAAGAGACCCTTTCTCGGAAGAAAGAAAGAGAGAGAGAGAGAGAGAGAGAGAGAGAGAGAGAGAGAGAGAGAGAGAGAGAGAGAGAAAAGAAGAAGAAGAAAAAGAAAAAGAAGAACAAGAAGAACAAGAAGAAGAAGGAGGAGGAGGAGGAGGAGGAAGAAGAAGAAGAAGAAGAAGAAGAGAGAGAGAGAGGTCATAATGACTCCAATGCCAGTGCTTTGGGAGATGGGTGGATCGTCTGAGGCCAGGAGTTCAGGACCAGCCTGACCAACGCAGTAAAAGCCCATCTCTTCTAAAAATACAAAAATTAGCCAGGTTTAGTGGCAGGTGCCTGTAATCCCAGCTGCTCCAGAGGCTGAGGCAGGACAATCAATTGAACCTGGGAGGCAGAGGTAGCAGTGAGCTGAAATCTTGACACTGCACTTCAGCCTGAGTGACAAGAGTGATACTGCATCTTAAAAAAAAAAAAAAAAAAAGGAAGACATCAGAAGTTCCTGTCTTCAAGGAGTTTAGCTTCTAGGAAGTCATTTCCACAGGTGACAAAATCCACAACCCCTTAATTGGCTTTCTTACCCAATGTGGGTTACGTTTTCCCCAGATGTCTCAGAAATACTTTTTTGCCTCAAACACCAGTTTGCTGTCGTGAGAAGCCAACCGAGGTCACTGGAGAAATGTCATTGTATTCTAACATCTCCAAGTTATGGGCTGGTGAGAAAGCAGGGTAGAAATTCACCAAGTAGTTATTATTTATTTTATTTTTTTAAGAGATGCCACCACGTCCAGCTAATTAATTTTTAATTTTTTTTTTTAATTCTGTCCCCCAGGCTGGAGTGCAGTGGCATGATCTCAGCTCACTGCAACCTCCGCCTCCTGGGTTCAAGCAATTCTCCTGCCTCAGCCTCCCAAGTAACTGGGATTACAGGTGCCCACCACCACATCCGGCTAGTTTTTTCTATTTTTAGTAGAGACAGGTTTACACCATGTAGGCCAGGCTGGTCTTGAACTCCTGACCTCAAGCAATCCACTGGCCTCAGCCTCCCAAAGTGCTGGGATTACAGGCCTGAGCCACAGTGCCCGACTTTTTAAAACCTTTTTTAGAGATGGGGTCTCACTCTGTTACCTGGGCTGGTCTCAAACTCCTGTCCTCGTGGGATCCTCCCGCCTCAGTCTCTGAAAGCATTGGGATCTCAGGCCCAAGACACCAGCTGGGCCACAACATGCTGTAACTATTGGCACCAGCAGTGATGCTTGGGTGGTCGCGCTGTTAGGGTGGGCTCAGGAGGGAGGTGGGAATTGGAGAGGGTGGAGCTGGCCTACGGGAGAGTCCAAGCCGAGGGACCATCAAGGAGGACCACAGGGGAAGAGGGCAGCTGGCCCAGGTGGTCCTTGGCTCCCCCATACTTCCCTACACTTTCCCTGCTGCCCCAGGCACACCCCTGGCACTGAAGCAGCTCCCCAAAGCCCGCACGTCCCTCCGTGGCTTCCTGTATGAGTTCTGCGTGGGCCTCTCGCTGGGCATGCACTCGGCCATCGTGACAGCCTACGGCATTGGCATCGAGTCGGCACAGTCCTACAGCTTCCTGACGGAGCCCGTCCTGCACGGGGACCTCATGGCCTTCATCCAGCCCAAGGTGCGTGGGCAGACCCCAAGCATGCCTCCCAGCCTCACCTGCCTCCCAGGAACGGCCACAGGAAACACAGATGCTGTGTTGGGGCCCCCCGGCCTCTCCTACCCACCTGGCCTCCCCTAGCCCCCCCCCCCAGCCTCCCCTACCCATCCCTAGGAGGCCCTCGTGGGCCCACAGGACTCGTGGAGTGTCAGGCCTCTTTGCTCATAGACACCACAGAATCCACATGACACACTACGGAGACTTACCAGGCAGCATCAGGTCACACTGGACCCCAGTCAAGTCACAAGCCCTATGGGGTCACCCCAGGCCCCGCTTAACCCACCAGCCCCACAAGGTCACCCAGGCTCACTAAACCCACAGGTCTCATGGGGGTCATACTAGGCCCCAATAAACTCACAGGACTCACAGGTCACCTTAGGCCCCACTAAAGCCACAGGCTCCATGGGGTCACCCTAGGCCCCCTAAACCCACAGACCTCACACATACTTGGCCTCACGGGGCCAACAGTTCACAGCCTTCCTTACCGGCCTCCTTAGTGTCCGGGCCTGCTTCCCAGGCGGAGGACGGGCCCTGTGGTCTCGGTTGCCTCCATTGGCCTCCAGGCACTGGGCCCGCCCCTCTCCCAGGAGATGGGAATCCCGAAGCCCAGTTAGATGCCTCCGGTGTCCTGGGGCACTGGCCCGCCCCTCTCCGCAGGTGGGCCTCAGTCTCAGGTGCCTCCTGTCCTGGGGCACTGGCCCCGCCCTCCCCGCAGGTGGCCCCCCCCCCGCAGCCCGCAGCACCGGCCCCGCCCCTCCCCGCAGGTGGCCCCCCCCCCCGCAGCCCGCAGCACCGGCCCCGCCCTCCCCGCAGGTGGGCCTCCCGCAGCCCGCAGTGCACCGCTGCGCCGCCCAGCTGGCCTCCGCCCTGGAACACATCCACGCGCGCGGCCTGGTGTACCGGGACCTGAAGCCGGAGAACGTGCTGGTGTGCGACCCCAACTGCCGGCGCTTCAAGCTGACCGACTTCGGCCACACCAGGCCTCGCGGGACGCTGCTGCGCCTGGCCGGGCCGCCCATCCCCTACACGGCCCCCGAGCTCTGCGCGCCCCCGCCCCTCCCCGAGGGCCTGCCCATTCAGCCCGCTCTGGACGCCTGGGCGCTGGGGGTCCTGGTCTTCTGCCTCCTCACCGGCTACTTCCCCTGGGACCAGCCCCTGGCCGAGGCCGACCCCTTCTACGAGGACTTCCTCATCTGGCAGGCCTCGGGCCAGCCGCAGGACCGTCCTCAGCCCTGGTTCGGCCTGGCCCCCGCGGCCGACGCGCTTCTATGGGGGCTGCTGGACCCTCACCCCCGAAGGAGGAGCGCCGTGAGCACCATCCGGGAGCACCTGGGGCGCCCCTGGAGGCAGCGGGAGGGCGAGGCTGAAGAAGTGGGAGAGGTGGAGGAGGAGGCCGGGCAGTGAGCGGGCCTGGGGCTGGCAGAGAGGGCCTGGAGGCTGACACTTGGCGGCTTTGGGTTTCTCCTCTGTGTTTTCATCCCTGTGGCTTGGGATTCCCCTCGGCGTCCTCCTGTCTCCTCTCTGCGGGCTGCATCCCTGCCTTGGTCCACGGGGGCCACAGACCTCCATGCGCCCCTCGGTCCCTGCCGCCACCTTCCCGGAAGGACCTCAGACCTCCGTGCGCCCCTCCGTCCCTGCCGCCACCTTCCCGGGGCCTCTGCACTTGCTGTTTGCTCGGGACTCATCCCCTCACGCCCTGCACTTTTTTCTTTTTGAGACAGGGTCTTGCTCTCCCAGGCTGGACTGCAGTGACTTGATCTCAGCTCACTGCAGCCTCGAAATCCACAGCTCCAGCGATCCTCCTGCCTCAGCCTCCTGAGTAGCCGGGATTACAAGCATGCGCCAACACGCTCGGCTAATTTTTAAAACTTTTTTTACTTTATTTTATTTTTGAGACGGAGTTTCGCTCTTGTTACCCAGGCTGGAGTGCAATGGCGCGACCTCGGCTCACCGCAACCTCCGCCTCCTGGGTTCAGGCAATTCTCCTGCCTCAGCCTCCTGAGTAGCTGGGATTACAGGCACGCGCCACCATGCCCAGCTAATTTTTTGTATTTTTAGTAGAGACGGGGTTTCACCATGTTGACCAGGATGGTCTCCATCTCTTGACCTCGTGATCCACCCGCCTCGGCCTCCCAAAGTGCTGGGATTACAGGCTTGAGCCACTGCGCCTGGCCAATTTTTAAAACTTTTTAGAGATGGGGGATGTCTTGCTATGTTGCACAGGTGGGTCTCAAATTCCTGGCCTCAAACAATCCTTCTACCTCCACCTCCTGAGTAGCTGGGATTACAGGGCTGCACCACCATGCTCAGCTAATTAAAACTTTTTTTTAATAGAGATGGGGGTCTTGCTATGTTGCCCAGCCTAGTCTCAAACTCCTGGCCTCAAGCAATTCTCCAGCCTCAGCCTCCCACAGTGCTGGGATATCAGCTGTGTGTACAGACACTTCCTGTCTGCCTCCCAATCCCCCACGGTACTGTTCTCTAGGACTGTGTCCTCTTCTAACTGCATGGCTTTTTGTGTGTGTGGTTATTTTGTGAGCTCCTGCAGTCGGGGATTACAGTCCCATTTGCTGACAGACCCCATGTACTCAGCCATGGCCTGCAGCAGGGGTCAGGAAATGTCTATGAAATAAACGAGCCAGTGTGGTGTGGCACCGCCTCCTCTCCGTCCCTGTCCTCCTGATGTCCTCTCCCTACTCTCTAGCCAGGTCTCCCTCCCACCTGGCACCACCCTTGGTGATGTGCTTGCCTTCTCTCACCCCAGCGGCTCTGCAAATAAACTCCATCTGGCACTCCCATCCCAGTGCTGCTGCAAGTCTGTCCATTGGGGAATGAGAAGGGGGGTGCTCATCAGAGGGCGTGCAGAGGTGGGAGGGTGGGGTGCAGAGTTGAAGAGACAGACACAGAGAGCAGGGAGAGATGGAGAGAGACAGAGATACAGATAGAGAAACATGCAGGAGAGAAAAAGGAGAGATGGAGATAGAGAAACAGACACAGAAAGAAACGGAGGATGAAAGAAACACAGAGAAGGAGAAACAGATGGAGGGGGAGAGAGACAGAGGGGCAAGGATGACCTGCTGCTGCCTGAGCCTCCCCGCAGGGGGTCCTGAGGCAGTGCTGTGGGCAGGAGGGCGTTAGCCACGTGCTTCTAGGAATCCCTTCCTTTACCAAACCAGTTTGTGAGCTAACAATGGAATGAAAAATATAGTCCTCAAAGCTTCCATCAAGGAACTATACATGTGTGTGCATCTGTTTGCAGGTGTGAATGTCATGTGTGAGCACGAGTGTGTGTGTGTGTGTGCCAGTGAGTACATGAGTGTGTGCACATGTGTGTGAGTGCACATGCATGTAAAGAAGGGCGGATGGGGTGCAGAGGTGGAGAGAGACAAACGGGAGAGAAAGGAGAGATGGAGATAGAGGAAGAGAGAAACACGGGGGAGAGAGAAGGACAGACAGAGATGTCGACAGAAGACAGGAAGGGAGAGAGAGACGGAGGGGTGAGGATGACGGTGCTGGTGCTGCCTGAGCCTCGCTGCGTGTGGATGATAACACAGCTTTGTGCCTGTTCTGTGTCCACGAGCACGTGAGCTTGTGTGTGCCGACGTCCTTGTGTGTATGGGGTGAATGTGCCTCGCTGTGTGTGGACGTCGGATCGGTGTGTGTGTGTGTGTGTGCACGCCTGTCAATGTGTAGCCAGGCTGGGAAGGTCACGTGGGCGCTGCCTGAGCCTCTCTCCTTCACACCTTCATCCTCTCTCCCCGCCCCTGCTTGGCAGCTGTCCTGTTTGCAAACACTCCCTCTTCCTCTCCTCGCCTTCCTTGGCCTCAGGCCCAGAGCGAGGCTACAACTCAGAGCTGGATCATGTGTCACGCACTCCCTGGCCCCTGCACACCCCGCAGGGCCCCTGCTGAGGCCACTGAGGTGTTGCCCAGAGTGGGGCTGACAGCAGGTGTGCTCCTGTGGAGGGACCCCAAGGAGCCTTTGAATCCAGGTTCAAGCCAAAGCGTTGGAGCCTCTGACCTGGACAATCTGAGTGAGCTTCCTGGAGTAGGAATCATTGGAGAGAAGAAGGGAGTCAACGGAGGTGGGTATATCAAGGCCTCTTGCTCCCTTTATCTGTGAATCTCAAACAGCCAAGCTGTTAGGCCAAGAATGTGTCCCAAAAATCTGGAGGTGGCTGGGATGCCACGTGCTGGGTGGAAGGGAGTGGAGCCCAGGCAGGGGGCACGGTTGGGGGGGGGGGTGTTGATTGCTGGTGGCAGCTGAGGATTAACTGGAAGGTGATAATAACCCGGCCTGTCTTGGGCGGAACATACGGGAGGACAGAAAATTTCCAGGATGGGCCTGACCCTGACAGGCTGGCAGGGACGACACTAAGTAATACTTAGTGCTAGCCAGAGTCTGGACCCCAATCAGGCAGCTCGAAGGCAACATCTGCTTCCCGACCTGTCCCCAAGGTGGTGAGGGGGTCCCTGGGCTCTGCCCATCTCATGCACAGGGCAGCCAGGTTCCTGCCGCGCCCACTGGGGGAGGGGCAAGGCTGGTAGTCGAACCCAGCTGGGCTCCCGGCCTTGGTCCCTGCTGCTAGCCTGCATGGATGTCATGGTGTGGTCAGCGGGAGGAGGCGATTGGGGGCATGGGGTTGTGGGTGAGTGTGTGGGTGGGGGTGTGTGTGTGTGTGTGCAGGTGACTGTGAGTGTGTGAGCGTGAGGGAGTGAGCTGTCTGGGGGGGCAAACAAATGTTTCAGATTGAGTTCAGGTGTAGATGTGTGAAGATGGGTGTGAGAGTGAGACTAGTGTGAGAGACCAAGACACTGCATTAGAGAGCAGGTACGTGTGTGACAGAATATAAAGGCATGGGCCAGGTTCGGTGGCTCGTGCCTCAAATCCCACGAGGAGGCTAAGGTGGGAGGAGCGCTTGAGGCAAGGAGTTTGAGACCAGCCTGGGAAACTAGTTTATGGAAATTTGTATTATCCCTTTTTTCTTTTCTTCTCTTTTCTTTTATCTTCTTCTTTCTGCCTTCTTCTCCTCCTCCTTCTCCTCTTCTTTCTTCTCTTTTATTTTTTTTGAGACAGAATTTTGCTCTTGTCACTTAGGCTGGAGTGCAATGGCGCAATCTCGGCTCATCAGAACCTCCGCCTCCCAGGTTCAAGCAATTCTCCTGCCTCAACCTCCAAAGTAGCTGGGACTACAGGCACCTGCCACCACACTGGGCTAATTTTTGCATTTTTAGTAGAGAGGGGTTTTACCATGTTGGCCAGGCTAGTCTTGAACTCCTGACCTCAGGTGATCCACCTGCCTTGGCCTCCCAAAGTGCTGTTATTACAGGCATGAGCCACCATACCTGGCCTTAGTAATTTTTGCTTTCAAGTATTATTATTTAAGAAATAAATTCTGTGGCCGGGCGCAGTGGCTCATGCCTGTAATCTCAACACTGGGAGGTTGAGGCAGGCGGATCACCTGAGGACAGGAGTTTGAGACCAGCCTGACCAACATGGAGAAACTCCATCTCTACTAAAAATACAAAATTAGCCAGGTGTGGTGGCACGTGCCTATAATCCCAGCTACTTGGGAGGCTGAGGCAGGAGAATTGCTTTACCTGGGAGGTGGAAGTTGCAGTGAGCCCAGATTGTGCCATTGCACTCCAGCCTGAGCAACAAGATTGAAACTCCATCTCAAAAAAAAAAGAAATACATTTTGTAAGGCTGTAGCTTCCATACATAGTGACTCCTAAGTGTGAGATTCTGTATTAAACAGCTTCCCTGTGAGGCTGATGCTGCAGGTCTATGGGTCACATTTGAGGTGCAGGGGATGTGAGAACGTGATTTTAGAGAACTGACCCAGCATCAGGACAGACTCTTACTCACCAAACCACTCATGTGCTGCATTCTTCCGGGCCTCCTGTATCAACGCTCCTAGGAGGCCATATCCATTGCCCATGATAATCACAACAGGTAGGTCTTCCTTCATACCCCTTATCTGATGAAGGGAGTCCTCTCTGCTCTAACTTTGTTCTCTCTGTGTGTGTGTATACCATGAATGGCTGCTGAATTTCATCAAATGTGTTTTTTTCTGCATCAATTGAGCTTGCAGGGCCTATGCAGCTACTGTTCTGGGCTGCTTGCAAGCTGGCAGGCAGAGGATCGAACTCAGCTGTCCCGTGGGAGGTGTCCGGAGCCAGGGCCAGCAGTGGGCGGGGGCTGGCCACCCATTCTGGCCGTGGGCCCTGGGGCCAGATGTTTGGGCTTAGCTGCCTGGCCAAGCAGGGATAGAGTGACTGGGTAATTAAGCACTCCCTTCTACAGAGCTGGCAGAAGGCGGCAGGGAGCGGAGGGGCCTAGGGCCAGAGTGTCCGACAGCCCCCCTCCACCTCTGGCCTGCTGAGAGGAGCCCTAACCCCATGCTGGGCCCCTGCTACTTTTGGTGGGGGGATGACCCAGAGCCAGGGCTCACCTGCCCCGACCTGGACAGAAAAGGAGCAATTTTCTTCCATATTGGGGTGCTGCCCTATGACCCCCTGACTACCAAGGGCAGAAGCCCTCCCCTCAGCCTCCCCAGGGAACCAGTCAGCAGTTATTTAAGTCTCAGGGCTTAATGAGATCTGGGGAACAGAATTCTCAGCATGCTCCTTCGCCCGCTGGCGGGAGCAGACAGTCCATCTATCAGGACCCCCAGACATTATCCGCCCCCACCAAAACAAGTAACTGGACCCTGCTGGCCTTTGCAGGACTGTGGGGGCGCCAGCCTCCATCACCTTCCACGACCTTTGAGCCGGCTCTGGAGTGGAGAGAGGAGGAGGAGGAGGAGGAAATGGTTTCCTGCTTGAGGCTGCAAGAGCCGGAATCAGAGTAGGGGGGTCTTCTAAGATGGCCCCCAGTTTACAAACCAGCAAGCTGAGGCACAGAGATGGGAAGGAGCCCACCCAAGGTCGCTTGGAGTGGGGCTGTCATGGAAGCCCTAATCCAGAAACCTGGGCCGTGGTCAAAGCACAGAAATTCACATACAGAAGTCTGGGTTTGAGTCCCTGGCTCTGCTGTGTGGCCTTAGGCAAGGGGCCTGCCCTCTCTGATCCTCAGAGTCCTTTCTGAAATGGAGATCAAAGCTCCTCCCTCAAAGGGCTATGGTGAGGATTGGATGTAGTTTATGAAGAGTCCATGCGGTGTCGGCACAGAAAAGTACAGGCGGGCGTGGTCGCAAGCACAGTCGTTAACTGGGCACATCCTACGTGCCATCCTGTCCTTATCTGCACTACCTCTTTTAATCCTCACAACCCCGTGTGGCAGGCACTATTGCTCTTCCCATTTTACAGGTGAAAAAAACTGAGACTCAGAGAAGGGAGGGAAACTGCCAGACTTCCACAGCCGGGACGTGGTTAAGCCAGGACTTGAACCCAGGTCAGTCTGACACAGCCGTGGAATATTTTATTTTTTCTTTCTTTCTTTTTTTTAAATAAAGTCTGGGGGTCTCACTATGTTTCTGGTCTGGAACTCCCAGGCTCAAGCCATCCTCCCATCTCGCCCTCCCAAAGTGCTGGGATTACAGACATGAGCCACTGTGCCCAGCTGGATTTTTTTTTTTTAAAACGGAGTCTTGCTCTGTCACCCAGGCTAGAGTACAGTGGTGCAACCTCGGCTCACTGCAACCTCTGCCTCCTGGGTTCAAGCAATTCTGCCACCTCAGCCTCCCAAGTAGCTGGGATTACAAGCGCCTGCCACCACGCCCGACTTATTTTTGTATTTTTAGTAAGATGGAGTTTCACCTTGGCCAGGCTGGTCTTGAACTCCTAACCTTGTGATCCACCTGCCTCGGCCTCCCAAAGTGCTGGGATTATAGGCATGAGCCACCGCGCCCAGACTGGAATATTTTCTTAAGAGCAAGGGCCTTGAGTGCCAAGCACGTCCCACCACCCGTTCCCTTAGTGATCTGGGGCACACGACCCAAGATCTCTGTGCCTCAGTGCCCAGACCTGCAGAATGGGGATAAACACAATAATTGCTCTCGCTTGACAGGTGCTTATCAAGAGCCATCATAAGCACTCTCTTAGTACCAACTTATTCAATCATTACAGCAACCCCATGAGGTTTGTGTACTATTATTATCCCTTGTTTATAGTTGGAGAAGCTCAGACCGAGAGGTTAAGTAACTGGCTCATGTTCAGTCCCAGCAAGGACTCAAACTCAGGAATCTGGGCTGCAAAGCTCACCTCCTCATCTGCTGAGCTGTGGTAACAGTACCCTCCTCGCAGGCACCCGTTAAGACAAACTGACATCATCATCCATGCAAAGCCCTTAAAACAGAGCCTGACACATAGGAAGTGCCCAATAAACATTAGCCATGCTGATCATGATGCACTCTTTCATTCAAAAGGTATTTGTTACCGAGTGTGCACTCTGCATCAGCTTCTGTCCTAGAAACTGAGCTTACATCTACGAACAAGGCCAAGTTTTGGCTCACATGAAGCTTCATCATTGTCACGACCATCATTGATGATGATGATCATCTTTACCACCGTAGTCACCAGCATCGTCCTCATCACCATCATGATCACCTTTAACACCGTCATTGCCATCATGATCACCACCACTACCACCATCACTGTGACCATCACCACCACGATCACCCTTATCACCATCATCATCATCACCATCACCGCCACCACCACCATCATCATGATCATTGCCTCTTCACCATGACCATCATTTCACCATCTTCATTACCATAATCACCACCACCACCATCATTATGATCATTGCCTCTTCACCATCATCACTACCATCATTCCCTCATCACCACCACCACCACCATCAGCAGCAGCATACCCACCACCAACACCATCATTATGATCACTGCCTCTTCACCGTGACCATCATTTCACCATCTTCATTACCATCACCACCACCACCACCACCACCACCATCATGATCATTGCCTCTTCACTATCATCACTACCATCATTCCCTCATCACCACCACCACCACCACCATCATCATGATCATTGCCTCTTCACCATCATCACTACCATCATTCCCTCATCACCATCACCACCACCACCACCATCATCATGATCATTGCCTCTTCACCATCATCACTACCATCATTCCCTCATCACCATCACCACCACCACCACCATCATCATGATCATTGCCTCTTCACCATCATCACTACCATCATTCCCTCATCACCATCACCACCACCACCACCATCATCATGATCATTGCCTCTTCACCATCATCACTACCATCATTCCCTCATCACCATCACCACCACCACCATCATGATCATTGCCTCTTCACCATCATCACTACCATCATTCCCTCATCACCACCACCACCACCATCATCAGTATACCCACCATCGCCACCATCACCATCAGCAGCAGCAGCATACCCACCACCACCACCACCACCACCACCATCATCATGATCACTGCCTCTTCACCATGACCATCATTTCACCATCTTCATTACCATCACCACCACCACCACCACCACCATCATGATCATCGCCTCTTCACCATCATCACTACCATCATTCCCTCATCACCACCACCACCACCACCATCATGATCATTGCCTCTTCACCATCATCACTACCATCATTCCCTCATCACCACCACCACCACCATCATCATCAGTATACCCACCACCACCACCACCACCACCACCATCATGACCATTGCCTCTTCACTATCATCACTACCATCATTCCCTCATCACCACCACCACCACCACCACCATCATGATCACTGCCTCTTCACCATGACCATCATTTCACCATCTTCATTACCATCATCACCACCACCACCACCACCACCACCACCATCAATGTGACCATCACCATGATCACCCTTATCACCATCATCATTATCACCATCACCACCACCACCACCATCAGTATGACCACCACCATCAGCAGCAGCATACCCACCACCACCACCACCACCACCATCATCATGATCACTGCCTCTTCACCATGACCATCATTTCACCATCTTCACTACCATCACCACCACCACCACCACCACCACCACCATCATCATCATGGTCATTGCCTCATCACCATGACCGTTCCCTCATGATCATCACCATTATTTCCTCCTCTTCATCATCATCACTGTCACCACCACCACCAGCGTCTTACCATTATCATGATCACCATCAGGATCATCACCACCACCATAATCATCACCATCGTCAACACCACCTTGCATGGCACCTGGGCTATTCACATACCAAGATCCAGCTTGTGATTCTCTCTCTCTAGGATTCCCCAAAAACACCATTCACACCTTGTTTTTAATTAGATACTTTGGTTTTCTTTTTCTTTTTTTGTCAGGAGTGTCTTAAACCCCTCAAATCCTGGAGAGGGTCACACATCTCCCCTCAGAGGCCTTTCCTCTTCCTCTGGGGTAGTGGTGGTTGGTGCAGGCATGGTGGGGGACCAGGTCACCAGTCTCTTTATGGCCTCACCCAGCTGCCCCAGACCCTGGGCAGCCTCTACCAGCTGGGTCAGCCCCAGCAGCAGGGCTTGGTGCTCCTGCCGGTCCTGTTCCACAACCTGGGTCAGCCTCTGCAGCTGACCACCCACGTCCCTCACGGCAGCCACCAGTTCCACCAGGGCAGGTGGCTCACAAGCCATGACCCTTACAGGTGGTGTTGGGGCCACACATGGACCATGGGGGCCCGGGCTCTGACCAGGGGTTGGCCCTAGGGTGAGGTGGTCTAAAGGAGGTTGATCCAAGGGGTGGGCTATGGGGGAGAGGTGGGGATCAGGGGGCACAGTGAGGTCAGAGGCTGAGTGTGGGGCATGGGTAGGTGGAGAGGTTAGGCTGGGGCTCTGGCTTCTGGATGGCTTGAAGTCCTCAGTGGACAGTGGGTCTATGCTTGTGACTGTGGAGGACCTGGAGGAGCTGGACTCCAAGGCTGGAGAGGGCTCTAAAGTGGGCATTTGGGATATGGAGGGGTGAGGAGCAAGTGCTGTGAAGGTCAACTCGGGATGCAGACTGGGCTTGACTGTTTGTGCTGGAGTGAGAGAGGAGAGTTCTGTCCCAACGGAGGTTGGAAGGGACTTAGTAGTGATGACAGGGGTTGAAGAGGGGTCAGGAGTGGTGGTGGGGTGAGGGGTTGTGGTGGGCTGCATGGTGGTGGTGGGGTGAGGGGTTGTGGTGGGCTGCATGGTGGTGGGGGGGTGAGGGGTTATGGTGGGCTGCATGGTGGTGGGGGGGTGTGGGGTTGTGGTGGGCTGCATGGTGGTGGTGGGGTGAGGGGTTGTGGTGGGCTGCATGGTGGTGAAGGGTTGAGGGGTTGTCGTGGGGTCAGGAGTTGTGGTGGAGTGAATGATGGTGGTGGGTTGAGGGGTTGTGGTGGGATGAGTGGTGGTAGGGAAGTGAGGGGTCATGGTAGGGTGAGAGGTCAAGGCAGGGTGAGGGGTCGTGGTGGGGTCAGGGGTCCCGGTGGGATCAGGGGTAATAGTGGAGTGAGGGCTTAGGGAGGGGTCTGGGGATCTGGAATATTCTGAGACTGTACTGGGGTATGGAGTTGTGTCCAAGTCTGAAGTTGTGTCCGATTCTGGGGTCCGCTCTGAGGTAGGGGAAAGGCTGGTCACCTCCAGTGGTGTAGAAGGGTCAGAGGTGAGCTCTTTGAGCAAGGTGGGTGGGGGCGTGGGTGACAGCTCCAGGGTCAGCGGTGGAACCACACTGGAGTCAGGGGTGGACAAAGCAAAGTCGGGGCTTTTCAAGATAAGGTCGGGGTTCGTCCGGGAGGCCGGGTCTGAGGTGGGTGAAGTGTCCGCAGGGTCAGAGGTCACCTCGGGCGTTAAGGCTGAGCGGGGAGTGAGCTCTACACTGGAGTCAGAGGTCAGCGATGGGCCTGGGGGTCCCGGAGAGGCGGAGGGACCTGTGGACGGGGTGGGGGGCGCTGTCCTGATAGCAGTGGGCCGCGGCGGCCTGCGCTCCGGCCACGGTTTCCTTGGGGAACCTGGAGGAAGAGGAGAAGGGAAAACAGACCGACGGTCTGAGGTCAGCCGGCCCCGCCCACCCCGCGCCCCGCCCCGCCCCTCGAGCAGCCGACCAATGGAAAGGCGCAGAGCCTCGAGACGTCATGGGTCACCAGCAGATTTTACCCGGCCCTGGGGCCCCTCCTCCCGGCTTCCTCCGATGTCTCCAGGCGCCACCTGGCGTCCTCCTCTGCTGGAGGATGCTCGGGACCAGGGAATGTGGAGGGGTACGCGGGTTGCGGGAGAGGGTGCAGGAGGGTGAGGTGATGGAGGGATGCAGGGGTGCTGGGACGCGGGAGGAAGCGGGAGTGCTCAGAAGTGTGCAGCCTACGGGAGGATTCGCAGACAGCGGGGGACTGGGGGATGTGGGGAGCCGGGGGAGGCAGGGAGACCCAAGAAGCCTCCGAAGGGTAATTTTAGTAATCAAGATAAATATCTTTATGGAATTTTTTACTTTTTAAGTTAAAGTCTGGCTGTATCGCCCAGGCTGGAGCGCGGTGGCAAGATCATACTTCACTGTGATCTTGAACTCCTGTGTTCAAGCGTTTTCATGCAATATTTTTAAACAAGAAAAATTAATGCAAAAGATCCACAGTTAACCAAAGATAACATTTTAACCAAAGACAGGATCCAACAGGGCCAGGATTAGGGTCAGCCCAGTGAGGTGGATAGGATCCTGTCTTCAGTTCATCATGGGTGATTTTTTTTCCATTAATTTTCATTTTAAAAAATACTGTATTATGCTATCATGTATCTTGATTTTGCTGTTTTTGGCACCCCCTCAAGTTTTGAGCCTGAGTAGCAGGAGGAGCCTCATCCTCTTCTGGGACTGGCTTCTAAGTGAGTGCCAGTTGTATCCCCATTTTACAGATGGAGGAAATGAGAGCAAGAGGCTACATGACTTGCCCAAGGTCACACAGACAGAGCTTGCAAGTTGCAGGCAACTTGAACCCAAGTTGTTTGCACATAGAGTCTAGGCAGTTAAATACCACATCCTCAATGAGGGAATGTGCTAGGATCCACAGTGCCAATACAGTAGCCACTGGCCACATGAGGCTACTGTGCCCTTGAAATGCGGCCAGTGTGAATGAGGAACTGAATGTTTCATATTGAAAGTGTTGATTCATTTAAGTTTAAACACTCCCCTGTGTTCACAGCTACCACATTGAACCACACAGATCTGCAGATTTCCATCGTTCCTGCAGGGTCTTTGAGGGCATCCCTTCCCCACATTGTCCTTCGTTTGCGGGACTGAAGAAGCGATTAAATAACGGGCTTGTGCTCAAAGCAGGCTATCCCCGTTTAGACCGCAGCTGCTTGGCTTCCTAGCTGGGTGACTGTGGCAAATTACTTCACTGATCAAACCTCAGTTTCTTCCCCACCTATAGATTATAGATGACCAACGTATCTCCCTTGCAGAGTTGTCAAAAGGACTCAGGGAGATCATGGTTGTGCAAAGCACTTAGCATAATGTCTAGCATGGAATAAGCACTCTCATAATTATTGATGTTGTCAGAGTCATTGATACCTGTGCCTCAATTTCACTCATTTGAGAAATGGGCAAAATTATAGGTCTACATCATGGGGCTCAGGTAAATTTCTTCCATCCTTCCTTCCTTTTGTCCTTTCTCCTTTCTTTCTTTTCTTCCTTCCTTCCTCTCTTTCTCTCTCTCTCTCTTTCTTTGAGACACTCTCACGTAGATCTCTCTTTCTCCTTTTCGTTTTCCTTTTTGAGACAGAGTCTCCATCTGTTGCCAAGCCTGGAGTGCAATGTTGTGATCTCGGCTCACTGCAACCTCTGCCTCCGGGTTCAGGCAATTCTCCTGCCTCAGTCTCCCGAGTAGCTGGGATTACAGGCGCCCACCACTACACCCAGCTAATTTTATTAGTAGTAGTAGCAGAAGCAGTAGAGATGGGGTTTCACTATGTTGGCCGGGCTGGTCTCAAACTCCTGACCTGAAGTGATCTGCCTGCCTTTGCCTCCCAAAGTGCTGGGATTACAGGCCTGAGCCATCATGCCTAGCCAAACTCATGTAGACATTATATATATATATTGCTTAGAATATCGCCTAACGTGGTGTCTTTTGTTTAGTAAATGTTACATGTTTTTGGTTATTATCTCAAGACTCTCCACTTACGTAGATATTATGGGTGCTCAGATACCTAGAATGGTAATGGTTCTTAATTTTTCAGACCCAAGGTGCAGACAAATACATTCATCGTACCCCTCAGTACCCTGTAACCAGCAGTCCCTGCAGTGTTCCCTCTTGTTTGACTTTCATTTCGATCCTCTTTATCCCCAGTCTCTATCCTCAGCACCCTCTTCTACAGGCCCCTCCACTGCTGTGTTTGACGCTCGGCCTTAAACACGCATGTGTCCTTACAAAGCACAGCACCTTTTTTTTTTTTTTTTTTTTTTTTATAGAGGCAGGGTCTTATGTCACCAGAGCTGGACTCAAACTCCTGGGCTCAAAGGATCCTCCCACCTTAGCCTCCTGAGTAGCTGGGATTACAGACACATGCCATTATGTCTGGCTCCCATATAGTGTGTTTTATAACGGTGTATATGTATTTTTGTGTTTATGCTTTTAACTTTTGCAGATGGCATTCAGCTGGAAATATTGTTCTGTTTCTGACTTTTTCCTTCAGTATTACGTTGTTAATACCTATCTACATTGCTGTGTATACGTCTACTCATGGTTTTAGCTGCTGCACAGAATTCCATTGTGTGGAATTCCTTTTTTTTATAGACAGGGTCTGGCTCTGTCACCCACCCAGGCTGGAGTGCAGGGCTGCAATTGCAACTCACTGCAACCTCCAACTCCTAGGCTCAATCCTCCCACCTTAGCCTCCCCAATAGCTGGCACTACAGGTGTGCACCACCACACCAAGCTAATTTTTGTATTTTTTGGTAGAGATGGTGTTTCACCATGGTGCCCAGGCTGGTCTCAAACTCCTGGGCTCAAGTGATCTGCCCACCTTGGCTTCCCAAAGTGCTGGGATTACAGCGCCTGGCCTCTCTTCCCAGTCTATGGCTCCCACAGCGCACTCTGGGGGCCTGTCTGCCCAGTGGAAGAGGCTTCTGCTGGTGCTGTAGGGGCACCTCGGGCGATCATACCCACCTTTCTAATTCTCTTCCATGCTTGTTTGAATTTCTATTCTCTGGTTCCCGATGAGTGTGAGCGTTTCTAAACACACTCGGCCATTTGGGTTTCCCGTTCTGTGAATCGCCTGTTTGTATCTTTTCCTCTTTCTCATCGAGGGTTTCCTGTCATTTTCCTATCTGTCACAGTGACTTATGCCATGTAGGCTGGGGTTTCTCAACCTCAGAGATATTGTCATTTAGGGCTGGGTGGTTCATTGTTATGGGGGATGTGTCCTGTGCACTGTGAGATGTTTAACTCCATCCCTGGCCTCTACCAATTAGGTGCCAATGGGCAGCCTCTCCACTTCTTGCCATGACAATCCCAAATATATTCAGATATTGCCAAATGCCCCTTGGGGGCAAAATTGGCCCTAGTTGATGAGCACCGGTCTAGATAATAACCCCTTGGTTCTGGTTCTGTTTCTGTTTCTGTTTGAGATAAGGTCTCGCTCTGGCACCCAGGCTGCAATGCAGTGGCACATCATACCCTTGACCTCCCAGGCTCAAGGGATTTTCCTGCCTCAGCCTCCCAAGCAGCTGGGACCACAGGTGTGTGCCGCCACACCCAGCTAATGTTCAGATCTTGAGGGTGTTCACCATGTTGCCCAGGCTGGTCTCAAACTCCCAAGCTTAAGCAATCCTCCCAGCTTGGCCTCCCAAAGTGCTCTGATTACAGGCAGGAGCCACCATGCCCAGCCGATAACCCCTTGTTTTAGACTATATCTTTGCTGAGTCTTTCTGGGGTAAGAGTTGGGGCTCCACTGGGCAGTCTGGAATCTGTCTCTTTACCCCACAACACATACCGCCCCAGTCCCCTCACCCCAGCCACATGCCTCACCTGTGTCCCCATGAATCCTTGAAGTTGGAGGACTGCCTGGGCTCCTGGTGATGCCAGCTCCAACGGTGGGTCCTAGTTTGCCTAAAGTAGGGGTCCCTTCAGCCAGGCCCCTTCCTGAAGCTGTGTCCCACATCCAAGGAAGCTTATAACCATCTTTGCCACCTAGAGAGATATGCGGAAGAGAATTGGGTCTTCACCTTCCCTTTGAATGTGCCTCCCCTTCTCTCTCCTCCTGGGCCCAGCCCCAGTCCAGGCATCATCCCACCTCAACTGTGCCATCACTTCGGCCCCTCTCTGACCTTGTGGAGACCTTCTTGGTTCAGCTCAGATGCTCTTGGCTACCAGTAACAGAAACTCACTAAACAAGCACATAAAATAAGGGCATTTGGGCCAGGCACTGTGGCTCAAAGCCGGTAATCCTAGCACTTTGAGAGGCTGAGGCAGGCAGATCACTTGAGGTGAGGAGTTCAAGACCAGCCTGGCCAACATGCAGAAACCCCATCTCTACTAAAAATACAAAAAAATTAACTGGGTATGGTGGCAGGTGCTTGTAATCCCAGCTACTCAGGAGAATGGAACTGTATTTGGAGACAGGACCTTTACAAAGGTAAGTAAGGTAAAAAGAGGCCATTTGAGTAGGCCCTAATCCAGTCTGGCTGATTTATTTATTTGTTTAGAGAAGGAGTCTCGCTCTGCTGCCCAGGCTGGAGTGCAGTGGCGTGATCTTGGCTCACTGCAACCTCCACCGCCTGGGTTCAAGCGATTCTCCTGCCTCAGCCTCCCCAAGTGCTGGGATTACAGGCATGAGCCACCATGCCTGTCCCTCCTATTTTAAATTGCAACCCGAAGCCTGCCCTGCCCCTCCCCGAGCTTTGTTCCTTAAGACTACCTCCCAGTAGTTAGTAGACACTCTACAGGAGTGTCACTAACTACAGGAGGCATTTGACACATGAACTGATGTCTGTGTCTCCAAACGCTATCATCCAGGAAGACTGAAGAAATGCTGCTTCGTAAAAATACAAACTCCGACCCATAAAGAGATTTAGACTCAACGAGACAGAAAATTAATAAGGATATCCAGAATTTGAACTCAGATCTGGAACAAGTAAACTTAATAAGTACTTGTAGAGCTCTCCACTTTAGATACACAAAATATACATTCTCCACTTTAAATACACAAAATAATGATCGGCCATTATTAATACCTATTTATAGAATAAAGCAATATTCCTGTTCTCTCTCCCTCTTTTTCTTCCTCTCAAAAAAAAAAAAAAAAAAATCCAAACTCCGCAAGCCTCCCGTCTTATCTCCTCTGTCTCTCTAGACTTACATTGCCATCTCTCATCTGTTCGTTGATTCATTTAATAAATAATGTAAAAATTACCTACTGAGATTCAAGCGTTGTCCTAGACACTAGGGATTCCGGACAGATCCATAATAGACAAGATATTGGATCTGTCCGGAATCCCTAGTGTGTAGGACAAAAGATGCACATGCCCCAGTCGGAAACTGTGAATATGTTACTTTACAAGGCAAAAGGGACCTTGTGGATGTAATTAAGGGTCTAGACCTTGAAGTGGGAAAATGATTCTGGATTAACCAAGTGGCCCCAATCTAAGTCCTTAAAAATCAGAGAACTGACTGGGCACCATGGCTCAAGCCTGTAATCCCAGCACTTTGGATGACTGAGGTGGGTGGATCACCTGAGGTCAGGAATTCGAGACCAGCCTGGCCAACATGGTGAAACCCCATCTCTACTAAAACTACAAAAATTAGCCAGGTGTGGTGGTGGGTGCCTGTAATACCAGCTACTCAGGAGGCTGAGGCATGTGAATCACTTGAACCTGGGTGGTAGAGGCTGCAGTGAGCCGAGATTGCACCACTGCACTCCAGCCTGGGTAACAGAGCGAGACTCTGTCTCAAAAATAAATAAATAAATAAATAAAACCAGAGAATCTTTCAAGCCACAGTGAGAGAGAAAGATACGAAGGCAGAGGAAAGATCAGAGAGATGCAGTGTTGCTAGTTTTGATGATGGGGGATGGAGCCACAAGCCAAGGAATGCAGGTGGCCTCTAGAAGCTGGAAAAGGCAGGGGAATGGATACGCCCTAGAGCATTCCAAAGGGAACTGCCCTGCTGACACCTTGATCTTAGCCCACTAATCGAGTCTGACTTCTGACCTACAAAACTGCACGATGGTAAGTCTGCATTGTTTTAAACCACTAAATTTGTGGTGATGTGTTATGGCAGCAGTGGAAACAGATACAGATCTTTCATAGAGCTTGAAGTCTAGCAGAGATGGACAACACCAGTGAAAATTTCTGACAATGCAAATTTCCCTCACCCTTTGCTCCTCTGAGAATTCCTTTTCTCCTTGTGTCTGTTGGTGAAATAATACCATCCCCTCTGTGAGGTTTCCTTGATTTCTCTACGACAAACAATAGCTCCTTCCCTGGAACCCTGCAGCTGTTGTTCATTTTCAGCAAATAACCCTAACAAGCAATCTTTTGCGGGTTTTAAACGATTTCACACACATGTTGCTCATTGAATTGGGGCCTGAGGTCACCCAACTAGTTCGAATCTGGGTTGGAATCCTGATTGGAACCTGGTAGGAGAGTTGGACTCCAGACTCGTGCTTCTGTTTCAGCGTACATGGTTCCCAAATCAAGGAGCAAAACGTGTGAAATCATTTCAAACAGATTATAATCGTGGCTCCTAAGTTAAATTTCTCTGAGCCTCACTTTTTTCCCCATCTGAATCATGGATGTAGCAACAGCTCCTATGGCCCACAGTTGGAGTCATGCAGGGCCAGCAGAGTAGGCGAGCTCTCCTTCCGTCTTTCCAACAACCCTGGAGCCCCATTGTATTTTTCCAGAGAAAGAAACAGGTGGCCGTTCACGGTGGCTCATGCCTGTAATCCTAGGACTTCGGGAGGCTGACGTGGGTGTATTACGAGGTCAGGAGTTCAAGACCAGCCTGGCCAAGATGGTGAAACCCTATCTCTACTAAAAATACAAAAATTAGCCGGGCGTGGTGGCAGGACCCTGTAATCCCAGCTACCCAGGCTGAGGCAGGAGAGTCACTTGAACCCGGGAGGCAGAGGCGAGACTCCGTCTCAATAAATGAATGAATGAATGAATGAATGAAAGAAACGGACTCAAAAAGAAGTCACTTTTCCAAGGTTACGTTGCTCCTGAAGCTAATGCATGCCTGCTGTGTCTCCCTTCCCCACCCCGCACGCACCTCCGAGCCTTCCCATTTTTTTTTTTCAATCCAATAGCACCTAAGTCTTCCTATTGATAAGGTTGCACACATGGCTGTCTTTTCATTTCCCCGGCGTAGTTTGTAATTCTGCGTGTATTTCCGCTCATTGGCTGCCGCCCTGCCCTACGGGAGGGGTCCGGAGGCTGGACTAGCGGTCTCCGCAGCCGCCGTGCCCGGCACATGCCCGCCTCCACCACGAGGGGGCGCTATGGGCTAGGGAGGTGCTGCAATCCCGGCAGCCCTTGAACGAGGAGCATCACCTCTGGGAGCTCCCGTTTCCGCCTGTGGAAACGGAATGATAGCTCTGATTCACAACTTGAGCCCACCACCACCAAGTCACGGCCCCCCCAGGGCCTGCTCCCGTCCTCCCTTTCCCCACATCAAGGCCCACTTCTTGGGACCTGATTGCCCAGCGCCCAGCTATCATTACCGCAGGCGATGAGCCAGTGGCCGATCAGGAATCGCAGAGCTAATGTGACGTCACGAGGTGCTAGGCAGATGAACGCCGGCCACACCCCTCCAATCCAGGGCCACCGCGCGTGCGCATGCGTGCTGAGCGCCAGGATAAAAGGCGGGAAAGAGTGCGTGCGGCGAGACTCTCGGCGGGAGCGGGAGGGTTGGGCCTCTCAGGAGACTACAGGAGCGGGGCGACAGACACAGAAAGCCGGGCAGGCCCAGACGGCAAGCAGGACGGGAGAGTGTAATGGAGGGAGAAGACGGAGAAACAGCAACTGCGACGGGCACAGAGGGAGGGCAGAAACGCTGCCCCTCAGACCACAAGAGAATGAGGGGGAGAGAGAAGGGAGCCCGCGGGGACAGAGGCGGAGGAGCCCTTCCCTCAGACAGGGAGAGGATGAGGGGACAGAGAAGGGAGCCCGCGGGGACAGAGGCGGAGGAGCCCTTCCCTCAGACCTGGAGAGAATGCGGGGACAGAGAAGGGAGCCCGCGGGGACAGAGGCGGAGGAGCCCTTCCCTCAGACCCGGAGAGAATGAGGGGACAGAGAAGGGAGCCCGCGGGGGACAGAGGCGGAGGAGCCCTTCCCTCAGACAGGGAGAGAATGAGGGGACAGAGAAGGGAGCCCGCGGGGACAGAGGCGGAGGAGCCCTTCCCTCAGACCCGGAGAGAATGAGGGGACAGAGAAGGGAGCCCGCGGGGGACAGAGGCGGAGGAGCCCTTCCCTCAGACAGGGAGAGAATGAGGGGACAGAGAAGGGAGCCCGCGGGGACAGAGGCGGAGGAGCCCTTCCCTCAGACAGGGAGAGGATGAGGGGACACAGAAGGGAGCCCGCGGGGGACAGAGGCGGAGGAGCCCTTCCCTCAGACAGGGAGAGAATGAGGGGACAGAGACGGGGGCCCGCGGGGACAGAGGCGGAGGAGCCCTTCCCTCAGACCTGGAGAGAATGAGGGGACAGAGAAGGGAGCCCGCGGGGACAGAGGCGGAGGAGCCCTTCCCTCAGACAGGGAGAGAATGAGGGGACAGAGAAGGGAGCCCGCGGGGACAGAGGCGGAGGAGCCCTTCCCTCAGACCCGGAGAGAATGAGGGGACAGAGAAGGGAGCCCGCGGGGACAGAGGCGGAGGAGCCCTTCCCTCAGACCCGGAGAGAATGAGGGGACACAGAAGGGAGCTGGCGGGAGGCTGAGGGGAAATCGCGGGAGATGGGGACTCAGAAAACAATAGCATGTGACAAAGGAAAAGATACCGCAGCCCTTGGCCTGAGGAGGGGCACACATGCAGTGAGAAATGGAGGTGATGAGGGTGTGAGGTGATCACAGAAGAACCCACTGGGAAAAATGGAGTGAGAAACAGGTGGTGAAGGTGAAAACTGAAAGTGAAAGACAGGAGGAGAAAAGATACAGAAACAGGTTGGGCCCGGTGGCTCCTGCCTGCAATTCCAGCACTTTCGGAGGCCTCCTCGAGGATGGCTTGAGCCCAGGAGTTTGAGACCAGCCTGGGCAATATAGTGAGACCCCCATCTCAAGAAAAAAATACAAAAAAATTAGCCAGGCGTGGTGGTGTGCATCTGTAATCCCAGCTATTCAGGAGGCTGAGGTGGGAGGATCACCTGAGCCTGAGAATTAGAGGCTGCAGTGAGCTGAGATCACACTACTGCACGTCAGCCTGGGTGACAGAGCAAGACCCTGTCTCAAAAAAAGAGAGAAATTACCATGAAAAATGGAGTGAGAAACAATTGGCAAAGGTGAGACCTGAAAGAAAAGAGAAAGACAGAGGAGGAAGGACAGATAAATTGATCAGGAAAAACTGGGTGAGAAACAAAGATGATGAGAGTGTGAGAATGATAATGAAAGAAGAAAACGGAAGGACAAGGGAGGAAAAATAAAGAGAAACTGACCACAAAAAATGGAGTGAGAAACAGAGGGAATGAGGGTGAGAAATTTTAAAAAGAAAGACCTAGGGAAAAAGACATGATGGGAATATGAAACAGACAACGGAAGAAAAAAATGAGAAACATGGTGAGTGAGAGAGCAAGAGAAATGACCATGAAAAATAGTACGGCATAAAGATGAGCCTGAGAAATTGAAAATGAAAGGAAAAGAAAAAAGATTGGCACAGAGAAGAAAAGATAGAGAAACTGACCATGGAAAATGGAGTGAGGCCAGGCATGGTGGCTCATGCCTGTAAACCCAGCATAAGTCCAGCACTTTGGGAGAGCAGGACAGGAGGATTACCTGAGCTCAGGAGGTTGAGACCAGCCTGGGCAACATAGTGAGCCCATCTGTACAAAATGTAAAAATGAGGGGGGCATGGTGGTGCACATCTATAGTCCCAGCTCCTCAGGAAGCTGAGGCGGGAGGGTCACTTGAGCTTGGGCAGTCAAGGCTGCAGTGAGCCGAGATCACACCACTGCACTGCATCCTGGGCAACACAGAAATGGAGATGATCAGGATAAGAAATGGATAATGAAAGAAAAAGAGAGCAATAGTATGTGAGAAACAGGAGCAGAGATGGAGTCAGAGGGACCCTGAGAGATGGGGGTACAAGGAAGACAGGCAAAGAAAGGGGCAGAAGGATGTGGTGGCAGCAACGTGGGGGCCAAATCGGGGCAAGGTCCCAGATGTGGAAGGAGCTGCAACAGTGAGACAGAGGCCACAGAGCAGAGGGGAGACAGCTGTGGCACTGGAAGCTGATTTTGCTGGCTGAAGGGAGGGGCTCAGGCCCAGGGATGGGCAGGAGACAGGGTAGGGAAAGAAGCTGCACTCAACGAGTGCCCACCTCTGTCGGAGCCACAGCAGACCCGGACCAGAGCCTGAGCTTCAAGAATGGGTAAGGTTTCACTTGCTCTGGGGGAGCAGGGGTGGGGACGATGATGTGATGACAGAGTGGCCCTTGGTTGTGGGTTTGTTCGAGGGGCTCAGGCTCATGTATTGTGCAGTTTATGGGAGGACGATGGGCTCAGGATAGGCTGAGCCTGGCCTGATCTCTTAGATGGTGTCTTCTGCTGTGGAGAAGTGTCACCGTTGAGCCCAAGGAGGTAATGCATTTAGGGTCTCAGGAGCCAAGGAAAACCTTTTCAGGGCTCCTGAGACCTCAGCCAGCTCATTTAGAAGGGTTTTTCTGGAAACCCTATGAGGAAACGAATGGAGGTTTATGGAAGCCCCCCATGGCCACCCCAATCTTGTCCCTCACCTGTGTCTGGCAGGCGCCTTGTTGCTGGGAAGGGGGTCCCTGGGTGCCTGGTGGTGCCCCAGGGGAGAGTATGTCCAGGTTCCCCCACTGTGGTGGTGCCCTTGGCCAGGTCCTCTGCTGAGGTGGGGTCCCAGGTCCAGGGGGGATAATCGTCATAGTCTGCATAGCCTTTGGAGAAATTGGGGCAATGGTTGACCCCAACCTCTGTTTCAGAGGTCCTTACTGCTGCCCCTCCCTCCCCTCTTGGAATCTTCTGGAGCAACTCTGGAGTCTCCCCACCGCGACCCCGCATGCCCAGTTCTTTAGAATCTACCATGGTGCGGTCACCTGGCCCCACCCTGATCCATTCTCCTGACCACCCCCACAACCCCACCACCCTCACCATGCCCTGGTACCAGTACAGGTGAGCACCACGTCTTCCTCGTGGTCACAGTTGTGCTTCCCCCATTCCCCCGAGGGGCAGTCGCTCAATGATGCCTCACTTCCCTTACAGCCCATGTCATCCAACCAGATGGGCCCAGTTCCAGGGCCATAGTGGGTTTTGCCTACTCGGGGCCGGACCTTTCCACAGCCCAGTTCCCAGCAAGCCACAGTGGCATCTCGTAGGTCCCAGTTATCATCACACACAGTTCCCCAGTGTCCGGCATGCCACACTTCCAGCCGGCCAGCACAGCGGTTGGGGCCATCGGCTAGACGAACCCGGAACAGGCCTGCGTGGAAGACCCTCAGGTCAGGAGGGAGGGTCAGCCTCTCCCATTCTCTCCCCACACCCCTCATAGTCACTTACCTGATTCCCCAGTGATGCTAGCAGTGGGAGAGGGGGCCGGATCTTTGGATGACTCTGGAGACCCTTGTGGGATCTCAGCAGATGGCTCCAGGGAGGCCTGAGGGATTCTCTTGATGGTGGCCTCAGAGGTCATTTCTTGGGGGCTTTGAGTGGTCAGCATCACCATGGTCTTACTGGTCCATTCTCGGGGGGCCTGAGAGGTCAACATGGCAGTGCTGTGAGAGGTCCATCTGTGGGGGGCTTCTGCGGTCGACCTTCTGGTAAACTCAAAGGTAGGTCTTCGGGAGGCCTCCGTGGTCAGGGCTGCAGTGGTCTGTGAGGTTAGGTCTGGGGGGCTTTGGGCCCTGGAATGTTTTGTGGTTGGCGTCACTGGGGGTTGAGTGGTTGGTCTCTTTGCATTTTTTGTCACCCACTTCTTAGTACTCTTAGGCATTTTCCCTGGGGCCTTTGTGGTTGTTTTCTCCAGAACACTGGCAGTCACACTTGCAGAGGGCTTGGTGGCCAGCTCTCCTGGGAGCCAGGCATTCTGATCTCTCCCCAGTCCAGGAATCCAGCTCCAACTGAAGGTGTCTGAGATGGAGTCCAGGCCTGGGGGCCCTGGAAGTGAGGGGGGAAGGAAAAAAATGGAAACACCATGATGGCAAGATCATCTACCCAGGCCCCTCCATCTCTGCAGTCACTCAGCAAGTTCTCATTCATTCATCATTTACTCATTTATTGTCACAAATATTTATTGAGCACCTCCTATGAGCCACACACTGTGTTAGACCCTGGGGAGGCTATCACCCCCTGCCTTCTTGGTACTTACAATCTGGACATGACTGACCCCCTCATCCCTTCACACCTGACTCCTCTTCTCCATCTCCTCAGCTTCTCCTCTAAGTCAGGGCCTCACTTCCTGTACCTTCTGATGTGTCTCCTACCTCACTGTCAATCCTCAACACCAGAGTAATACCCAGATCCAACAGGCCACTCCTGAACTCAGAATTTCTGTGGCCAGGTGCAGTAGCTGATGCCTGTAATCCCAGCACTTTGGGAGGCCAAGGCGGGCAGATCAACTGAGGTCAGGAGTTCGAGACCAGCCTGACCAACATGGAGAAACGCCATCTCTACTAAAAATACAAAATTAGCCGGGTGTGATGGTGCATGCCTGTAGTTCCAGCTACTCAGGAGGCTGAGGTAGGAGAATTGCTTGAACCCGGGAGGCGGAGGTTACAGTGAGCCAAGATCGTGCCATTGCACTCCAGCCTGGGCAACAAAAGTGAAACTCCATCTCAAAAAATAAAAGAATCTTTCTGTGGTCCCCCCATGGCCATCAGGAAGAGAGGGACAGAGGGAAGAGCCTTAGCTTCCAGCAGAGGTGATGCCTCCATTCTTTGAGACACCACTCTCCATCTTCCATTTTTCTGATTAGCACATGTATGCAGTAAAGGATTAAGCTTGCCCAAAGGAAGGTTTACTCTTTCCCCAGCCCCCTGGGAGATGACTTCTAAGCCTTTGGAACATCTTGCCTGATAAGATTGTTTCCCTGGGGGACTTGGGCAATGCCAGATTGCCTGTGCTAACAGTATGATTTATGGTCAGCCACATGTACATGGCTGAGCCCCCATAAACACTGGATGCCAAGGCTCGAGGGAACTTTCCTAGCTGGCAGTTCTTCATGTGTGTTGTCCCACTTCCTTGCTGGGATAATTCAGTGCTGTCTGCATAACTCCACTGGCACAGGACAGTTGGAAGCTTACACCTGGTATCTCCTGAGCTCTGCCCCATGTGCCTCTTCCCTTGGCTGATTTTAATCTGTATCCTCTCACTGTGATAAATGATAACCCTGAGTGTAACAGATTCTTTGATTCTATGGGTTCTTCTAGCAAATATTGAATCTGAGACTGGTCTTGGTGACCCCAAACTATAAGGAGTCATACAGGTTTGCAATGATTTGTTAGAGTATTTCTTTCTCTCCATGAGCTATGAGCTATTCAAAGAGCAAGACCATGTTCATTCCGTTCAAGAACCCAGTATGAGGACACAGTGCTGAGCTCAACATCTGGCATTTAATAATAGGCATTGCCTGAGTTTATGTTAACTGGCTCTCACTTTGGCTTCTCTCCATCTCCCAGTGCCCTGCCTGCTTCCTTTCATCTTAGGAAGGCTAAATCTCCCTTCTTAGTGAGAGACTCCCTTGATTCCTGGAAGGAAGAGGAAGCAGTAGCTTCTCTGAGTGGGAATCCCACATCTGCCAGTTAGTTGCAGTGTGATCTCGAGCAAGTTACCTAACCTCTCTGTGCCTCAGCTTCAGTAAAATTGACATAACACACACCACCCTAGACTTATTATGTGATTTGAATGTGGCCATATGTGGAAAAACACCCAGCACAGGGCTGGGGCTTAGCAAGTGCCCAATCAATGTTAGTGCTCATGTTAGTTACTGTTGCCCCTTCAGGAAGCCTCCTGGAGTCAACAGATGGCTAGGGCCTCCTTACCAGTGCAGGTGACCCCAACATCCTCATTGTGAGCGCAGTTGTGCTTTCCCCAGGGAGCAGCAGGGCAGTCGGACAGCGAAGCCTCGGTCCCCACACAGCCCACATCATCTAGCCAGATGGGGCCCGCACCCCAGCCAAAGTGGCCAGCAGCAGGGTCTGGCTGCCGAGGTCCACCACAGCCCAGCTCCCGGCAGACCACAGCTGAGTCCCGCATGTCCCAGCTATCATCACACACGGTCCCCCAGCGTTGGTCATGCCACACCTCCAGTCGACCTGAGCACTTGCTGGGCCCAGCCACCAGGCGTAGCTGGGGGGACCCTGGGGTAGAAGAGATTCAAAGAATTACAGTCAGGGAAGCCGCCCAACCTCCTGACTCTTCATCCACCTTTCCCTCCCTCTATCTTCCTTTCCATGCATTCATCTATTCATCCAACTAGGCCTTTCCTCCATTCATCCATCCTGCCTTCCAGGGAGCAAGTATTTAGTGAGGCCTTTCTTATGCCATTTTCTGCAATAGGCACAAGGGCTAAAGAGTCAGACAGAGTTTGGGGGACCCTCAAAAAACTATACATGGAATTACCATATAATCTAGAAAGTCTACTCCTAGGGATATACCCAAAATAAACTGGGAACAGGTATTCAGACAGATACCGGTATGTGAATGTTCAGAGCAGCACCATTCACAGTGGCCAAATAGTAGTGGTTGTACAACATTTTAAATGTATAAATACCACTTGAGTTGTATACTTAAACTGGTTGACTTTATGTTATATGAATTTCACCTCAATTAAAATAATAAGAGTCTTTTTCCATGCAACTGTTCACCACCCTCAATTTTCTCTCATTATTGGTTTAATAAGGGTTTTTTCTTCTTTTCTAGATTTTATTTTCCTAACCACTAGACCACAGGGATAATCAGGTGTTTTGTTGTTGTTTACCAGTCAGGCACAGCCTCTGCTTTGAAAAGCTCTCAGTCTTTAGGGAAAGGACTATGCACACACTTCATTACAACTCAGTGAGCTAAAGGGAGTAGTGGAAGTACCAAAAAGGCAAGGCAGAAACGCAATGAAGGGAAGGTGAGAAAAATTCTGCCTGGGGAAGCCCGTGAAGACTTCTCAGAGGAAGTCCTTTAAAAGAGAGAGCAGCAGACCAGGCATGGTGGCTCACGCCTGTAATCTCAGCACTTTTGGAAGCCAAGGTGGGTGGATTACTTGAGGTCAGGAGTTGGAGACCAGCCTGGCCAACATGGAGAAACTCTGTCTCTACTAAAAATACAAAAATTAGCTGAGGGTGGTGGCACGTGTCTGTAATCCCAGCTACTCAGGAGGCTGAGGTTGCGGTGAGCCGAGATCATACCACTACACTCAAGCCTGGGCGACAGAATGAGACTGTCTCAAAAAATAAAAAGGGAGCAGAAGAGAATTCAGACAGAAGGAAAAAGGTGTGCTGGGCTAGACAGGAAGCAGTGACATGAGTTCAGGATGCCCTAAGCCTGTCTAGTTCCCACCAGCCCTCTTGGAGTTATCCACAGCAGGAAAATCTCCGACCTGGGTCCCTCAGGCCCTCAAGAGGCTGTCAAGGAGATGCTCAGAAGCCAGTATCAAGGGGCCTATTGTAATTGTTCAGTAACTATTTCTCCAGCAGCTACTGTAGACCTGGCCCCATGCAGCCCAGAGCCAACAGTCCTCTTTATCTTTGCCCAGCCCAAGGAGGATGACTTCCCCAAGGGGGAATATTTGAGCCTGGCCTAGATGATGCGTCTACAAACCCAGGCTGCCAGCAAACCTCTGGAACGTGGGTAAGAAGCCTGGGGTAGCTTCTCCCTCAGCTCTCACAAGGAACTAGCCCTGCCAACACCTTGATCTTGGATTTCCACTCTCCAGAATTGTGAGACAGCACATTTCTGCAGTTGACCAAAGATGCTCCAGGTGTCAGGAGTCCTGTGAGACTAGCCTGGAAAATGAACTCCACTTCAGAAAACAGTGCACATTCTGTGGGCATAAACGCCTCACTCTGTTATATGAAGGCCATGGTACAGCCACCTTCTCTGAGTCTGTGATACCCGAATCCCATCTATAATCATCTCTGTGTTCTTGAGACAGGCAACTTTAATGGATCTAAAAGCAAGGTGCCTTGAAATCTAAGACATGAGCAGAGACTGGACCCAGATACTGAGGAAATTTAAGAAATACCCAGAAGATACAGAGGAGACAAGTTACTGAGTTCCACCTAAAAGGAAAACTTTACTAATGCCTGTGTCATATTAGGAAAGATCTTTTTCATTTTGAACTAGCAAAACTCTGGTACACCAACAAACAAGTTAAAAAATGGGACATATGGCCAGGCATGGTGTGGCTCATGCCTGTAATCCCAGCACTTTGGGAAGCTGAGGTGGGTGGATCACCTGAGGCCAGGAGTTAGAGACCAGCCTGGCCAACATGATGAAACCCCGTTTCTACTAAAAACACAAAAGATTAGCCGAGCGTAGTGGCAGATGCCTGTAATCCCAGCCACTTGGGAAACTGAGGCAGAAGACTCACATGAACCCAGGTGACAGAGGTTGCAGTGAGCTGAGAAAGCAGTTTGGCAATTCCTCCAGCTTGGGCAACAAGAGTGAAACTCTGCCAAAAAAAATTAAAAGGTGAGGGGCACATGTAAAATATTTTGAACCAGAAGTTTTAAAACATGAAGAATAAATAAACATCTGTTGTCTAAGCCATGCAGTCTGTGGTACCTTGTTAGAGCTGCCCTAGCAAACTAACACAGGTTCTGTATCTAAGTAAACAGCACAGCACCTGCCAGGCCCAGGACAAGGAACAGTGTGGTGTGTTTAGGAACAGCAGGTCATTGGATTTGGCTAAAAACTGGGGATGTGAAGATCATAAAGGACCCTGAATTCTCTGCCAAGAAAATGAGACTTTATCGTATCCATGGTGGGGAACCTCTGAAACACTCAGAGCATCAAAGCAAGGAAATGAAAGAGTCAACTCTGTCCTGCAGAATGCTTATTCCAAAATCAGCAAAGACTCCAAATGGACTGGGAGAGATTGAAAAGAAAGCCTCTTCTAGGGGAAGGCAGGTCAGTAGGGTGGAGGGAATAGAAGCTTTAATGAGGAGCAATTAAGAGGGGCACAGAGAAAGACAGTCTGCCTCATCTTGGAGATGCTTCCTTAGAAGCTTTTGGCATGCTCCTTCCCTTCTTGCGGGGGTGGGAGGGTGGAGGAAGATTTCGCTCTCTTTTTTCTTTCTTTCTTTCTTTTTTCTTGAGATGGAGTTTCACTCTTGTTACACAGGCTGGAGTGCAATGGCGCGATCTCGGCTCACCACAACCTCCGCCTCCTGGGTTCAGGCAATTCTCCTGCCTCAGCCTCCAGGAGTAGCTGGGATTACAGGCTCACGCCACCGTGCCCAGCTAATTTTTTGTATTTTTAGTAGAGATGGGGTTTCACCATGTTGAACAGGATGGTCTCGATCTCTTGACCTCGTGGTCCACCCGCCTCGGCCTCCCAAAGTGCTGGGATTACAGGTGTGAGCCACGGCGCCCAGCCTCTTTTTTCTTTTTTTAAAGACAGAGTCTCACTCTGTCTCTAGGCTGGAGTGCAGTGGTACAATCACAACTCACTGCAGCCTCCACCTCCTGGGCTCTAGTGATCCTCTTTCCTCAGCCTCCCAAAATGTTGAGATTACAGGCATGAACCACCATCCCCAGCCAGTGGAAGGTTTCTTGATCAGAAGGGCTGAGGCAGAAGGAAGGAAACAGACAGTAGCCCTTTTTTTTATTTGAATGACACTTGAGCATGGAAAAGTGGTTAAGAATACAGGCCCTGTGAAAGCAGTTTGGCAATTCCTCAACAAGTTACCATATGGCCCAGGTATACACCCAAAAGAACTGAAAGCAGAAACTCTAATGGATATTTGTACACCCAAGTTCATATCAGCATTATTAACTATAGCTGAAAGGTGGAAACAACCCAAGTGTCTGTCCATCAACAGATGCATGGATAAACAAAATGAGGTATACACATGCAGTGGAGTATTATTTAGCCTTAAAAAAGAAGAAAACTTTGACACATCCTACAACCTGGATGAACCTTGAAGACATTATGCTACGTGAAATAAGCTAGTCACAAAAGAGTATGATTCCCACTCATATGAGGTAGCTAGAGGAGACACATTCATAAACAGAGAAAGAAGAATGGGGATTGTGGGATGCTGCAGAGAGGGAGGAATGGGGAATTCGTGTTTAATAGGTATGAGGTTTCTGTTTGAGATGAAAAAATAGGTTCTGGAGATGGATAGTCGTGATGGTTGCATAGTAACATGAATGTAATTAATGCCACTGAACTATGCTCTTAAGACTGATTAAGGCCAGGCATGGTGCCTCACACCTGTAATCCTAGCACTTTGGGAGCGGAGGCGGGTGGATTACTTGAGGTCAGGAGTTTGAGACCAGTCTTGCCAACATGGCGAAATGCCATCTCTATTAAAAATATAAAAATTAGCTGGGCGTGGTGGTGAGCATTTGTAATCCCAGCTGCTTGGGAAGCTGAAGCAGGAGAATTGCTTGAACCTGGGAGGCAGAGGTTGCAGTAAACTGAGATCGCACCCAGCCTGGGTGACAGAGCGAGACCCTCTTTAAAAAAAAAAAGACGGGTAAAAATGGTAAATTTTATGTATGTCATGTATGTTTTAACACAATCAAAAAAAAAAAAAGAAACAATGTGAGCCTTGGAACAAGTTTTCTGCTTGAATCCTGGCTCTTCCATTTCGCAGCTGCGCTGCCTCATTAGTAACATGGAGACCTCAGTACCCACACCACAGTGACTGTACACATCACCTGATTGAGAGAGAAAAGAACAGCATCGGTCGCCAGGAGCCAGTGCATGCTCTGTCCGTGTTAGTTGATATTATTTTTCAAGAAAAGGGGTAAGGGCCTCTGGGAATAGTGATCATAGTGAAAACAAGTTGCTGCTTGTGTTCAGCCCTTTCCCATCTTGAGGAGACAGCTTTGTTCACCACGACTTTTTATTTTCTGTGTTTCTGATGCTTTGACATCTTGGAGCTTTCCTGATGCTGAGGGACTGCCCCTCCCAGGGTCGGCTAATTCCTAGAGCTGGTAAATGACTTGAGCATGCCTTCTGTGCACAAATTTTGCTCTCCAGAGCGCACACACCAACTGCCCCTCCACTGGGCTCTCATACCTGGGCCACTATGCACCTGTCCTCTGCCCCAGGGCCAAGTACCAGACAACGAAGGACAACCCTCTGACCTATCACCTACTGAAATTATTCACACTAGCCGATTCTAAGCCTGCTTATCCTGTTTCACCTATTCCTTCCTGCAAAAAAACAATCAAGACTCCTGTACCTGGCTGGGCGTGGTGGCTCATGCCTGTAATCCCAGCACTCCAGGAGGCCAAGACAGGAGGATCACTTGAGGCCAGGAGTTTGATACCAACCTGGACAATAGTGAGGCTCTGTCTCTACCAAAAAAAATTAGCCAGGCACGGTGGCATGCAGCTGTAATCTTAGTTACCCAGGAGGTGGAGGTGAGGGGATCACTTGAGCCCAGGAATTGGAGGCTGCAGTGAGCTATGATTGCACCACTGCACTCCAGCCTAAGCAAGCAAGACCCTGCCTCTCAATAAATATACAAATATATAAAAATAAAGTTTCCCATCCATGCTTCCCCTCACTCCCTCTACCTCCTGACTGGCCCTGGTGCTTCCCTATGTGGCCACGTTTGGCATGGCCCTCCTCTTGGGAACCATGAATAACAATCTTTTTAGTGGCTGTCATCTCCTGATCTCTTGGCTTCACCATACCTGGGTAATAATAAGACCTATATTTTTAAACAATGGTCCTTTCAATATACTCATGAAAGAGGCCAGGTGTAGTGGTTTATACCTCTAATCCCAGCACTTTGGGAGGCTGAAGTGGGCAGATGCTTGGGCTCAGGAGTTCAAGACAAGCCTGGGCAACATGGCAAAACCTTGTCTTTGCAAAAAGTACAAAAAATTAGTAGTCCCAGCTACTCGGGAAGCTGAGGTGGGAGGATCACTTGAGCCTGCAGGTTGAGGCTTGAGGCTTCAGTGACCCATGATCACACCACTGCACTCCAGGCTGAGTGAGGAAGGCAGAACCATTGATCACATTTGCTAAAGAACCAGAGACTCTGGAAAGTAAATGTTTGAGCAGAGCTGTTCCTTGAAGCTGGCCAGAGTACCCCATGACAGACCCCAGAGCCACATCGTGCAGCTCAGGAACAGAGCAGAGTCCCAGCCCACCATCTGTCTCTTATCCAGGACTGGCTCCAGAATTTGGGGGCCTCAGTAAATGATGAAAGGCAGGACCCCTGTTCAAAAATTATCACATGCTTCCAGATGTGACAGCAGTGCATTGAACTCAGTTGTGTGTCCTAGGCGAGGCCCCTGTGCCCCTGTTCTCCACCTTTCTCTTTGCAAGAGCCCCTTTATGAAACAGTCTCAGAGCTGAGGGAAGGACACAGAAGGGAGGACTCTGTTTTCTTGGGGAGCATGGAGTGACTCACCGGCTTCTGGTCCAGGCTCCCAAGGGACAGTAGGGGAGGCTAGAGGAGGTGAAACGCCTGCCGTCCCTGCAGCCTGGCTTGTCATGGTAGACGGGGGCCTGGAGGCAGCCTCCCTGGGTATGGAGTCGTTGCTGGTCACAGTAGGGACCGTGGGAGGGAGATAGCCCAGAGGCATGCCTGTGGAGAGGGGGGAAGGTGACTGCCACCCACACATCCCCTCCATCCCAGAGCTGGCACCCCCTCCTCCTGTGCCATCCTTCCTCAGTCCTCTCAGCTGCATGCAGAGATCTCTTCTTGCCCAATCTCCTCCCTAGACAAAGTCCAAGCTTTCCACCTCCCTGACCTGGGGAGGGGGTGTGTGAATGGGGGGCAAGAGAGAGCAGAGGGCATGGTAGCTTAGGAGTGACAGAGAAAGGGAGGGAACCTTGTAGAAAGAAGAAGACTGGCTTCCGCCGGGGACAGAAGGCAGGGCCAGCCAGGGCTGCCACAGGGCTGAGGCTGAACCTTGGCTGTTTCCATTTTGGGCTGGAGTGTTCTCAGCCATGGGGCCATCCTGTGTACTGCAGGATGTCGAGCAACACCCCTGGCATCCAACCCTGGATACCAGGAGCACCCCCGCCCCCAGCTATGACCATCAAAAATGTTTCCAGATACTGTCCAATGTCCCCTTGGGGGCAAAGCCACCCCCAGCTGAGAACCACTGGCGCAGAGCGAGGATTTAGAGGGAAATAAGATGGGGAGTGGAAAATTCAGAGGGCAGGAAGGGCACATAGGGACCCCCCAACTTGCCCCTCCACTCCAAGCACCACCACGCCCACCTCCCGGTCCTCCACCACAGCCCCCTCACCATCACACACAGCCCCGGCGTCCTCTCGGTGGTGACAGTCATGCTGGCCCCAGGGCCGAGCTGGGCAGAATCTCAAGGCCGTCTCGTTTCCCCGACACCGGAGGTCATCCAGGACGATGGGTCCAGCCCCCTCCCCAAAGAAGGCACCCCCAGGGGCAGCCAGCGCCCCCCCGCAGCCTAGCTCCCGGCAGGCCACAGCAGCGTCTCGCAGGTCCCAGGCATCGTCACACACCGACCCCCAGCGCCCTCCGTGCCAGACCTCCAGGCGGCCAGCGCAACCGTGGGGGCCATCAGCCAGGCGCAGCCGAGGTGCTGGGCCTGAAGAGTGGGAAAGGGATCACAGAGCCAGAAAACAAGGATGGATGAGCCAGGACTAAGTCATGCTCGGGCCAGGCTGCAACCCCAAGATGACTCTAGGAAACAGATATTCCATCTTCACTATGCAAATGAGGAAAAGGCTCCAAGACAGGAAGTCACTGGCCCAGAGTCCAACTCTGCTGCATCCCCCACATCCCTTGCCTCAGGGAAGGGGGCGGGGAGGGATCCTGGGAGCTCTGGCTCTGGTCCCCTGGATCCACCTCCCATGCCTGGCCCCCCAGGTCCTAGAGAGCTGGATTTCCAAATCTCAGCACCACTGGCACTGGGCATCCTCCTTTATCATGGGGCTGTTCTGTGCAGCACCCTCTACCCACCACATGCCAGTAGCCATCCCTCCCTGAGCTGCGACAACCAAAACGTCTCCAGAAATTGGCTGATGTCCTTTGGGGAGGAAGGGGTTGAAAAAGCCCTCACTCCTTCCCCAGTTGAGAATCACTAGTCTAGATATTAACCTCTTGCTGGCCTTCAGGTGCATAGGATACATTTCATTTTTTTGTTTTTGGGGAAGGGGATCTCACTATGTCACCCAGGCTGGAGTGCAATGGTGCAATCTTGTCTCACTACAATCTCAACCTCCTGGACCCAAGGGACGCTCCCCACATCAGCCTCTCTCAAGTAGCTGGGACAACAGGCACGTGCCACCATGCCCAGCTGGTTTTTTTTTATTTTATATTTTTTAGAGAAAGGTCTCACTCTGTTGCCCAGACTAGTCTTGAATTCCTGGCCTTGAGAAACCCTCCCAAAGCACTTGGGTTACAGGTGTGAGCCTGAAGCCATGCCTGGCTCTTAAGGTACATTTCTGTTAGGGTAAGGGTTGAGTCATCACTGGAGGATTGTGGCGTCCCTCGCTCTGTCACTGTTCTAGAGAGGAGAACAGAACTAAGGAGGAGCCTAACACACCTGTCTGCCTTTCTTCATCTGCAGACAGGGAAGAGGAGCGTCTCCCTCCCAGAGAGGCAATGAGATGCTGGCAAAGCTTCCGGCTTCACCAGATGCCTCAGTGGTTCATTCATTTCCTTTCTTGGCAACTTGGCCTTCTCTCTAGGGCCTCAACTTCAATGAGCTCTGCTCTGAAGGCCCCATTTCTGCCCCACATCTCATGCACTAGGCACACAAAGGTGCCATTCCCACCCTGCACAAGTTTTCTCTGCTCCTCACTCCCACTCTGACCTCTGTGTCCCGGTCTCCATCCCCACCACATCCCTATGGCCGACTGCAGTTGCACAGGTGTGGGAGACATGGGTTTCCACAGACCCAGAAGGGTCAGGAGCTGGGGCTGGGACTGACTGGGCACATGGATCTTGAGCCATTTGTGTCACCTCTCTGAGCCTCAGTCCCAGATCTGTGAAGAGAGGGATGAGGATCCTCCCCATCGGGGCTGTAGGAGGCTCAGAGCAGCCACAGGTGAAGTAGCACAGAGCCCAGCACACAGCAGGGACTCAGGTCAGCCTCTTTCTCTCCTCTCTTCCCCCTGGACATCCACCGAGGTCAGTGTTTTCTACCCCTCCTGGGCAGGCACCCAGCTTTGCCTGCAGCCCCTGTACTGTCCCCACACCGGCACAGATGAAATGCCAAGTGACTGCCCTCCGTCTGCCGGCCCCCTACAGTCAATGGACCAAGCAGTCCAGCAGGGCGGGCACTGGCCCTTTCTCCTGTGGTTTCCAGGCCCTGCCATGGTGGTGTGTAAACATTTGTGGAAGGAAAGAAAGGAAAGACAAAGGGAAAGAGAGGGAGGAAGGGAGGCAAGAAGGAGGGAGGGAGCCCCTGAGCTCTCACCCAACTCCTCCCCCACAGCCATCTGCTGGGTTCTATCCCAGGTCCAAGGTGGATGGGAGAAGGGAGGGACCCCGGGAGACAGCTAGACCCCGTGCTGAGGAAGTGTGTATGAGGTGAGGTAGAGGCTCACCCATGGGTGCCTCCACCCTGCCTCAGTCTCTCTCCATGCCCCCAAGTCACTGCCTACCAGCTCCCTTGAGGATGGGGGAGCAGAGGTTGGCCCACAGAGACAAGTGCTCTGGGAGAGGGTCCCCTGCCATGGGCAGCCAGTGGCAGAGGGCAGGAAGGGCTTCTTGCATTCCAGGACTTGGCTCAAGCCTGAGGCAGATATTCTTAGCTCCATTACTCCTTCAGGGAAACTGAGGCTTATACAAATGGTCACTGGCCTGGGCCCTGGGACAGGGATGAGTGGTAGCCCAAGCCTCAAGCCTGCTCCGCCTGCTCCTGGCAAGGAGAACAGCAGGAGCTGAGGAAGGAGGGCTGGAGAGCGTGGCGAGCAGAGAGCAAGCAAGCAGGAGCAGACCTGGAGCAGACCCTCTGCAGCTTCCTGGAGGGGAAAGAGGGAGCCGGGGCTCAGGCCCCAGCCCCAACATACCGGTGCAGACCAGCCCGGCATCCTCGCTGTGGTCACAGTTGCTTCGTCCCCAGGGGCTCCGGGGACAGTCTCGGAGGGCCTGCTCTCCTCCTCCACACCCCACGTCGTCCATCCACACTGGCCCTGCGCCAGGCCCAAATCTGGCACCACCAGGGGCAGCCAGCGCCCCCCCACAGCCCAGCTCCCGGCAGGCCACGGTGGCATCTCGCAGGTCCCAGCCGTCATCACATACGGTGCCCCAGCGCCCACCATGCCAGACTTCCAGGCGGCCGGCACACCTGTGGGGGCCAGAGACCAGGCGCAGCCGCTCTGTGGGGTGAACAGGGAGGGGACAGGTGGTTGGTGAGAAATTATTCAAACACCACTCCCTTGGTCTTCACCTGGGGAAACAGGCCTGAGGCAGCAGTGGCCTGAGATCTGCCTGCCAGCAGCCATTAAGGGTCGAGAGTCCACAACCTCAGTGGGCCAGGACACCTCCTGATAGGGCAGGAAGAGGGGACACCAGGCCTGGCTTTTAAATCCCAGGAGGGAGGAGGTAAACATTGGGATCGTTCCAGGACCTCAGCTAAGGAGAGGGCACCCGCAGGTCCTCAGTTTATCTGGGCCCCAGGCCTCACAGCATCCAGGTTTGGGGTCGGGGGAGCCTTCAGGGAGCTCACCTTGGCGGGGGGCTCCAGTTGTCAGCAGAGGGGCCCGAGTGGACTTGGCCTGCTTGGGCCGGGGGCTTTTCTTCCGGGAGGCGTTCTGGGGGTTCCCAGCTGGGCGGGGGGCTGGGAGGGGAGACAGCCAGGGGTCAGGAACTTCGCTCCTCATGCTTCCTCCCACGTGGGGGCTGGGCCTCCCACTCTGAGGGTCTGAAGTGACAGAGGACTCCCTGGGCTATGAAGGAGACAGGAGTAGGGGGACAATCTGTCCCCTGGGAGTTCTTAGTGCAGCAGTCCCTGTCCCCTCGGCGGACGCAGGAGGGTGCACTGAGCGGGGGCGGCACGGCAGTCCTCTGGGCTCACCGTGTGTCACTGGGGTCTCCTCTGTGCTGGGGCCCAGCTCCACCGACAGCCCTGGCCAGGGAGCCCCATCGAGGGGAGACGCTGAATCGTCCCTGGAGTTAGCGACACGCTGACCTGTGGGTGGGAGACAGAAGTGGTGAGGAGAGTAGGGTCAGAGGTCACTTGGTCCCTGGCAGAGGGAGTGAGACACCTGGCTCTGGAGGGGATGGGAGGCTGGGTGTCTCTGGACTGCTGCACACTCAGACTTGCTGGGGCTCAGGACTTGGGGTCCCCGGGTCATCTCCAAAGGAGCTGCCCCTGAAGGAGCAGCCAGGGTGCCCTCACCTGCGCAGACGACGCCCGCGTCCTCCTCGTGGGAGCAGATGTGGGCCTTCCAGCCCCGGTGGTGGCAGAGGCCCAGCTGCCCCTCGTAGCCCCGGCAAGCCAGCTCGCTGAGCCACACGGGCCCTGCGCCCTCCCCGAAGAAGGCGCCCCCAGGGGCGGCCAATGCCCCTCCGCAGCCCAGCTGCCGGCAGGCCACGGCGGCGTCACGCAGGTCCCAGCCGTCGTCGCACACGGTGCCCCAGCGCCCTCCATGCCAGACCTCCAGGCGGCCAGCGCACCCATGGGGGCCATCGGCCAGGCGCAGCCGATCTGAGGGGTGGAGGAATGGCTGTGGAGAGGAGGGGCATCCCTGGGGCCCCAGGGTCAGGGGGACCGTAGGGGCGGGGCCTGTCCTGCAGGTACTGTCAGTAGCTAGCAGCCCTACTCACTGACCTCTGGGCCAGGACTCCTGGATGCTCAGAGATTCACTCAGACACCTGGGGGATCCCAACGGGGGGCAGTGGCGAAGGTCATAGTGGAATTCAGGTGGGGGTGAGGCCAGGCCTAGATGGGCAGAAGGGGGAGGCCTGGCGCTGGGAGGGGGGCAGGTGGGAGGATTCTGGCACACTTACCAACAGCCTGGATCCCCACCAGTGCCGCTGTAAGGGAGGGTGGAGAGTGGGGCAGAGTGAGGGGCAGGCCGGGGATGTTCCTTTCTCCAGCACAGGCCCCTCATCTTGAATACCCCAACACACACACACACTCTCACTCTCTCTCTCTCTCTCTCTCTCTCTCTCTCTCTCTCTCTCTCTCTCTCTCTCTCCTCCCCCCCTCTTTACACCTCTGAACCAGGAACCCCATGGCTGGGAGGCAGGACTCTGGACAGAGGGCCTGGATGAGATGGGTCTCTCAGGCTGGTGGGTGGGGCTGCAGCTGCCTGCCCCTGAAGTCAGGACTAGGAACCATGGCTTTGGTCTTCCCACATGGTCTTGGCTAAAGGTCAGATGTCTAGGAGATCCCCTGCAGGGTCAGGGCTGGGGGCAGGCAGGGGGCAGATCCCTCAAGTTTCTGGGCTGGCAGAAGGCTGGACTGAGCAGGCAGGGAGCCTCAGAAGGGATGTCAGGGTACCCCAAGCACCAGGGACCAGTCCCGGAAGTTTGAGTCCTTAAACTGGATAAGCTAAGAGGTCAGAGCTGGGGGCCTAGGCCCCCTGAGTCCCCAAGGAGAAGGGATCACTCACCAAGGAGGCAGGCCAAGACCCTCATGTTTGCAGCCAGGGCAGGGGATGGGGTGAAAGGGGAAGGAGAACGGGAGAGGAGAGGAGGAGGCAGCTGGGGAGAGGGGGAGGGAGGGAGCGCCTGCCGGAGGCGCCCAGGCCCGAGGAGGAGCAGGCAGGGCTGCACGCTTTGCCAGGAAGAAGAAAGAGGCTGCAGGGAGGCGGCAGGGGACAGGGCGGGCTGGAGGGGGCTGGCCGGCGGCTGAGGCATTGGGGGAGGGGGGTGGCGGGCGGGAGGGAGGGTGTCCAACTGCAGACACCCACACGGGAGAAGATGACGGCCAGGCAGACTCCAGCCAGCGAAGTGCTGTGCTGAGATGCTTAGGGGGTGGCCGGCTGCAGGAAGGCGAAGGGCAGGGATTGTGCGTTGGGGGACAGTGTGAGCGGGAGGGGGCGCCCACCTGCTGCCTCCTCTCATCTGGTCAGGGAAATTCGGTGAGACCACTGCTCAGGTTGGGGGCCGGGCAGACCTGGGACTCTTGGTGCAGCAGCAAGATTTGCAGCCAGACACCAGGAGGGACTTCCCAGATGAGGAAGAGACTGAAAAAGCCGACCCTCCGGTCCTGCCCCTCACCGGTGGATCTGAATGTGAAGCCCCCTGTCCCCAGCTGAGGGAGGAGAGGTTGAACTTCACTGTCCCAGAGAGAGCTGGGGTAGGGAGATAAGCAACCCAAGGTCAAGGCTTGTGAGGGGGAGGGGCTACACACACACACACACACACACACACACCCCACTCCCTTCACACCAGGCAGCTGTGAGGCGGAAAAAATTCGGTAATGGGGAGTGTGACTCAGAAGGGCTGGCAGGGCCCAGGGCTGCCCCTGAGCTCAGTCTCCCGTTCTCCCAGTCCAGCACCACCCCCCAACAATTAATGTCAACTGGGGAAAGGAGGGGCCAGACCGAAGCGGGCGGGGGTGTCCGGAGACAGTCTGGAAAAGGCATCAGAGATGAGACAGGCACACAGCGGTTTCAGGCTTTATTAGCAAATGGTGTAGAAAACCAGACAGGTCTGGAAGGAGGGCCAGAGCTGCCGTCTCAGCTCTCCACCTTTCCAGAGAGGGGCCAGGCCCGGCAGCCCTGTGCACTGCGACCGCTAAGCAGTCAACCTGGTCCCCTCCAAGGACAGGCATCTAACCCACTCCGGGCCCAGGGAGGCCGAGTCACAAATCCTAACTCTGGGGCATATTCTGCTCGGTCTCCTCTCCCCCTCCCCAGATAGCTCTCCCAGGCCTGTGGCACAGACAGCACTGGCTTTGCAGACACATTGACCAAGGAGATTTCTCAGTGCAGATGGAGCTGAGGTAGGGGTTGGAGAGGCTGACCTCGAGACCAGAGAGGGAAAGGAGTCATTCCACTCTGAGAAGCTCAGACACTGCAGACTTCACACTGCCGGCTGGTGGGCGGAGGCCAGGCTCCTCCCCTCAGCAGGCCTCTGCTTCTGGGCCCTGGGTGGCTGAGGACACACTGAGGGAGTGGATGTACAAGTACCTGCACACAGTAGGTGCTCATCAGGTGCTGATGAGGAAGGAGGGCGCCCCTCCCTCCTTCCCTGCCCTGGCTGGCGGTCTGTAGCTTCACAGGTCTTTGCTGAACTCCCTCACCAGTGTGTAGCCTAGGCAACCCCAGCCGCCCTCAGCCTGGTAGCCGCAGCCCTCCAGCATCCCCGCCACCCCCCAGGTGGCCACAGCCACGGGGACCACGAGCCTAGCCCGGGTCTCCCCCATGCCCCCAGCCCAGGCCCTAGCCCGGGCCTCCGCAAAGGCCAACAGCCTCCTGCCCACTCCCCGGCGGCGGTGCCAGCGAGAGACAGAGAGGCGGGTGACCCGGGCCCCGTCCCCTGCATTGGTGCCAGGGGCCAGGGCCAGGACCCCACATACATCGCCAGAGCCCCGCACTGCCACCCAGGGGCCCCCCAAGCCACCCGGGGGAGGCAGTGAGCCCCATCGGGCCCGCAGGCCCAACTTCACAGCGGCCACAGCCAGGAACACCGGCAGGAGGAGGGCCAGGGCAAAGGAAGCCAGGACAAAGCGCAGGCCGCTGCTGGCTGCCGCCAGGAGGAGCAGAGCTGGTGGCCGTGTCAGGGCATGGAGGGCCACGCGGTTCTCCGTGTCCTTCACGCCAGCCTGTGGGCAGGAGGGGTGGCTCAGCCATCCAAAACACTAGGGCCTCCTGGACAGGAGAGGAGGGGTGGACCCTGCCTGGAGCGGGGTGGGGGCTCCCAAATGGGAGGGGAAGGCAGCATAGTGTGATGATCAGCAGTGTGGCACACTGGGTATGGAGTGAATGAATGAATGAATGATGGATGGCTGAGTCAATTAGGATTGTGGAGGCACCCAATTCAGTGGTGGTGCCACAGTGAGGTGCCAGGGAAGTAAGGACAGGGAGCATTGCCCAGGCTGGAGTGGAGGCTGGAGGGGACTGCTGGGCTAGGCTGGGACGCTGGACTGTGCTTTCAAGAGCTGGGGTCGGAGGCACAGAAATGGCTCTTGCGCTGGTGTGCAGGGCTGACTGTAGGTGGGAGACCAGGGAGGGCATCGGTGCTGGGGCCCCACTAGGGCCCAGGGGGTGAGCCCTCAGCTGCCACACCTGCTGTGGTTTTCAGCGGGAGCCAACTGAGGCTCAGGAGGAAAAGATCCCGCTCCAGGGGTCCAGGCTGGCTCAGGTGGATGGAAGGGAGTGGCTGAACCCACTTGCAATGCCCGGCTGCAGCCACTCCCTGGGGCCCTGCCTCTCACCTTCAGCATCTCCAGCACCAGGGGCTTCTCATCTTCCCTCATCTCCCGCACTGACAGGTGGCTGGAGGCCATGGCAGCCCCCAGACCCCCGCCCCCCAGAAGAGAGCTGGCGTCCTGTACCTGGTGAGAACACAAGTAGGTCGGCGTCAGGGGGGCACCTCTGTCCCCAAAGCCCCCCGCGGGGTGGGGAGCAGCAGCAGCAGCGCTTCCCAGATGAGGACACAGAACCCGCGGGGCCCATAGCGAGGGTCTCGGCAGGGCAGGCGCCCCCCACAATACTCAGCGACCTCGCTAGAGTCTCCCGGGATCTCCCCTCCCGCGAATTATTCAGCGATCTACCCCTAAATGCGCTGTGGACGCCAACACTGCAGCACGGGGCTCCCTCCAGGCACCCACAGGCCAGAGGACGGACCACGCTGGCTCCGCCCCGGCCCCCAGCGCTCCCTCCCCACAGTCGTCCCCGTCCCGCGCCACAAGAACGAGGACTCGCCAGCACCTGCGCGGGTCGCTTTGGTCCTTTGACCAGGCTCCCGGAGCGGGTCGGGAAGGGGTCGCCGGCGGAAGTGACGTCACCCGCGGGGGGGCGCGGCGCCTGCTCCCGGCCGTAGCAACCGTTGCTACGCTCCCCGGAGCGCGGGCGGGGGGAGCCGAACAGTGACCCTGCGGAGGGCCGGGAGGTGACCTCTCCTACCAGCGGGAAAGGGGACCTGGGGAAACACGGGAGCGGGTGCCCGCAGGAGACTGGCGGTGGGCGGGCACCAGCGCGGGTCCCCGCCCCACGTGCCCTTGTTGCCGAGCAACCTGAGCGCAGGCGGCGATGCCAGCGGATGGATTCTCTGCGGTGCCGGGGCCTTCGCGGGAGGAGCGGGCCGCGCTCGCATCCTCCAGCCCAGCGGCACCCGACCCCCCTATTCCACCCACGGGGCGCCCAGGCAGGCAGGGCCCTCCCGCCTAAAGATCCCCTTTTCCCAAATGAGGGGGTAGCGGGGCTACTCACAGTCAACAAGTGGCACTAGCTGGACTCTGATGTCACCACCTCCCCGCTGTGGTGACCCCTGCGTCCTTTTTGGTTTCAGAACAGGGAAACTGAGCCCCACATGGTGGCTGGCCGCAGGACGCAAAAGTTAAGACTACACCCTCCCAGGCGGGGGCTATGACCATGACTTTGCCCCCTTCCCTCCCCCCAGGAAAACAAAACACAGGCGGGGAGACTCGGGTCTTTATTAGCAAGCCCAGCCTGCAGCGCCCAGCCGCGCCCCGCCCCGGCCCGGGCCTGCAGTGAGTCGGGGTCTCTGTGTAGGGCGGGAGAACCACTGGCTCTCCTCAAAACGTGTGCACTAGCTGGACTGCGGGTAGGGTCTGCACAATCTGGATGGAGGGCAGGCCCTGCGGGGTCATGACACCAGGCCCAGCTCCCGCGGGGACCACTTGTACCATCTGGGAGGCTGGAGCCGCGGGGAGCGCCGCGGGAGCCGAGGCTGGGCCGGACGGCGGTGGGGCCAGGAGCTGCAGCGTTGCGGCGCCTCCTGCGGTGCTGCTGCTGTCCAGTAGCTCAGTGGCCGGGGCGCTGCGGATGATGAGGAGTTTCTGCCCCGGTGGGCCGGTGGCCGGCGGCTCGGTCAGCCCAGGGGCAAGGGTTTCTACCTCCTGTACGCAGAGCCTGGTCTGCTCGCCATCCGCCCCGCTCAGCACCAGCACGCTCTGCAAGCCCTCGTCCGTCTGCAGGGTCTCAAAGAGGACATCCTGGACCACACCGGTGCCGGCCTCAGCATCCCCCGCCTCCCCGGGGCCCGGGCCCGTGAGCAACTCCTCAGCTGCCCCACTCTGAACCACCAGCAGGTTGGGCGCCTCAGCAGCCACAGCTCCTCCACTGGAATTGGGGAGCTGGCCGGCCACGGGCTGGAGCTGGACTGTGGTCACCTCCTGTGCCGGTTGGAGCTGGACTGTGGTCACTTCCTGTGCCGGCTGCAGCTGGACCGTGGTCACTTCCTGTGCCGGCTGCAGCTGGACCGTGGTCACTTCGGAGGCTGGCCGGAGTGGCTGGAGCTGCACCCCACTCATTTCCTGTGGCCCTGCCTCCCCGCCACCTACATTCTGCAGAACGATGAGGCTCTGCCCTCCCCCGCTGGCCCCAGTGCTGGCCGCTCCCTGAACCCCCAGACCCCCAGGGCCTGGCAGCCAGACAACTCCCGCCCCCTGACCTGCCTTCCCCACTGCTGGCGGCCCCTGCCTTGCACGGCCGCCCCCCACCCCAGCACTGGGGGAGGGCAGCAGGATGAGCTTGGGCGGTACGGGAGGGGGCGGAGGAGCAGGGGGCTGCACGCTGCTGGGGATCAGCTGGAGGCCCTGGGCAGTCTGCACCAGGAGAAACGTCTGAGAGTTGGGTGCCGCTGGGCCCAAGGTCGGGGCCTGGGCCGTGCCTCCCGCCACCTCTAGAGAGAGCGTGGCCTGCAGGTGAGGCAGGACGTGGACATCTTGGGTGGCTGGCGGGGCCGGGGCGGCGGCCAGCGGGGCAGGGGGCTGGGGACCGGCGGCGGGGGCTGTGGTGCTGGGAGCCGTGTTGGCCGGGGCGTGCGTCCTCAGGTGCCGCTGCAGATAGGCGGCCATAACGAAGCCACGTCCGCAGATGGGGCAGGTGAAGGGGCGCTCGGCCGAGTGCGTGCGCTGGTGCAGCAGCAAGTTGGAGGAGTGGGTGAAGGTCTTAGGGCAGAGCGGGCAGCGGAAGGGCCGCTCGCCGGTGTGCACACGCTGGTGCTGCCGCAAGTTGGAGGTCTGTGCGAAGCTCTTGCCACAGACGCTACAGGTGTGGGGCCTCTCCCCGGTGTGCACGTGGCGGTGGCGCCGCAGGCACGACGTGTTGCGGAAGGCCTTGCCGCATTCCCCGCAGGCGTAGGGCCGCTCGCCAGAGTGCAGCCGCAGGTGGTACTGGTAGTGGGACGACCATTTGAAGGTGAGGCCGCACTGGCCGCAGGTGAAGGCCCGCAGGCCGGTGTGCACACGCTGGTGGATGGCCAGCAGGGAGGAGCGCTTGAAGGCCTTGCCGCACTCGCCGCACTGGTAGGGCCGCTCGCCGGTGTGGTCCCGCAGGTGGTAGCGCAGCCCCGACGAGCCCTTGAAGGCCTTGCCGCACTCAGCACACTTGTAGGGCCGCTCTGCAGAAGCCGGGGCGGGAGGGGGTGGCAGCGGGGCTGAGGCGGCGGGCGCCAGCGGTTCCTGGGGGCAGGTGACCTCGGCAGCCTCAGCCTGCGGGGGCGGGCGCCCGGCCGCTGCCTCTTCCACGTGGCACTGCTGATGCGCCAGGAGGCTGGCCAGCTGCGGAAATGAGCCGTCGCAGCTGCCGCAGCGGAACGCCTGCCCGCCGGCAGCCCCGTGGGTGTGCTGGTGGCGCGAGAGCCCGGCCACCGTCCGGAAGGACTTGCCACAGGGCAGACAGGCAAAACCAGGGGCAGGGGCAGGGGCGGCGGCGGCGGCGGCAGGCGGGGGCTGCGACAGAGGGGACGGTAGCGGGTCGGCACTGGGCGCCTCGGCGGGTGCGTCCTGGGGCTGGGGCACCGCCTCGGGCCCGGGACACGGCTGGTGCTCCACGAGCAGCTCCTCGCTGCTGAATCCCTGCTCGCAGCCGTCGCAGCGGTACACCAGCTCCACCGTGGTCTCCGCCGCCGCCAAAAAGAGCTCGGGTACCACGGGCGGGGGCGGGGGCGGGGGCGGCGGGGCGGGAGGCGCGGGCGGGCTGTGGGGCTGGAGATGCCGCTGCAGGTAGGCGTCGCACACGAAGACCTTGCTGCCGCTGGGCTCCTGGGGCTGGGGGTGCGGGGCCGCGGGGGCGGGGCCCGGGGTGGGGGCGGGGCCCGGGGCGGGAGTGGGGGAGGCGCTGGGGGCGGCGCCGTGGGTGCGCTGGTGCAGCAGCAAGTTGGAGGAGTGGGTGAAGGTCTTGGGGCACAGCGGGCAGCGGAAGGGCCGCTCGCCCGTGTGCACGCGCTGGTGCTGCCGCAGGTTGGTGCTCTGCGTGAAGCTCTTGCCGCAGACGCCGCAGGTGTAGGGCCGCTCGCCGGTGTGCACGTGGCGGTGGCGCCGCAGGCTGGATGAGTTCTTGAAGGCCTTGGGGCAGTCCGGGCAGGGGTAGGGCCGCTCGCCTGTATGCTGTCTTAGGTGATACTGGTAGTGGGATGACCACTTGAAGGCCAGGCCACACTGGCCGCAGATGAAGGCCCGCAGGCCGGTGTGCACGCTGCGGTGGATCTGCAGCAGGGAGGAGCGCTTGAAGGCCTTGGGGCAGTCGGGGCACTGGTAGGGCCGCTCGCCGGTGTGGCCTCGCTGGTGGTAGAGCAGGGCCGAGGAGCCCTTGAAGGCCTTGGGGCAGTCTGGGCACTTGTAGGGCCGCTCGCCTGTGTGCGTGCGCTGGTGGTGCAGGAGCCGGGAGGACCACCGGAATGACTTGCCGCACTCCCCGCACTCATACTGGGCCGCTGGGGCCGCAGGGCCTGGCTTCTCCGCGGTCCCCTCCGCAGTAGAGGCCGGCGCCATGTCCGCGTGTGAGCCCACCATCACACCTGGGGGAGGGGTTCCGCGTCAGGGGCTTGCCCAGCACTGGACCGTCTCAACACCAAACCCACACACTGGCCAGGTCACCCACTTTGCAAGGGACTTTCCTTAGGATCAGGGTCTCCAATGGTCCAAGTTTGCTTGGGACTTGAGCAGGTGCCAGTGATACTGGACTTTCAGAGCTGAAATGGAAACTCCTCAGCAAACTGGGACAAGGTGATCACCCTCCTTAGGAAGCTGGCCAAGTCTAAGAAGGCTGAGCCCCACCTTCAAGACAGCAGGACTCTGCTCGCTCCCTCTAAACACAGGCAGGGTCCCTGAAGAAGACACACAGAGGGGCTCTCCTAGCTTCAGTCCGTGTGCTCTCCCTCTAGACTTCACCCCGCACCTGGCTTCAACACGCCTCCCACTGCCACACCCGAAGCCTCTTCATACTAACTAAAGCCTCCTTGTGGCACCAGGCATGGGGGCTCACGCCTGAAATCCCAACACTTTAAGAGGCCGAGGCAGGTGGATCACCTGAGGTCAGGAGTTTGAGACCAGCCTGTCCAACATGGTGAAACCCCATCTCTACTAAAACTACAAAAATTAGCTGAGCATGCTGGTAGGCACCTGTAATCCCAGCTACTCTGGAGGCTGAGGCAGGAGAATCGCTTGAACACAGGAGGTGGAGGCGGCAGTGAGCTGAGCTCGCACTCCAGCCTGGGTGACAGAGCAAGACTGTCTCAAAAAAGTAAAAAAGTGTCCTCATGGTCTGCGCCTGGAACAATCTACTTCCCACCACCACAAAGCCTTCTAGGTCACTCCCGCTCGGTGCTTCAATTCCCCAAATCCTTAGGCTCCAGCCCATCTACCATCCACGCCACCCTGACTGCTTCAGCCAACCCCCATCCTCACTCCTGCCTGACCCTGTACAGACGCTGCCAGCGGCCATGACAGGCACCCCTTGCCTGGCCTCAGTCTCCCTTTGCATTGAAGCCCAGTGAGACTGCAGCCCCCTCCCCGGCTCACACTACACCTCTCCAATCCGTGCACTCTCCAGGTGACTACTTGCCAGGAGCTTCCTCCTGAAACCTCCAGCCCCTCCTCTCCCCTCCTGTTCTTGGCAGGCAATCCTGTCCTTGATCATGCCTCTGTGAAAATAAAAGCAATCAGAAGCGAAGGTTCTCACATTCTGACCACGATACCGGTGGTTCTCAAATGGGACAAACTGTGCCTCCTACCCGGGGGACATCTGGCAATGCCTGGAGGCATTTGGGTTGTCTGTTAACGAGAGAGGCAAGTGCTCCTGGCATCTAGTGGGTGGAGGCCAGAGACGCTGCTCAACACCCTACAATTCATGGGACGACCCTACAGCCGAAAACGATCCCATCCACGAGCTCAACAGTGTGAGGTTCAGAAGGCCTGTGCTATCCTTCCCCACACGCCTGACCTGGTGCTAGTGGACCGTGCCTTCCCACCCACATCCTCCACTTTTCCTCCTCTCCTGGATGGTTCCCATCAACAGAACCAACAATCTGCATCTCCCATCTTTAAAAACCACTTACCCATCCATCTGCGAACTCGTTTCTCCATCCCTTCACAGCAGAGCAGCTTGTGTCAACTCACTCCTTCCCAGCTCAAACCCCTTCAGTCCCACACTGGTTCCCCCACTCCACCGTGGCTTCGGTGGCTCGTGGCCCACAATGGCTTGTCACTGGGTCCGTGGCCTACCTCCCCCTGGCTTCTAGGATACCTCACTCCCTAGCTGTCCTCCCTCACCTGGCACCCCATCCCAGCCCCAGCCGGGTTCCTTCTCAACTCCCTGACCTCTCCATGTGGGAGCATCCAGGGATCTGGCCCTCCTTGGTCCTCTTCTGTCTGTCTTCTCTCCCTGGGAGCCCCTACCCACTCTCAGGACTCCACCGTCTATGAACAATGACTCCAGGCCCCCAGCTCTATGAGACCTATCCTCTGAATGCCACGCCACCTGCTAGGCTGTACCATTTGACGCCTCACAGACCCTCAAACTTAACGTGCCGCAAATCGAACTATGGTTTTTTTGCTCCTTGCTCCCAACTTCGACTCCACCCATAGCTTCTTCATCTCTGAACACGGCAACTGTCCTCCTCCTCTCTATCATCCGTCAGCAGAGTCTCCTTCCAGCCAGAACTATCCAGGATCTGGCCACTTCCCCAGCCCTCCACCTTGATCTCTCTCTGTGGTGCGGCACCACCGTCTCTCTCCCAGGTAACTGCAACAGCCTCCCCACAGACCTCCGTGTTTCCACCCGTGCCCTGCCCACCCATCTGTTCCCAACACACAAGCTGAAGCGAACCCATCAACAGGGAGGGTAGGGTGTTGCATTCCTGTGCTCAGACTCTGCCACAGACTCTGGTCTTGAAGCCTGCCCACTTCCCACAGCCTTCAGCCTGTCCACTCCCTCACTTGTCCTCCTGCTGTCCTCACTGGCCACCTGCCCCCGGTCACTCTGGTCACCCAGGCTGGCCAGGCAAGCCTGCTCCCACCTCAGGGCACCTGCCTAGAACCGCCCCTCCCTTTCCACCTGCACTGCTCTCTCTTTCACCTCCAAGTCTTCGCTGAAGTCCCCTCTGCGAGAGCTTCCCTGACACCCTATTTACATCTACAATCCCTTCCAACTCCCTGTGCCCTTTTCCTGCCATCGTTTTTTACCCACAGCGTGGATCACCTTCTAATGGACTATACGACCAGTGACGCTCAGCCTCAGCAGTGCTGAGATTTGGGGCCAGGCCATTCTTTGTTGAGGGCGGTCCTGTGCACTGTAGAGTGTTTAACAGCATCCCTGGCATCAACCCACTGGATGCCAGACCGACACTGGCCTGTGAAGCCCTCCGCTACACTGTCCACAAAGATCACTCCTGCACCTCCACGTCTTTGCCGCTATGTCACCCCAGGGGAGCGCCGAGAACCGCTACTATATAAGCAGTGTGCTCTCTGTCTCACTCTGTCTACCCATGCTAGGATGTCAGCGCCGTGAAAACAGGGGTTTCTATCTGTTCCACTGTGGTATCCCATCCCAGCGCCTACAATAATGTCTGCAGAGTGTGTGCTCAGCAAACACGTTTTGAATGAATGAAGGCTTGGGCATCTCGTTTGGACAAGCTATAAGAACTTCCTTGTCTTTTTTGGAGACAGGGTCTCACTCTGTCATCAAGGTTGGAGGCAGTGGTGTGATCTCAGCTCACTGCAACCTCCATCTCCCGGGTTCAAGCGATTATCCTGCCTCAGCCTCCTGAGTGGCTGGGACTACAGGTGCACGTCGCCACGCCCAGCTAATTTGTGTATTTTTAGTAGAGACGGAGTTTCACCGTGTTGCCCGGGCTGGTCTTGAACTACTGGCCTCAAGTGATCCTCCCGCCTCGGCCTCCCAAAGTGCTGGGGTTACAGGCGTGAGCCACCACGCCCAGCCAAGAACTTCCTTTTTAAAAGATGAGTGTACCCTGTAATATGTAAGCAAGTCCTTTTAAGAACCTACTGATCCTAAGAAGCTGCACGTGCCTTTAAGAAGGCCGAGCATCGCCTTAAGACATCGGTGCTCCGTAAGAGCGGGGTCCCATTTAGCTAGAGGGCACCCGCTTTAAAAGGCCGCGCCACACCCTTTCCGCAGGCTGGACTTCCCCTTTAAGGGGATGCTGCCACCGCAGACCCATCTCAACCTTTGTCGAGCTAAAAACTAGGGATCGCTTTGAAGCAACCAGGTCTCAGGAGTTTTTTCTTCATTGTCTGGGTAACTGTCACTGGCCTTTAATAAGATAACCAATTTTTAGAAAGAAAAAGGTTTTGAACTCTAAAAGCTTTTGCAAAAATGCAAAGCCTGACCCACCCTCTCAATGCAACCCCTTGCCCTTTAAGAGGGCGGAGCCAACCCAGGGGGCAACAGTCGGCGGTGAAATAGCGACCTCCCCTTTAAGGCACCCCTTCCGGTTCCACGCTCCCACCCGCCCAACGTCTCCGCCCTCCGGTCCCTCCCCCCACCCCCACCCCTCCGGTCTCTCACCTGCGGCCCCAATCGAGGGAACGAGAGTGGGAGCCCCAGGACCTTCCCGCGGGGGCCGACGGGAAGGTGGGGCCCCGGCAGCGGCGGTGCAGCTGTGGGGGCCGGGGAGGGGGGCGGGGGCGTACTCCCTCCCAACGGCCCCCGGCGCGAGGCACCCAACCTTTATCGGCGGCCTCTCGCGCACACAAACCCCGACGTCGCCTCGGCGCGTCATGACGCACATGCGCCGCGTTCCCGCCCCCGGATCCTCCCATTGGCTGCCTGAGGCGTCGCAGCGCTCCGCGCAGGCAGCGTGCGGCATCCTGGGACTTGTAGTTCTCCCAGTTGTGGTCCCGGACTCCAACTGTCAGGTCCTGGGGGCCGAGGCCCCGGTGAGCCCAAGACCGGGTACGGCCAACTCGAGACGCGGGGTCGGACGTTCCCTTTTATTAGTCCCGATTCCCGCTCATCTACAGAAAAATCCTTCCATGCAGCATGGTTGTACAAAAACCCCTCCCATGAAGCCGTCCCGCCCCCAGGGTGTAATCGCTACTGCGGTAAACCAAGGCCTGGAGCGCTTTCCGCCCCTCAGCAGAGCCCCGTGCTCGGGGCTTTGGGACGTGTGCTTCGTACACGCTCGTGCAGACCCTGCAGAAACCTGGTTCCTGCTGGGCGAAGGTCTGTTCAGGGCGCCTGGAATCCAGAAACTCCTTATGGGGCCCAGGGTTTTAGTGGGAGATGGAGCTGCTCCAGAGTCCCTTTCCATGCTCAACCCCCGACCAACCCAGCATTTCACCCACACTGGCTTTTCTGAGGGTCATTCACTTCACGCACTTTCTGAACCAGAGCACTAGTGCCATTTGGGATGGATTCATTGCCGTGGGGACTGTCCTGCGCACTGTAGGGTGGTGAGCAGCATCCCTGCCCCCCACCCACTAGATGCGGATAGTATCCCCAAGCCCCGCTCCACACAGCCCTTAAGAGAGATCAGAATATCTCCAGGTGGCAGGGCACCGTGGCTCACGCTCACGCCTGTAATCCCAACACTTTGGGAGGCCGAGGTGGGCGGATCACTTGAGGTCAAGAGTTCGAGACCTGCCTGGCCAACATGGTGAAAGCCCGTCTCTACTAAAAATACAAAAATTAGTCGGGTGTGGTGACAGGCGCCTGTAATCCCAGCTACTCGGGAGGTGAAGGCAGGAGAATCACTCGAGTCCAGGAGGTGGAGTTTGCAGTGAGCCAAGATCACACCACTGCACTCCAGCCTGGGCAACAGAGTAATACTCCGTGTCAAAAAAACAGAGTATCTGCAGACATTACCAGATGTTCACTAGTCGAGAGCCACTGCTCAGAGACAGTCCCCTTGGGCTGAAGGCCATTCTGCACGCTGTTTCTCAGGCCAGAAGGCCCTTCTGCCCTTAACCCTTCCCTGCCCAGCAAGATCCTGCTGGAAAGCCTCCCGTGCTAGGTGGAGTCCCTCTTACATGCTTTGCGACATCTATGTCCCATGACGGCTGGGACCTTTCGTGTCTTTGCTGCCCTATTCCAAACAAGCATGGGCCCTGATCGAGAAGCAGACTGTACTTATTTGTTGAATGAGTGGATTTTTCCAGCCTCCCCTGCAGTTTCCCCAAGTCTACAAGCAGGCTGGAACTCAGGGCTGATATGCACTGATATGGACCCACCCCCGTCTTACAGGGTCTTGGCGTTGATGTCTCTGTGCATTCATGCATGTAAAACCCTTTCCAGCTCAGCTGAAACATTCCTTTCGTGTCAGCATTAACCACACAAAGCGGGTGCCAAGCCAGGTGGGGACACCAACGTGCAATGCGCTGCCAAGAGGGGCACAGAGCCCACTGCCATCCCCCTTGCCTCAGGCCAGTTGGGTCTCTGTGATAGTGAAATGGGCCCTCAGCTCAGCCCCCTGATTTACCTACCCACCTAGAGGCATTACAAAAGGGATTGGACAGCCACCCTGGGCAACATAGCAAGACCTCATCTCTACAAAAAATTAGCTTCATGTGGCGGTGCATGCCTGTAGTCCCAGCTACTCAGTCAGCTGAGGCGAGAGGATCACTTGAGCCTGGGAGGTTGAGGCTGCAGTGAACTGACATTGTACCACTGAACTCCAGTCTAGGCACTAGAGCAATACCCTCTCAAAAAAGAGAGAGGCATGGCTAAGACTGGCTCTTCCTCTCCTTAGCATTCCCCACTTTGCAGCCGGAAGGTGAACAAAGGTTTTGAAGTCAATGGCCTTGGGCAACCTGCTGTCCCTAAAAAGGTGATGTGGATTCAACAGGTTTGTTTTTAGAACAGCCTAGCCCCGCCTTGGTGCCAGTAATGGGAGGAGACTCAGGCCAGCCCTGTGTCCAGCACTTTCCAGGCCAAGGCGGAGTCTCAGGGACCCAGATGAGGAGGTGGTGTTGCGTCCCCAGCCCTGGATTGTCTGTGTAGCCCTTCAAGGGATGTCACTGGGTCCTTCATGTGGACAAGTAAACAGAATCAAAGAGCCAAAGACATGGATAAGATTACAGAGAATCCTCCTCTGCAGCTGTTCCAGGCCCAGCAGCTCTGACCCACAGTCCCAGCCAGGGCTCCAGCCCAGGTGCTGCCCTGGGAGCTGGGTCATAGCAATGTGAAGAGGGGAAAGCCAATGAAAAACTCACAGGTCCTGGCCCAGCACGGTGGCTCACGCCTGCAATCCCAACACTTTGGGAGGCCGAGGAGGGGAGATCACCTGAGGTTGGGAGTTCAAGACCAACCTGATCAATGTGGAGAAACCCCATCTCTACTAAAAATACAAAATTAGCCAGGCATGGTGGCACACGCCTGTAATCCCAGCTACTCTCTGCTGAGGTAGAATTGCTTGAACCCGGGAGGCAGAGGGTTGCAGTGAGCTGAGATGGCACCATTGCACTCTTGCCTAGGCAACAAGAGCGAAACTCCATCTCAAAAAAAAAACACCTCACCGTCCCAGTGAGCTCACAAAACTTCCCGGGGCGTGCAGTGGTAATGAAGAAGACAGAGGCTACCCGCCGTGCCATGCTGTGGGGAAAAGCCAAGCAGAGGAGGTAGCTCTGGGTCAGCAGGAGGACCTCCAGAGCCTCAAATGCAGAACCAAGCAGATGCCCCAGTGCACACCCCTGCAGGCCCCAGACGTTTCTGTTTCTGGCCAGCAACACCCCACGGCAGGTGTTTGGGGGGCATGGTTCCCCCCCATCCCAACTAGATCAGGCTCCCTGTCTAGCCTCAGACCCTCTGAGCCAGGCAGGTAAACCATTCAGCCTCTATAGGTACCCACCCCTTCCTGGGGACTGGGCTGTCACTCCCGCCCAGAGACCCTGCACGCATTTGGGGGATTCTTCTCCATCCACCCGATCCCAGGAGGATCAGCCAAAGGCTTAAGAAACAGCCTGCCACCCCCCTTCCTTCTGTCTCCAGAGAGTGGGGTCAGGGACTGGATTCCCAGGGCCAGAGATGAAAAATCAAACATCCTTTTTCAAAAAAGTTGAGTAAGGAGAGCCGAGATGCATGTTAAGCCAAAGACGGAGGGGATGGACAAAGGGAGTTGCCGGTTGTTGGCTGTGTCCAGGGACAGGGGACCCAGGGGGCAGGCCCATGCCTCCCACAGGCTTAGGATGCTCCCTTGTTTTTTAATTTCATTTTGTTTTGTTTTGAAACAGAGTCTCACTCTATTGCCCAGGCTGGAGTGCAATGGCAGGATCTTGGCTCACGGCAACTTCCGTCTCCTGGGTTCAAGCAATTCTCCCTCCTCAGCCTCCTGAGTAGCTGAGATTACAGGCATTTGCCACCATGCCTGCAAATTTTTGAGTCTTTAGTAGAGAAAGGGTTTCACCATGTTGGTCAGGCTGGTCTTGAACTCCTGACCTCAGGTGATCCACCCACCTCGGCCTCCTAAGGTATTCAGATTACAGGTTTGAGCCACTGCACCTGGCCAGGATGCTTCCTTCTAATGAACTCATACCAGAATCTACTCCATCAGCTCCTGGTTCTCAGGCTCTCTGACTACACCACTGGCTTTTCTGGTTCTTCAGTCTGCAGAGAGCAAACATGGGGCTTCTTGGCCTTTGTAATCATGTGAACCAATACCTTCTAATCAGTCTCTCTCTAGAGAGATATATCTATATTGTTGTAGCTATTGACATCTATTGCTATCCACATAGATCAATCTATGGAGAAATGGATCTATAGGTTGATTGATGGATGGATAGATAGATAGACATAGCCTATGGATTCTGTTTCTTTGGAGAACCCTGACTAATACAGTTACATTACCCTGGGTGGATCAGATCTAGTCAGTAAAGCTCTTTAAGGCTGGACCTAGAGATCAAAGATGTGAAACACAGAGATTCTCCTGCTGGCCCTGAGCACAGGCTCCATGCTTCTTCAGAGGCAAGGAAATGAATTCTGCTCTGTCAACTCGGGAGCAGACCCCCAGCCTCACATGAGAGCACAGCCCTGGCCCACTTGAGGATTGCAGTGACCCCGACCACAGGACCCAGATAAACCACGGTGCTGGACTCCTGGCCCATGGAACTGTGAGATAATGAATGTATGTTGTTTAATCCCAATGCGTTAGTGGCTATTTCTTACATAGCATAGATAACGAATGCACTCATTATATTATAAGAGTCTGCTGGTGTAAGGTCTTTTAGGCTCACTGCACCATGGACTACGCCATGGTAACCTCTGTGACCTGCACGTACACTCCGGATGAGTTCCTGGAACTAGAAAGTCTGAGGTAAGTGGAAGACCACAAAAAGAAGAACGATCAACCGCTGGGGCACCTAATCAACTTTGAGATATTCTTCCATTGTTCTTTATTCCTGCCTCAACTGATAAGGCAACTGGACTTGGTAACCAACCTTGGTCAACCTCCTGATTCTAGACCCTACAACCCCCTCCCAGCTTGCAAAAGCCACCCTGAACTGTAACTTCTGTAACTTTCCACCGCCTATGAAACCAATTCCTATCCCACCACCCTCCTCCGCTGACTCTCTTTTCAAACGCAGCCTGCCCCACCCGGGTGAATAAACAGCCACGTTACTCACACAAAGCCTGTTTGGGGCGGGGGGTTTCTTCATTCAGAGCATGTGTTTAACAGCTAGGACCCCGATAACGAAGTTCCACAGACTGAGTGGCCCCAACAGCAGAAACATATTTTCTCCTGGTTCTGGATATGGAGGTCCGCTGTCAAGGTGTCAGCAGGGCGGCCTTCCCCTGAGGCCTCTCTCCTGGCTGGCCGATGGCTGTCCTCCTCGTGTGGCCTCCAGGGTGCTCCCTCTGTGCCTGTCTCTGTCCTAGTCTCTTCTGTAAGGACATCAGTCAGATCGCATTAGGGCTCCCCCTAGTGACTTTAACTTAATTGCCTCTTTAAACACTTTCTCCTGGTACCCTCCACTCCAGACCTTGGGAGTTACAACTTTGGCGTCTGAATCTGGGGGGACACATTCAGCCACGGCCCACCTTCTCTCAGAAGAGTTGTGAACCAAACCCCACAGGGTTAGCCCCTCTGCATCTGGGTTGGGGACACCAGGGTGATACATTGTGACTCTGACATCTGTATATTTTTATTATAAATTTTAAGGGGGCCGGGTGCAGTGGCTCATGCCCGTAATCTCAGCACTTTGGGAGGCCAAGGCAGGAAGTTCACTTGAGGTCAGGAATTTGAGACCGGCCTGGCCAACATGGTGAAACCGTTTATTTAATTAAAAAAATTTTTTTAAAAACAGAGATGGGGTTTCACCATGTTGGCCAGGATGGTCTCGATCTCTTGACCTCGTGATCCACCCGCCTCAGCCTCCCAAAATGCCAGGATTACAGGCGTGAGCCACTGCACCCAGCTTTTTTTTTTTTTTAAACGAAACAGGTCTAATTGTAGAAACCCAGTTTCTACTAAAAATATAAAAATTAGCTGGGCATGGTGGTGCATGCCTGTAATTCCAGCTACTTGGGAGGCTGAGGGAGGAGAATCTCTTGAACCCAGGAGGCAGAAGTTGCAGTGAGCCGAGATCACACCACTGCACTCCAGCCTTGGTGGGTGACAGGGCAAGACTGTCTCAAAAAAAAAAAAAAAAGGGAAACAAGGTCCCACAATGACTGGACAAGAGGGAGCAGATGAGCAGCTGGGGACAAGGACGGACAAACCCTGGGATGTCCTGGCTTCCTGGCCTGGCTGTGACACCTCAATCCAGATGGTAGGAGGATTAAGGGGTGGGATTCCACATTCCAGCTGTAGCACGGCCTGCAAAGGAGGTTGGGGGCAGGATCTTGAGGTCCGGGCACTGCACCTGCCCCAAACCTTCTGTGACTCTCCATCATGCTTACCTTCAGAGCCCAACCCCTGCCCGGCACTCAAGGCCCTGCAGGTCTGGCCCCTCTCTGCGTGTCTGACTTCACCTCCTCCAGCACTCAGGGAAGCAAGGTGCTCAATAAATGTTTGTTGAATGATTAAATCCACCCCCAACACACACAACATTTCAAGGGCTGGAATGGGGAGACTAGGCTGGGTTCCTTAGTACCTTCCAGCACCTGGAGGTGCAGGTCCTCAACAGACATCCATGAAGCCAGCTCTCAGCTGTGGTTGATTCTTCTCAGTGACAGGAGACAGGAGAGGGCCCCACATTCTGGGGCCGCACCCCTTGAGTCAGGCTGCCCAGCACAGGCTGTGGGGGCTCCCCCTGGTGGACAGTCCCGAGGCCACAGCCTGCAGGCAGCCGCCCTGAGTGGGACAGAGCTGGCCAGCTGGTGCTGCTCTTGGCCCCTGGGCTGTGGAATGCCGATTTTGAAATAAGAGCTACCAGATGTGAGTGCACATGATAAAGTGTGTATTGAGGTAGCAGAGGTCATATCCCAGCCACGTGGCGCGGTCCCTTACCGGCCCTCAGGGTCAATACTTCCCTCCCATCCTCCAGAGACCCAGGGGTCCACTCGCCTTGGCCTCTTACCAATGGACCCTGAACCCTTTCCTCTGTGCCTGAGACCTGGAGGAGAACAGGACAGGAAACCTTCAGGCCACCCCCAACACCATAGGCGTCCACCAGACTCACGGCCATCTTGAAGCAGGAGAATAGCAGAGAAAGTCGGGGACCCTTGGATGTAGGTTAGCGTAAGCATAGCAGAAGCAAAGCGTGTCAGAGGTAGAAGCAGGACATGCGAAATAAGGAAGGAAGCAGTGAGTTGGAGCATGCGGGATAAGGAAGGTCAGAGGATTGCAGGAGCAGTAAAGACGAGTGATTTGCTCAAAAGAGAGAGAGTCGGATTAGGCCAGGGTGAGCATCTAACTTACAGGAGATAAAGTGAGGTTAAGCAAGTGTGAAAACCATATAAAAGGCCATGAAGTGTACGGCCAGGTGCACTGGCTCACGCCTGTAACCCCAGCTTTTGGGAGGCCAAGGTGGGCAGATCACCTGAGGCCAGGAGTTCCAGACCAGCCTGGCCAATATGGCAAACCCTGTCTCCACTAAAAACACAAAAATTAGCTGGGCGTAGTGGCCTGTGCCTGTAATCCTAGCTACTCAGGAGGTTGAGGCAGCAGAATCTCTTGAACCAGGAGGTGGAGGTTGCAGTGAGTGGAGATTGTGTCACTGCACTCCAGCCTGGGTGATAGAGCGAGACTCCATCTCAAAAAAAAAGTCCTTTTTAAAAATAAAAAGGTTATGAAATGTTATAAACCGTGGCTGATCTCATCTCAGAGAGGACAGTCCACTCTCCCCGTTTGGGACACCAGGAGCCTGGAACTGCACAGGACCATCCAGTAACAATCTGACACATACACACACATGCACTCACATGCATACATATGCACACACGCACATGCACTCACACACATGCACTCACATGCATACATATGCACACACGCACTCACATGCATACATATGCATACACACATGCACTCACACCATGCACACACGCACGTGCACACACACATGCACACACATGCATACATATGCACACATGCACTCACCTACATACGTGCACACACATGCACTCACACCATGCACACACATGCACGTGCACACACATGCACTCACATGCATACATATGCACACACACATGCACTCACATGACATGAATACATATGCACACACACACATGCATACATACGCACACACATGCACTCACACCATGCACACACGCACGTGCACACACACATGCACACACATGCATACATATGCACACACATGCACTCACATGCACTCACCAGGCACACACATGCACGTGCACACACACACATGCACTCACATGCATACATATGCACACACATGCACTCACACACATGCACTCACACCATGCACACACATGCACATGTGCACACGCACACACACACACACACACACAACCTGCCCTGGGGAAGACAGAAACAGAGAAACTGAGAGACAGGCTGTGAAGAGCATTCAGAGCCTAAAACATAAACTCTGATAGAAACTCCAGAGACAGTGAACAAGAGACAGTGAGGGAAGCCAGAACACAAACGGAGGAGATGAAGGCAGAGAGACAAAACAGAGGAGAGAGGAGGCCGGGCGCTGTGGCTCATGCCTGTGATCAGCACTTTGGGAGGTCAAGGCAGGAGAATCACTTGAACCCAGAAATTGAGACCCTCCTGGGCAACATAGTGAGACCTCATCTCCACAAAAGAAAAAAATTAGCCAAGTGTGGTGGCAGGTGCCTGTAGTCCCAGCTTCTCAGGAGGCTGAGGTGGAAGGCTACCTTGAGCCCAAGAGGTCAAGGTGGCAGTGAGCCAGGATCACACCCATGCACTTCAGCCTGGGTGGCAGAGTGAGACTGTTTCTAAAAATAGGTACATACATACACACATATACATAGATGATAGATAGATAGATAGATAGATAGATAGATAGATAGATAGAGGATCGTAGAGAGAATTGTAGGCACACCAGGGATGGACGGAAAGCCAGGATGAGCAAGGGTGGGGGAGATGCAGACACAGCAGTGGGGCCAGCACGAGTCACAGACAGTCGGCAGGCAGAGGGACCAAGGGACAGAGTACAAGAGCCCATCCAGGAGGCTGGAGACCCTTGGAGACACTCAAGAGAAACAGGGGAGGTCCCTGATGTCCCTGACACAGAAACCTGCCACACCAGGGCCAGCAGCCCCCCATGCAGTGGTCCATCCAGCACAGTGGTTGAGTTGGGCATGGGAGGGGTAGCAGTCAACGTGCCGTGGCTGGTGAGGGCGCTGGGTGTCCGGCTGTCCTATTGCAGCTGGTCTCACCATGCTCTGCTGACAGGTAACTGGACCTCTGGCAATCTCACGGCTGCACTCAGCCCCAGCTCCCAATATGTCCCCACCTGCCTGCTGGCCCCCACCTTAGGCCCAGTAGGGGCTCAGCTGCTGACCTTGCCCATAGTACTGCTGGCCTGGCAAGCAAACTCACAACGTCAGGTTCAAATCCCTGCTTTGGGCTGGGTGCAGTGGCTCAGCCTGTAATCCCAGCATTTGGGGAAGCTGAGGTGGGACAATCACCTGAGGTCGAGAGTTCCAGACCAGCCTGACGAACATGGAGAAACCCCGTCTCTAATACAAAATTAGCTGGACGTGATGGCAGGTGCCTGTAATCCCAGCTACTCGGGAGGCTGAGGCAGGAGAATCGCTTGAACCTGGGAGGCGGAGGTTGCAGTGAGCCGAGACTGTGCCACTGCACTACAACCTGGGCAACAGAGCAAGACTCTGCCTCCAAAAAAAAAAAAAACCCAAGAAGAAGAGGCGATTAAGACACAGGCTACGTTGAGGTTCCTGAGATGGGGAAACATCTGAGATTATCTGGAGGCCCCCATGTAATCTGTTTTGTTGGGGGCAGGGTCGTGCCGTGTCACCCAGGCTGGAGTGCAGTGAAGCCATTACAGCTCACGGCAGCCCCCACTCCTGGGGCTCAAGGGATCCGCCCATCTCAGTCTCCTGAGTAGCTGGGACTTGAGTCAAGCACTACCACACCTGGCTATTTTTTCTACACTGCCAGCCTAGGCAACAGAGCAAGACCCTATCTCAAAAAAATAAACAGGCCAGGCACAGTGGCGCATGCCTATAATCCCAGCACTTTGGGAAGCGGGTAGATAACTAGAGGTCAGGAGTTTGAGACCAGCCTGGCCAATATGGCAAAACCCTGTCTCTACTAAAATTACAAAACTTAGTGGGGCATGGTGGTGCCTGCCTGTACTCCCAGCCACTCAGGAGGCCAAGACAGGAGAACTGCTTGAACGCAGACGCAGAGGGTGCAGTGAGCCAAGATCCTCCACTGCACTCCAGCCTGGGCGACAGAGCAAGACCCTGTCTCTAAATAAATAGACACATTTTCACGCCTGCCTCCCAGATCGGCAGGAGAATCAGCGCGTGTGGTTCTAGGTACTAAGCCTCTGTTACACCAGCTTTGGGAAACATCCTGGCTTCCCAGCGCAGACCCCCAAGGGTGGGGATCCAAGCAGAGACTAAGACTGCCCCCACATGCTCCCCCACCCAACCTGAGACCCAGAGTCTGAACTCCAGCCAACACCCTCCCAAAAACAAGGGGACCCAGCCTGTCCTCTGCCTCCCACAGACACCCCAGTCCCTCAATAAAATGCCTTGGGGGAGACTGCGCCCTGTTCTCCCGTCCTGCCTCCCTCCTCCCCTCTCCCCCCCCCCCTCTGCTGTTCAGGATTCTATGAGCCCCTTGATTTCAGGGGCAACTCCCTGGGAGCCAACTCCCCCCTCCCGCTGGCTGGAGACCACGGCTGGCACCAGCCTTTCTGGGAGCCTTGGTTTCCCCTCCTAAGGCACCAGGCTGAGCAGAGGGAGGGAGGGAGGAACAGGTGTGACTAGAGGTGGGCGGGCAGGTGCAGCCCGGCTTCCCCCTCTCCCAGCCTCCGCCCCACGGCTCCAATTAAGGGTCCTCCATGCTCAATCGCTGTATTTGACTCACTGGCCGCCTCGTCTCCGGAGCGAGGCCTTTGTCCCCTTAATTGGCCATCTGCAGGCACGATTCTCTGCCTCCCGCCGACGCACGCCGGTCCCATATCCCAGGTCCAACTATGCGCTAATTGGACACTTAGAGGGTCCCCAGAAAGCCCCCTCCCCTCCCTGCCTTCCTATATCAGCCCCCGCCTGCCGGTCCCTCAGACTTCAGATTGGGCTCCCCGGAGGTCGAGACGGGGTTAGGGCGCCGCAGGGAGGCCTGGCTCGTTTCCCAGCGCTGCCTCCTCCCCAGCCCGGGGTGCCCTGCCTCCAGAGTCCCCTGCCCTCCCTGCTCACAGATTTGGGGGTGCTTTGGTCAGCAGTATTGTGCGGAGTTACTCCAGACCACTCAGGCCATGCACCCCGGGGTCCCCGAAGGCCCTGGGGTCTCCGAGCCCGGCCCCCAGGAGCTGTGTGCCTTCGTAGGTGGGGCAGCTGCCCGCATGCTGCGGGCCCTGCAGCCCCGGCGCACCCGGCCCCCCAGGAGGCAGCCCAACCACAGAAGGTTTCTGCACAACCAGATCTGCAGGTGAGGGGGCCAAGGGGCGTGGGGAGGGGGAGCAGGGGGAGGGGGGCACGGGAGGGGGGAGAGGGGCAGGAGCAGCCGGCACCCTTGGCTGGGGGAGACCAGGCACAGACAGAACAGAGGAGCAGCCCCCAGGGCTGATGCCAGCAACAGTCAATGTGCATTTATTGAGTGCCTGCTGTGTGCCAGCAAAGCATTGAAAGCTCCTCGCCTTCGTAGAGGTTGTGTTTTCATGGGGGTGGCGGGCGGACAGGAATCACCAAATAAATAGCTGGAATGGTGTGAAATGACCACATAGGTGGCCCTTGCAACCACGATGCTGGCCGGACGCGGTGGCTCACGCCTGGAATTCCAGCACTTGGGAGGGTCGACGCAGGAGGTTGCTGGAGTTCAGGCATTAGAGACTACCCTGCTCACACCTGTCTCTGCAGGCAGTTCACCAAGATCGAGGCCGCCACCCAGCGCTTGGCCCTATCCATCCTGTCCCAGGAGGGACCTCCCCAGAGACCCTCGCTCCGAAAGCCGCCCCCGCCGCCTCCGTCCCCCTTCCTGGGGGTGGCCTGTGCTGTGGCCCCCGCCGAGGTTCCCCACACCAGCCCCAGCCTGAGTCTCGCCGCCCTGGACACCTCTACCCTCGACCTCTTTGACAACATTTCGCTCACCCCAGAATGTGCCTCAGCGCCATGGGACCCCTCCTCTGGCCCTGATGCTCCCTTGCCAACCCTGGGTCTGGCCTATCATGACCTGGGCCAGCCGGGCCAGAGGCAGCTCCCACATTTCTGTGGCCTCCTGAGCCCTCCCCAGCATGCCCTGGGGGAAGAGGCAGAGCAGGTGGCTCCCAACTGGGGTTGGGTGGACTGGTGGGAGGTGCCTCATGCCTGGGATTCTCAGGGGATCCCCGAGGGCTGGGGGACCAGCTCCCCATGAGGTCAATCATAACCCAGCCCAGAATCCAGGACAGGCCAGAGGCCCCTCCATGACAGCTCTCCAGCCCTCTCGGGGGCACCCAACCTGTCTACTCTCTTCCTGGCAGCCCCTGGGAAAATAAACCAAGCCCAGACCCCCACCTCAGACAACTGCCTCAGGGGTCTCCGCCTGGGCTCAGAGGCCCCACCTCTGCCTCTTATGGGGGCCCTGTTCTTGCTCCCCACCTTCTCCCTTCCTTCTTCCCAGCCCCATCTTGGCATCCAGCCCTCGCTTTCACCCGGCTCACCTCTGCCTAATGTCTGCTCTCTGCTCATTTATTCCCAAAGATGTATCAAGCGCCTACTGTGGGCCAGGCCCAGATCTAGGACTTGAGGATTCGGCAGTGAATGAGGCAAGTGGGAACCCTGCCTCAGGGAGCTCCCTTTCCTGTATGCATGTGTGTTTTGGCGGGGAACTGACAATAAAAGAGTATATCCATGCATTTTTCAAAAAGCAAGATTCATTTCCAATTCAGACTGGAGTTAGTGCTGCAAAGGAAATAAAACCCAAGGCTGGGTGCGGCGGCTCACACCTATAATCCCAGCACTTCGGGAGGCCAAGGCAGGCGGATCACTAGAGCCCAGGAGCTCAAGACCAGCCTGGGCAACAGAGTGAGACCTCCGTCTTTACAAAATATTTTTAAAAAATTAGTTGGGTGTCATGGCGCATATTCGTGGTTTATTCCAAGACAGAAGGGAAGTTCTCTCTTTCTCTCAACCACCATTTCCAAGGACAGAATCTAAATTATTCTAAACACCACTCGAAGGGGCAAGTGCTGCACAAAAGGGGAAACTGAGGTAGCACAGAGAACAAAGGATGAGGGGGGCATCAAATTCCTCAATCGCTCCCTTAGCAGCCCCTTCCTGGAAAGTCCTTGGGTATCTTCGTAAGCCTCCGTTTCTTGACAGAAGGACCAGGGTTCGAACCGCAGACCTGCCTCTACTCTATGTAGGGCCCCTCGCTCTCTCCCGGCCTCTGCGATACGCTCCGTGCATGGAGACCGGCCAAGACGCCCTCTCTCCGGCCGGGATCTGAGACCTCGGAGACCACCGCGCGACTCCGCCCCGTCGGCCGCCACTCACGCCCTCTACGGCTCTCCATTGGCCGGTCGCGCTGCTTCCCCGCCCCCCTCCGCGCTGTAGCGAGCTAATCATTTTCTCGGGACTGATAGCGTTGCCGGCGCGGCCCCTCCCCCGGGGCGGGAGCAAAGCAGAGACATATGCGGATTGGTTGAGAGGCGGGGGGGGGGCGGGGAGAGGCAGTGGCACATGCGGATTGGCCGGAGCGGAGGAGGAGGGGGAGGAGGTGACGAGCACGATGAGTGTCGATTGGACGGCTCGGCCCTAAGTGGGCGGAACGCGGACGCTGCAGGGAGTGGGCCACGTGTCCAGCCCTAATGAAACGGTGACCCGCCCCAGGAAGCCCGGGAGAGGCCTCAGAGTGGCTGTCAGAGCGCCGAGAGGTGAGGGTGTCCCAGCCTCACGTGCGGAGGGGCCGTTCAAGGTCCGAACCCGGCATCTTCCGGGTAAGTCCTCTCGCTGCTGGCGCTTATTTGGAGGCCGACCTTCACGCCTAGCAGATAGGGAAACTGAGGCTCTGCCCGGGCGTCCCGGGTCAAGGTCACAGGACCAGAAAGAGGACTCCACCTGGCCCCGCCATGATTGGCTGGCCAGAGACTAAAACTGTCCCCCGGGTCGCGCCCGCCGCCTCTGTAACAGCCCTGCGGGGTGGGTAAATTTAATCTCCATCTCTTCGACAGGGAAACAGAGGCTAAGACAGAGAGAAGCTTTCCCAGGGTCACAGAACCACAAAGTCCGGGCTCCAAGGCTGGGTTTCCGAGACCTTGTGGGGAAGTAAACAGCCCTACCCCGCCCCCCTGTTGCCGCCCACCTCCAGCCAGGCCTCCTTTGGCCTTGGATACCCTCCACCCAGGCTGAATCTCTCCTTCCCCAGGACACGCCCAACTCTCTCCAGCCCAGCCCTCTCCTCCACACCTCTCTCTCTCATACACACCCACTCTCACCCCAATTTTTCACCTCCCCAAAACCAGTTTCCATCTCCAGCATCCCCTATTGGTCTTCAGGTCATGCCCCTCGCCCAACCAGAAACTGGGGGCCTTCCTCCCCGACTTTCCCTGCAGCCCCACCTGTCCCTTCCTGTCTCTCTCCGCTGTCCCACTGGACCCCAGCCCCGACCTCCTCCTCTCTGGCCTTTGTCTCCAGTCCAGCTGCGCCAGTGGGGCCATGAAGCCATCTTTGTGTTTTGCAATTTGAAAACTTTTTATGGACTTAATACCACATATACAGAAAACCATACAGTTTGCAAATACACAGCTCAAATAACTGTTTACAAAGGGAGCACGCTGGTCTAAACAATATCCAGGGCCGGGTGTAGTGGCTCACCCCTGTAATCCCAGCACTTTGGGAGGCTGCAGTGGGTGAACCACCTAAGATCATGAGTTGGAGACCAGCCTTACCAACATGGAGAAACCCCATCTCTACTAAAAATACAAAATTAGCCAGGCGTGGTGGGGGGTGCCTGTTCCCAACTACTCGGGAGGTTGAGATAGGAGAATCGCTTGAACATGGGAGGCAGAGGTTGCAAGTGAGCCGAGATCTTGCCATTGCATTCAGCCTGGGCAACAAGAGTGAAACTTGGTCACACACAAAAAAACAGTATTCAGAGAAAAAAGTCAAACATCCTTCCAGAATCTCCCGCCATGGCCGTTTCCATCACTGTGGTCCCTGGGCAACCGCTGTCCTGGCTTTTGACGCCATAGATCCGTTTTGCTGGGTTTGGGCTTTACATAAACTCTTGATTGTAGATAGCATTGACTACACAACCTGTTGCACATTGTCCAGAATTCAGAAGAAACAGAACAGGACCCAGTGAAGATCAAGGCTCCTACACTCCGTTCCCCAGTGCCTGGTTCACCCACCTGTCTCCCGTTCCTTGCATGTTTGCCAGAGATAGCAGATACAGATATATGCGACACAGACACATTTTCTCTCTCTCTTTTTTTTTTTCTGGCACAAAAAGGAGCATTCCATACACACTGTTCTGCTCCTTTTCACTTCTCTCAAACATGTTTTCATATGGTTACTTAAAGAGCTTCCTCGTAATTTTTTCTGGCTGCAAGGAATACCAGAGTGTAGTTACGCCGTGACTTACATAACCAGTATCCTAATTGTGGACATCGATACTTCCTTCTGCTCCTTTGCTCTGGGGAAGTGTCCTGTAATGAGCAACCTCGTGTCGTTGCTAAATGCTTAGGAGCAACTTCTGCGTTCAGAGCTTTGTGTATGCATCATTTTGAGAAATGTGTCTGCCTGGCTCTCCCTAGGAGTTGTTGCAACCCACACTCCTGCCAGGCCAGAGGAGAGCTCCTGGGTGTTGCAGATGCCCGTCCTAGGCTTTCGGACATGCCGGCCCCCAGACTGCCCCTCCACGACTCCCCACTGCCCTCAGCAGAGAGGCTCCGGGGCTCTTGTGACCCACCTGTCAGATCTCCAGCTTCTGGTTCCCTCAGAACCATCCTTTGGGGTCTGGCTTCCCAGGTCCTGCCTGCTGCTCAGGGGAGGAAGAGTTAGCACATGAGTGGGCGTGAGAGGGTCACTCCAGGGGGAGGAAATGGCAAGGGCTGTTGTAGAGGCAGAGGCGGATGCGGCTGGGCTGTGCGGGGAGAAAGGGGGCATCTGCATCTTAGTCCTGAGGACAGAGAGAAGCCACAGGGAGTCCGGACAGTTTGAGACCGGGTAGTAATAGTCAGCTTTGTGTTTTCTAAAAAGATCTTTTTTTTTCTTGAGACAGAGTCTCCATCTATCACCCAGGCTGGTGTGCAATGGCGTGATCTCAGCTCACTGCAACCTCCGCCTCCCAGGTTCAAGCGATTCTCCTGCCTCAGCCTCCTGAGCAACTGGGACTACAGGCACCTACTACCGTGCCTGGCTAATTTTTTTGTATTTTTAGTAGAGACGGGGGTTTCACTGTGTTGGCCAGGCTGGTCTCAAACTCCTGACCTCGTGATCCACCCACCTTGGCCTCCCAAAGTGCTGGGATTACCACCGCGCCTGACCTCGAAAAGCTCATTTTTCTGTCTTCAGTTCCTCTGGGAGAACATAGCAGCCCCTGCCAAGCTAGATCTGGCTCCCTGGAAATCCCAGCACTTATCACAGTTGTAATTACGTGATTAATTCACTGTGGCTTTGTTTCAGAGGGAGTTTCCATTCCATTTTATTTAATGAGATAAAATTTGCACAACATAAAATTCACCATTTTAGTCATTTATTTGTTTTTAAATTTGAGATACAGTACACATAGAAAACATTTACCGTGGTAGACAGATTTTGTTCAAAGAATAATGGGCAAAGCGCGGTGGCTCGTGCTTGTAATCCCAGCACTTTGGGTGGCTGAGGAGGGAGGATCGCTTGAGCCCAGGAATTTGAGGCCAGGCCTGGGCAACGTAGTAAGACCCTGTCTCTAAAAATTTTAAAATACAAAACTTAGCCAGGTGTGGTGGCGTGCACCTGTAGCTCCTTGGGAGGCTGAGGTGCGATGATCACTGGAGCCCAGGAGGTGAAGGATGCAGTGAGCTATGATGCACTCCAACCTAGTGACACCATGAGACCTTGTCTGAAAAATAATACAGCAGTTTAGGAGGCCAAGGCAGGAGCATCGCTTGAGGCCAGGAAGGGAGAGAGAAGGAAAGAGAATGAATACCAGTGTCCTCACTGCCCAGCTTTGGAAAGCGCAGCTCCTTGCGAGCCCTGCCTCCCTCAGCTTCCCAGAACACCTCCTGGCTTGCTTCCGATGAGCCTACAGGGTCTCCCATTTCGCTGGCGAATTAATGAATAAATGAGTGAGTACCAACAAATCGTACACACAGACGGCGAGAGAGCTGCAGACAGAAGCCCAGCCCAAACGCCCAGTTGCGCAGCAAACTCGGGGACCCAGAAACAAGCGTCCCAGGGACACAGGCCGAGGCATGCTGACACAGGGCCCCTGTGGTGTAGACGCTCTGACCAAGCGGAAGTCAGTTGTGCCCTGCATGGCTGCAGGGCCTAGGGCAGGTTAACGGGCCTTGTGGGTCGAGGTTTCCTCCCCTGCAAAAGAGTTGCTGGCCAGGGGGTTCAGCGGCCCGTCCTTTTTCTTTTTCTTTGTTTATTGTGGTAAAATGCACTTAACATAAAACATACCCTTTTAGCCATTTGGAAACGCACAGTGGAGTGGCATTCATAGGGTCATGATGTGCAGCCGTCACCACCGAGCGCCTGAGCCTTTTCACCATCTCAAACGGAGACGCTACGCCCCTCAGCAGTCACCCTGAACTCCTCCCTGCCACAGCCCCTGGCAGCCACCCATCTGCTTTCTCTTTTCTTTTTTTTTGAGACAGAGTCTCACTCCGTCACCCAGGCTGGAGTGCAGTGGTGCGATCTTGGCTCACTGCAACCTCTGTGTCCTGGGTTTTAAGCTGTTCTCCTGCCTCAGCCTCCTGAGTAGCTGGGATTACGGGCATGCAGTACCACGCCTGGCTAATTTTTATGTTTTTAATAGACATGGGGTTTTGCCACGTTGGCCAGGTTGGTCTTGAACTCCTGACCTCAGGTGATCTGTCTGCCTTGGCCTCCCAAAGTGCTGGGATTACAGGCCTGAGCCACGGCACTCTGCCCCATCTGCCTTCTGTCTGCAGATTTGCCTGTTCTGGGCATCTCAGGTAAACGGGATTGTACACTCTGTGGCTTTTGTGTCGAGATCTGTCCATGCTGTGGCCTGTGCCAGGACTTCCTTTCCACGGCTGAAGAATGTGGCCTCAGTTTCCTCTTGGGGCAGGGTGAGGATCAGAATGGACCCTTCATTCAGGACTCCCTGGAGTGTGGGCTGGCGAGATGCAGGAGGGCGCCCAGCAGAGCCTCCGTTTTGGGGTTGATGGTAACCGGGATCATGAAGCACTCGATGGGCACAGTCCCCACCTAAGAGAAGGCAGGAGCGGGAGGGGAACACCCAGAGCCACATGTGGACGTGGCCCAGAAGGCTTCCCAAGAAGTCACCTCCCTGCCGAACAGGACAGAAATAAGAAAGCCCATCCCAGGCCAGGGGAACAGCAGACGCAGAGCCCTGGAGTGGGGAAGAAGGTTGGCACGGGCCCTGCAAGGCTCTGAGTGCAAGGACCCTGGCTGCCAACTGAAAATACTGGGAGGAGCCCTCAGGCCTGACCCAGCGCCCTCTGTCCACCCCCAGAAAATGGCGGCTGCCAGGCCCAGCCTAGGCCGAGTCCTCCCAGGATCCTCTATCCTGTTCCTGTGTGACATGCAGGAGAAATTTCGCCACAAAATCGCCTACTTCCCACAGATCGTCTCAGTGGCTGCCCGCATGCTCAGGGTATGACCTCAAGTACCGCACCCTCAGACCCAGGACCCAGGCTCAACCCTCCACCCTCAGACCCAGGACCCAGGCTCAACCCTCCACCCTCAGACCCAGGATCCAGGCTCAGCCCTCCGCCCTCAGACCCAGGATCCAGGCTCAGCCCTCCACCCTCAGACCAAGGATCCAGGCTCAGCCTTCCACCCTAAGACCCAGCATCCAGACTCAGCCCTCCACCCTCAGAGCCCAGGCCCAACTTCTCCTCCCTCAGACCCAGGAGTCCAGGCCCAGCTCTTCCTCCCTCAGACCCAGGTATAGTCCCCTCCTCCCTCAGACCCAGGAGTCCAGGCACAGCTCTTCCTCCCTCAGACCCAGGTGTAGTCCCCTTCTCCCTCAGACCCAGGAGTCCAGGCATAGCCCCTCTTCCCTCAGACCCAGGAGTCCAGGCATAGCCCCTCCTCCCTCAGACCCAGGAGTCCAGGCTCAGCCCTCCACCCTCAGACCCAGGATCCAGGCTCAGCCCTCCACCCTCAGACCCAGGATCCAGGCTCAGCCCTCCACCCTCAGACCCAGGATCCAGGCTCAGCCCTCCACCCTCAGACCAAGGATCCAGGCTCAGCCTTCCACCCTAAGACCCAGCATCCACACTCAGCCCTCCACCCTCAGAGCCCAGGCCCAACTTCTCCTCCCTCAGACCCAGGAGTCCAGACCCAGCTCTTCCTCCCTCAGACCCAGGTGTAGTCCCCTCCTCCCTCAGACCCAGGAGTCCAGGCATAGCCCCTCCTCCCTCAGACCCAGGATCCAGGCTCAGCCCTCCATCCTCAGACCAAGGATCCAGGCTCAGCTTCCACCCTAAGACCCAGGATCCACACTCAGCCCTCCACCCTCAGAGCCCAGGCCCAACTTCTCCCTCAGACCCAGGAGTCTAGGCCCAGCTCTTCCTCCCTCAGACCCAGGAGTCCAGGCCCAGCCCCTCCTCCCTCAGACCCAGGAGTCCAGGCCCAGCCCCTCCTCCCTCAGACCCAGGAGTCCAGGCCCAGCCCCTCCTCCCTCAGACCCAGGAGTCCAGGCCCAGCCCCTCCTCCCTCAGACCCTGACCTTTCTTCCCCATCACTGGCACAGGTGGCCCGGCTGCTGGAGGTGCCAGTCATGCTGACGGAGCAGTACCCGCAAGGCCTGGGCCCCACAGTGCCCGAGCTGGGGGCTGAGGGCCTGCAGCCTCTGAGCAAGACCTGCTTCAGCATGGTGCCCGCCCTGCGGCGGGAGCTGGACAGCCGGCCCCAGCTGCAATCCGTGCTGCTCTGCGGCATCGAGGCGCAGGCCTGCATCTTGGTGAGACGCTGACTGACCCCAGTGGTCCCTCATTTTCACCTGGGACCCCCATCCTAAATAGAACCTCCTTCCCTGACCAGAAACCTCGACTTCCCCGCAGGACCCCCCTGACGTGGCCCTCTGTCCTCACCTGTGGGCCCATCCCATCCTGGATCCCCTCCTGACCAGCTCTGATTTGGGCCTCCCTCCTCCCCATTCTGGGCCCCTAATTCTGAACCAGCATCCCCACTTCCTTGCCCAGGACCCCTGTTCTTATCTGGGGTTGGCCCTGGCCTCTCTCTGCCTACAGAACACAACCCTGGACCTCCTGGACCGGGGGCTGCAGGTGCATGTGGTGGTGGATGCCTGCTCGTCACGCAGGTGAGAGGGTTCCTCCCTGGGTGGGTGCACATGGGGGCCACAGGTGGCATTCCCGCCAGGGTGCCAGTGCGTCTGGGTGTCTGGGCTGCAGCATCCACACCGACCATCCCTCCCTCTCTTCCACTCGCAGCCAGGTGGACCGGCTGGTGGCACTGGCCCGGATGCGACAAAGTGGTGCCTTCCTCTCCACCAGCGAAGGTCTCATTCTGCAGCTTGTGGGTGATGCTGCCAACCCCCAGTTCAAGGAGGTAATGCCCCCCAGCCGCCCCCACCTCCCCTGCGTCTGACAAAGGTCTTGTCTTTGGGCTCTCGGAATACATCTGGCACCAGCAGGGGGTGCCAGGTTCTTGGAGGGGAGACTGCTGGTCACTGTCACTGCCGTAAATCCGCAAAAGGAGCCGGCAGATGGACCACAAGAACTGCAGAGAAAGATAAAACAGGGGAGGCGATCCTGAGGGTCAGGGCACAGAGGAGGGGGGTTGTATTGGATGGTCCGGGGGGTGTCCTGGAGCAAGTGACTTTATCGTGAACTGAAGGAGGGAGGGACCGGGCAGACACTAGGGAAGAACAGGTCAGCAGAGACCTGGTAGGTCGAAGCCCCTTGGCCCACCCACACCCATCCCCAACTCCCCATCTCCTCTGCCTCTGCCCCATCAGGCCCGGGTGGCCCTCCTCTGGTTTCTCAGACTCCGCACCCACTGCCAGAGTGGCTGTCCTGCTACTGGGCTCAGCCTGGCACTGGGTCCCCTGCGTGAAGCCCATAACCCTCAGGATGCTGGAGCAGCCCCGGACTTGACATTCCCAGGCCTTCCCAGGTCTGCTGTTTGCCTTCCTTCTACTTCAGCTCTGTGGGAATTCACTGAGCACTCGCTCCGTGCCAGCCACTGTGGAGAGCCCTGGAGTCCGCATCAGTCCCTGTTCAGGGACACGTTGTGGCCTGCAGCTGGGCCGGGGGTTGCCGAGGGATGATCAAGAGTGGCAGGGGCCCTGAATTCTGGCCTGCAGGGGAAGGGGGCATCAGACATTCACAGTGTTCCCAGGGGAGGTGGGACTGCACTTTCCTCATCCAAGGAGCTGTAGCCGGCCACCGTGAGCACTGGGAGGGAGGAGCCGGGCAGGAAGGAGCCAGCACCCTGAGGTTTGGGATTTCAGCCACAGGCAGCCATCGGAGTTTTGTGCAGGGGAGCTGGCCATATCCGACCGGCAGTTTGTAAAGTTCTTTCTGGCACTGTGTGGCCAGTGGATTAGGGAGTGTGGTGTAGAGGGGAGGAGGGAAGCCTGTCAGTAAGGAGATTACTTTGGGCATCCAGGCAAGTGGTGAGGAGGGCTTGACCAGGGTGGAGGCAGTGAGGATACAGGCTTTTTCGTTGTTTTCTTTATTATTATTATTATTATTATTATTATTATTAGAGACTGAGTCTCGCTCCATCACCAGGCTGGAGTGCAGTGGCACAATCTCAGCTCATTGCAACCTCCACCTCCCAGGTTTAGGCAATTCTCCTACCTCAGCCTCCCAAGTAGCTGGGATTACAGGCACATGCTACCATGCCCAGCTAATTTTTTGTATCTTTAGTAGAGACGGGGTTTCACCATTTTGTTCAGGCTGGTCTCTAACTACTGACCTTGTGATTTGCCCGCGTCGGCCTTCCAAAGTGCTGGGATTACAGACGTGGGCCATCTTTATTATTATGTTTAATTTCTGGAGATAAACTTGCCGAGACTTGCTGTTGGGTGAATGCGGTTAGTTGCTCATGTCTATCTAAGAGGTGGTTGGATTGATGAGTCTAGGGTTCGGGGGAAAGTCCAGGTTGGATTTGGGAGTTGAGGGCCCAGAAGAGGGACGGGAGAGATGAGGTTACTTAAGAGAAGAAGGTGTAGACCAGAAGTCCCAGCCCAGAGCTGTCCACCCTTACTGGCCTAAGCCAGCAAAGCAGACCAAGATGGCAGGCAGTCAGGACCTCAACCAGACATGTGTAATGAAAGGGAGGCCCCAGGAAGCGTCTTGAGAAGAGGAAGTGTTGTCTTGGGCAGCCGCTGCCGTCCGGGAAAAGAAGACGGAGAGGTGTCCCTCAGACTTGTCATCCACGGAGATCAGGACCCTTCACTGGTCCTGACCCATCGCCCCCGCCCCTACAGATCCAGAAGCTCATCAAGGAGCCCGCCCCAGACAGCGGACTGCTGGGCCTTTTCCAAGGCCAGAACCCCCTCCTCCACTGAACTCCATCTCTGCCTTGAGGGAAGACCACCCTCCTGCCTCCCGGACCTCAGTGGAAGCGCTTTCCCCCATCCCTGGATCCCTAGAGTGGTGCGGTCCACCGGGAGCACCGCCCCCTTGGGATGGGGGGGCACGGTGCTGGCTTCCTATTGGACAGCTCTCCCGGAAATGCAAATGAGACTCCTGGGAGCTGGGCGGGAATTGGCTGAGCCGAGATGGAGGCGGGGCTCGGCCCCGGGCCACTTCACGGGTCGGGAAGGGGAGGGGAAGGTGAGTCTCAGGCTGTGGGACTCGGACTCGCAGAATAAACACTTATGTGGCTGTGGACCAAACCATTCTTGGGTTGGGGGGGATCCCGGGGGCGACTGGGGGCTGCAGGAGGGAGAAAGCGGGGTCCCCAGCAGGTGGGGAGGGGGAGGTGCCTCTTCTCGGCTCGAAGCCGGCGCGAGGCACAGGCGAGGGCTGGCGGCTGACACAGCTGCACCGACGCGGCGCATCTGCTTGGAGGAGAACTGCGGCCGGGGTCGCCCCCCGTCGGCGCGCGCGCCCAGCCAGGCTGCCGGCAGACACGCGCTCCGCCGCCGCCCCCCTACGCCGCCGCCCCCGGCTCCCCAAGGGTCCCGCATCCGGAAACCGAGGTGAGCGAGACCGCACCCCGGTGCGGGGGGGAAACTGAGGCACGGGGACGGGGAAACGGGGAGGAAGGAAGAGAAGCATGTGGATGGGTGGATGGATGGAAGGATGGGTGGACGGATGGAAGGAAGGGCTGATGGCCCAGCCTTGTAGTCCCTGCTCCCCAGACGCAGGAGTTCTGGAACCCACATGGGGGCTCCCAAATTCTGCAGATCTGGGAGTTGGAACTCTGTAGACCCCCCCCAGGGGGTGCCCCCCTCCAGATTTGCAACCTTGCCTCTTCCCCAGTCTTGGGGACCTGAGAGGCCACCCCTGAGTCCTCAGGGACACTGGCGTCAGAGCCGTCAGCCAGCCCGCCCCGCGTTGGGCAATCGGAGCCCCCACCGCCGACCCTGGGAGCCCAGACCCCTCCCAGGAGGTCCGGTACCGGGCTCCCAGCGTCGGAGCGCCCAGCACCACTCTTCCCAGGGACCTAGGAGGGGCCCCTGGGACTGGGCGGCGGCGGCCCTGGCCCCCGCCTTCCGGATCCAGGTGTCCCCCCTCCTCACCCCCCAGCCCGAAGCCTCGCGTCTCGGAGGCCCCGCGCGCGTCGCCATGGCAACGGGAGTCTATTTTGCGCTGGGAACACACAGCTCCCGCCGCAGCGCCCCCCCACCCCACCACCCCGGGCCTCAATGGGAGTGGGGGACCCGGAAGGGGGCTCGGGGGTCCGGGTCGGGGGTGAGTGGAGACACCGACACTCAGACAGAGATCCGACGACAGCAAGCCCTGGGCAGAGACAGAGCCATGAAGCCAGGGAGGAGAGACGAGCGGGATGTGGAGACAGAGGGGAGACGGAGACCGGGCGGGGGAAGGAGGGAAATGGAGGCGCACAGGGAACTGAGGCTCGCAGAGGGGGACAGCCCGGGGCAGGGGCGCCGGGGCCGAGAGACGCGGAGAGGGACGCCGAGGTGCAGGAGACCCGCTGCGAGAGACGCGGGCTGAGACCTCCGTAGAGACAGAGACGGGCGGGGGAGGCGGGGGTCCTGGAGGAGGCGTGGACCGGGCGCCCCGGGACGCGGAGATGCAGAGACCCAGACACAGGCGCGCAGGCCGGCGGCGCAGGGATCTAGGCGGGGGCGCCGGGACCGGCCGCCTCCTGGGCTGCGGGTCTGGAGAGGGTCCTTCTCTCTCGCTCGGTCCCTGCCTTCCCCGCGGCCCGCGAGACAAGGCGCCCCCGCGCAGCCCCCCAGGGTCTCCCCACCCCGCCGCCCGGAACTGGGGTCCCTGCGCCCTCCAGCAGGAACTTGCCCCTTCGCTCTGGGCTTTCCCCACCCTCCCGGGCCCGCCTCCTCTCGAACACATCCCTATCCCAACCCGACCTGTCAACCCCAAAGGATCCCCACCATTCCCACTTGGACCCCGCGCCCGTCCGGCCCAGCCCCCGCCTCTCTCCATCCCCACTCCGCCCCGCAGCCCCTGCCCACCCGCTGAGGACCCTGCTCCAGCCCAACTCCGAGATCCCAGAGGCGCCTACTCTCTCGGCTCTCTCTCCTCTCGGGGTCTCTGAACCCCACTTCTCTAGGACTCTACATCCCCTCTGAACACTTGTCTCCCGCCCCTCCCCCACCCGTGTCTGTCCGTCTCTGGGTCTCTGTCCCCCTCTCTCTGAGTCCCTGTCCTCCCCTCTCTCTGAGTCCCTGTCCCCCTCTCTCTCTGGGTCTCTGTCTCCCTGTCTCTGGGTCTCTGTCCCCCTCTCTCTCTGAGTCCCTGTCCTCCCCTCTCTCTGGGTCTCTGTCCCTCTCTCTGGGTCTCTGTCCCCCTCTCTCTGGGTCTCTGTCCCCCTCTCTCTCTGGGTCTCTGTCCTCCCCTCTCTCTGGGTCTCTGTCCCCCTCTCTCTGGGTCTCTGTCCCCCTCTCTCTCTGGGTCTCTGTCCCCCTCTCTCTCTGGGTCTCTGTCCCCCTCTCTCTGGGTCTCTGTCCCCCTCTCTCTCTGGGTCTCTGTCCCCCTCTCTCTCTGGGTCTCTGTCCCCCTCTCTCTGGGTCTCTGTCCCCCTCTCTCTCTGGGTCTCTGTCCCCCTCTCTCTCTGGTCTCTGTCCCCCTCTCTCTCTGGGTCTCTGTCCCCCTCTCTCTCTGGGTCTCTGTCCCCCTCTCTCTGGGTCTCTGTCCTCCCCTCTCTCTGGGTCTCTGTCCCCTCTCTCTCTGGGTCTCTATCCTCCTCTCTCTGGGTCTCTGTCCTCCCCTCTCTCTGGGTCTCTGTCCCTCTCTCTCTGGGTCTCTGTCCCTCTCTCTGGGTCTCTGTCCCCCTCTCTCTCTGGTCTCTGTCCCCCTCTCTCTGGATCTCTGTCCCCCTCTCTCTGGGTCTCTGTCCCCCTCTCTCTCTGGGTCTCTGTCCCCCTCTCTCTCTGGGTCTCTGTCCCCCTCTCTCTGGATCTCTGTCCCCCTCTCTCTGGGTCTCTGTCCCCCTCTCTCTGGGTCTCTGTCCCCCTCTCTCTGGGTCTCTGTCCCCCTCTCTCTCTGGGTCTCTGTCCCCCTCTCTCTGGGTCTCTGTCCCCCTCTCTCTGGGTCTCTGTCCCCCTCTCTCTGGATCTCTGTCCCCCTCTCTCTGGATCTCTGTCCCCCTCTCTCTGTGTCTCCCTCTCCCTGTCTCTCTGGGTCTCTGTCCCTCCTTCTCTCTCAAAGACACACAATCTGCCCTGCCTCTGGCTCTCTGTCCCCCTCTCCTGGGTCCTCTGTTTCCCCTTCAGTATCTGTGTCCCTTTCTCTGAGCTTCTGGGCACTCTGGCCCCCAGCCCCCAGCCGGGAGGGTTGGGAGGGAGCACAGCAGGTGGAGTGTGTAGCACAGTGCTGGGCAGGGGGCTGGTGGGGGTGGGAGAGAAGCTCCCAGAACCCAGGAACCCCTCCCAGTCCGGCTGTCTGACCTGTGTCCCCATATGTGTCTGTCAGGTCCTGGGCTGGGGTGCACGGGGTCCCGGACCCTCCCCCTCAGCTGTGGAGGAGGAGAGTGCCTTTGTGTGCATGAGATCCGAGGTGGGGGCGGGTGTGGGGTGGCGGTGTCACATGGCTGCTTCCAGACGCTCCACCGCTGTGAGGGTGTGTTTGCACACGTGTGTGCACCCCTGAGGCTGCCTGGCCATGAGCTGCAATGTGTGTGGCCTCGGGCCCTCCTGGAGCCGAGTTGGACAGGTCCCTGGCCCTGTCCCAGAGCTGTCAGCGGTCCAGTGTGTGGGGTCGAAACGTGCAGTCCACATGGAGTGGAGCGCATGTGTGTCCGTGTGCTGGGAGGACACTGCAGGTGTGCATCCAGGTCCTCGCGTGTCGTGTCTGGGACTGTCCAGGTGCCCCGGGCTCTGTGTCAGTGTGTTCTGAAGGGGGTGTCTGCACAGCTTTGTGTGAGGTCAGCGAAGAATTCGTCCCGTGTCTGGATGGAGCCACTGTCCGCAGGTGCAAGGCCTCTCTCCACCTATCTGTAGGTGCTGCCCTGACGGGGAGGGATAGAGAAGCTGTGTGTGTGTGTGTGTGTGTGTGTGTGTGTGTGTGTGTGGTGTGTACATGTGTGGTATGTGTGTGGGGTGTGGGGTATGCATGGAAAGTGTGTGGGGTGTAGGGTGCATGTGTGTGGTGTGTGCATTGTGTGTATGTGCCTATGGTGTGTGCATGTTGTGTGTGTGGTATGTATGGTGTGTGTGTTTTGTGTGTGTGGTGTGGGGCGTATGTGTGTGGCATGTGTGTGTTGTGTGTACAGGGTGTGGTCTGTGCGTGTGGTGTGTGTGGTGTGTGGTGTGTGGGGGTATGTGTGTGATCTGCATGTGTTGTATATGTGATCTGTGTGCAGTATGTGTGTTGCTGTGTGGGGTGTGTGTTGTATGGTGTGTGGTGTGTGTTTTGTGTGTGGTGTGTGAGGGGGTGTGTCTATGGTGTGGGGTATGTGTGTGATCTGTGTGTGGTTTGTGTGTGTGCTGTGTGTGGTGTGTGTGATCTGTGTGTGGTGTGGTGTGTGTTGTTTGTGTGATTGTGTGGTGTGTGTGTTGCATGTGGTGTGTGGGGTGTGTGTATGGTGGGTGGTGTGTGTGTCTATGGTGTGGGTGTATTTGTGTGTTGTGTGAGCCCACACACAGACCATACACACACAGCTATGTCTGTGATGTGTGTTGTTTGTGGTATGTATGTGTTGTGTGTGTTGTGTGTGATGTGTGGTGTCTGTGGGGTGTATGTGTGGTCTGTGTATGTGGTGTGGGGTGTGTGTGTGTTGTGTGCTGTGTGTCTATGGTGTGTGTGTGTATGTGTGGTCTGTGTATGTGGTGTGGGGTGTGTGTGTGTTGTGTGCTGTGTGTCTATGGTGTGTGTGTGTGTGTGTGGCCTTGTGTATGTGGTGTGGGGTGTGTGTTGTGTGGTGTGTGTCTATGGTGTGTGTATGTGTGGTCTGTGTATGTGGAATGTGTGGGGGGGTGTGGGGGGTGTCTGTGGTGTATGTATGGTCTGTGTATGTGGAGCGTATGTGGTGTGTGTGGCATGTATGTGTGGTCTGTGTGTGCTGTATCTGGGTGTATCACTGAGTTTGAGGGGAGGTGCGTGCTGCTTCCGCTCTCCCTCCCTGTCCCCTAGGAGTTGTCAATGGCCTGGAGCTGCGTCTCCCTGGTGTGTGCACCACGTGCGTGCAGTTGGAGGAGCCAGTGGGATCCTAGCAGAGGCAGAGAGAGTGTCCACGGAGCCGGCGGAGGCTTGGCACAGAATGGGGAGTGAGCAGAACCGCCAGCCCATACAGCAGCCTCTGTGCAGATGAGACAAAGGCACCCCCCACCTAGTCCAATCAGCTCTCCCAGGTCTGTGGTTTGGCAGGCAGATGGCACCCTCGTGTGCATTTGAAAAGGGCACTCCTTACCCCAGATGGATGCAGCCCCACTGGCACACGCCTTGGGGAGGAGAGCCCAGCAGGATTCCAGCCTCTCAGCCAGACCCCCTTGTACAGAGCACAACCTGCTCAGCCCTACATCAGCCCTCAGTAAATGAAAGGATCCACAGAGCTGCATGCATGTGCAGCTTCTGGAAGGGATGTCTCTGTGAGGAACAAAGGCATCCATGCTCTACAGGTCACAGTGCTTAAAGACCTGAGTTCGAAGCCCAGCCCCTACTATTTGGGCACCTTGGGACTCAGGCAAATGATGGGACCTCTTGGAACCTCAGTGTCCTCATCTGAAATGAGTGTGTCAATACACATATATGTGGCCAGCAGAGAATTGGGAGCATGTCTGGGGCTGCTGTTACCACTAGGCTGCTGAAGTGACATGCGAGGGACACCTTGAAGGCAGGCCAGACCAGGATGGGTGGGAAGGAAGGGGCTCCCAGGTGACGGGAACGGCAGGTGCACAGGCAGGAAGGCGCGAGCGTCTTGAGCATGAACTTGGAAGGTATGAAGGGAAAGGAAAGGACGAGAAGAGGAACTCCTGGCAGAACTGGAGTTTATTCCGGCTGTGACCGGAACCAGAGTGTCGATAGGGGAGTGGTTGATACCATCCAACCTGTTTCCCTTTTTTTTTTTTTTGGAGATGGAGTCTCACTTTGTTGCCAGGCTGGAGTGCAGTGGCACAATCTCGGCTCACAGCAACTTGAACCGCCTCCCAGGTTCAAGAGATTCTCCTGCCTCAGCCTCCCAAGTAGCTGGAATTAGAGGCGCCCGCCACCACGACCGGCTAATTTGGTATTTTTGGTAGAGATGCCAGGCTGGTTGCAAACTCCTGACCTCAAGTGATCCACCCGCCTCAGCTTCCCAAAGTGCTGCGATTACAGGCGTGCGCCGCTACACAGTCCCCAGTTCCTTTATAACTGTTTCAGTGGCATTAGCACATTCATGAGGTTGTGCAGCCATCACACCATCTAGTTCCCGGGCATCTTCCTCACCAGAGAAGCCTGGCACCAATTAGCGGTCACTCCCCATCCCCCGTCCCCAGCTCCGCACAATTATTAATCGGCTTTCTGTGTCTATGGATTTGACTATTGTGACATTTCATATTAGTGAAATCATATGGTACATGAGCTTTGTGGCTGGCCTTTTCCACCGGATTTACGTAATGTCCTCAAGGTTTGTGCATGTTGTGGCTTGTATCTGAGTCATTCTCCCTTTTCATGGTTGAGTAATATTCCACTGCACGGGTAGGCCGAAGTCGGTGTGTCCCTTGCTCCTCTGCTGTGTGCTCACCTTGTCTCCAGTGTTTGCCTGTCATGCAAGGCGCTGCTATGAATTCAAGGACAAGTTTTGTGTGGACGCATGTTTCGAACTCCTCGGGGTACGCTCTGTGGAGTGGATGTGCCAGGTGATTCTGGTTAACTTTTTAAGGAACTGCCAAACTCTCTTCCACAGTGTGGGCCAAGCCACTTCTAAGACTCCCATTAAACACCCAAGTGGAAGGGTCCAGGGGGCAGTGGGGTATTCTAGCACAGAGTCAGGGGAGGGTCCAAGCTGGAGCTGAAAAGAAAAGTCGAGGCCCGGCAAGGGAAGGAGATGGAGCTAACCGGGGCTCCGGGAGGCCCACCTTCCAACCCCTGCCCATCATCACCAGCAATATTGTTGACAGGGGTGTGGTCTCTAGGCACACAGGCGATGGGAAGAGACATAGAATAGAAAATGGCACCAAGTGATATTTATTGACTCGTCTCATCTACCCCCATCCCTTTATGCTGCTCTCATTTTTCACGGTTTCATCATTCCTTCCTATTTCCTCTAGGCCCCATTCATTTGCTCCATCTGCTGACTGTATCCCCATGCTAGCTCATAAACCCCATAGAGGCAGGAACCTTGTGGGTTTATTCACTGCTGCATCCTCAGGCCAGGGAGGCTGCTCAGGAGACATTTATTGAATGAAGATTTGCAGAACAAATGCACGTCTGCACATCGTGCGGGGTCCTGGGAAGCTCCGTGGCAGCCTCTCGGCTGCGTTCTCAGGGCACGGCTGTTAGGATCAGGGTCTTGCAGAGGGGGAAACGTGAGACCCTGTGGGCAGTCCCCCCAAACCGCCGGCTTGTTCCGCCTGCAGGTGGAGCTCAGATCTCTCCTTCTGGAACTGAGGCCAGGCATCTTCCCCACCCCCATTATCCCTCCAGGTCCACGGAGGGGGAGGGGAGAAGGGGGGGTCTAGGACTTGGCTGGACTGTTGCCATAGAAACAGCTGGAAGACCAGCCCCACCTGGCCCCCCACTCCCACCTCTCTTTTCCATCACCTTTTCTCTCTTTTTTGAGACAAGGTCTCACTGTATCATCCAGGCTGAAGTGTGGCGGCACAATCACAGCTCCCTGTAGCCTTGATCTCCGGGGCTCAAGTGATCCTCCCACCTCAGCCTCCTGAGTATATGGGACTATTGGTGTGCACCATCACGCCTGGCTAATATGTATATATATATATATATATATATATATATATATATATATAGAGAGAGAGAGAGAGAGAGAGAGAGAGAGAGAGAGAGAGAGAGAGAGAGAGTAACGACAGGGTTTTGCTGTGTTGTCCAAGCTGGTCTCCTGCTTGAGCGATCTGCCCACCTTGGCCTCCCAAAGTGCTGGGATTTACAGGCGTCAACCACTGCACCGGGACGAACCTTTCTCATCCTGGATCTTCCCTCTGAAATAGCAGCAGCAGCAAACGCTTTCATATTTCACCTGCAATATGCCCGGCACTGTCCTAAGCTCTGTCCATACCTTCACTCAGTTCATCCTCCTGACCACTCAGAGATAACCATCCTCATCCCCACTTTACAGGTGGGCGAACTGGGGCACAGGGAGCTTAGATCAGAGCCAGTCAATGTGAGGCAGCAGGCAGGAGGTCCCGCGGGGCGATAAACCACCTTGCTGTGGTTCAGCTGTGGACAGAGACACTTCAAACCCAACACCGTAAGAGTAGTGTGTGTGCGTGTGTGAGAGAGAGGGAGAGAGAGAGAGGGAGAGAGAGAGAGAGAGACAGAGAGACAGAGAGACAGAGAGAGAGACAGAGAGAGAGAGAGAAAGGAGCGAGAGAGCAAGAACAAGAAAGAGAGACACAGACAGACCAGAGATCCCTTGATTATCAGACATAAATAAAGGAGAGAGATTGGCATTTGGGAGCATTGAGGACCATACGGCCTCAGTTGGTGATTCTCCACCGGGGCAGCTGTGGCCTCCTCCCACCAGCGGAACATTTGGCAGTGCCTGGAAGCATCTTACATTGTCACAGCTGGGGGGAATCCTGGCATCGAGAGGGCGCTGCTAAACATTCTGCGGCGAGACAGGCTCTCACCACAAAGCAGGATCAGTCCCCGAATGTCAGTGTTGAAAAACCGTGCACTGCCTCTTCCTACTTGCCTGGTCTATAAACTCAAATTCGCAACTTCTCTCTCTCCCTCTCCCTCCCTCTCCTCCCCCTTCCTCCTCCCCTTCTTTTCTCCCTCCTTCCCGGGCTCCCTGACTCCTCCTTTCACACCCACCCCTCATCTGTCTCCCTTCCTTCCCTCCCCGGCCCCCACTCCCCTTCCCACCCTCTCCACCCTTCCCTCCCTCCCCTTCCCTCCCTGCGCTCCCTGCTGCCTCCCCTGCCCTCTCCTCTGTCCGCCCCCGTTTCTCTCCTCACCTCGCGCCTCGCCTCGCTTCCTGTCCTCTTGTCTGCACACCCCTCTGGTGTCTGTCGACCCTCCCAATCTCTTCTCCCCATTCATCTCTCGCCCGATCCCGGTTCTCTCCGCCCCTGCTCGTTTCTCTCCCCCGGCCGTGCCCTAGCGCGTTTCCATTGCTCCCCAATCGCCGCCCACCGCGCGTGGGGCGGCCAACTTGGGCCCACGCAGCTCGGCTCCCTCCGCCCTTCCTGCCTCCCGGCGCCTGTTGCTCCGCACCCTCTGGCGCCCCCCGCCCGCCCTCTCAGCCTCCTGCACACCCACCTCCACGTTTCTCACCGTCTGACCGTCTCTCTCCTGCCCAGCGCTCCAACCTCTGCTCTCGTTCTCCCCGCAGCCTGGCGGCCCGGTGCGACCCCCTGCACGCCCCATGCCGGCCCTCCTGCTCCTCGTACTCCTGGCCTCTAGCGCCGGCCAAGCCGGGGCGCGCCCGTCCAACGCCACGAGCGCCGAGCCCCCGGGCCCGCTGCCCGCCCTGCTGGCGCACCTGCGGCGCCTGACCGGGGCGCTGACGGGCGGCGGGGGCGCGGCGAGCCCGGGCGCCAACGGCACCAGGACCGGCTCTGCGGGCGGGGCGGGCGCGGCGGCCCGGGCGCCCCCGCCCGCCGAGCTCTGCCACGGCTACTACGATGTCATGGGCCAGTACGACGCCACGTTCAACTGCAGCACCGGCTCCTACCGCTTCTGCTGCGGCACCTGCCACTACCGCTTCTGCTGCGAGCACCGCCACATGCGCCTGGCGCAGGCCTCCTGCTCCAACTACGACACGCCGCGCTGGGCCACCACGCCGCCGCCGCTAGCCGGGGGCGCCGGGGGCGCTGGGGGTGCGGGCGGGGGACCGGGCCCCGGCCAGGCCGGGTGGCTGGAAGGGGGCCGGGCGGGGGGGGCCGGAGGCCGCGGGGGCGAGGGCCCCGGGGGCAGCACAGCCTACGTCGTGTGCGGGGTCATCAGCTTCGCCCTGGCCGTGGGCGTCGGCGCCAAAGTGGCCTTCAGCAAGGCGTCCCGGGCCCCGCGGGCGCACCGGGAGATCAACGTGCCCAGGTGCGTGTGCTTTCCGCGGAGGGACTGGGAGCCTGGGGCGGGACCCGGCGAGGAAGGTGGGGCCCTCCGAGGAGGCGGGGCTGCAGGGATGGGGCGTGGTCAGAGACCCAAGTGGCGGCGGGCGGCGGAGCCGGAGGTGGACAGGGGCTGAGAAAGTCGCGCCAGAGCCAATCTGGCTATTGCAGAGTGGTGCAGGGGAGGGGGAGAAGCTCAGGCTCTCATTCATTCAACACATATTTCTTGAGCATCTTTTGTGGGCCAGGAGCTGGGGATACAGCAGTGAACAAAACAAGGTCTCTGCTGTGGTAGAGAAAGCTGACTTCCAAATCCAGGTTCACGGCCTCCAGGCTGTGTGACCGTGGACAGGTTGCTTAACCTCTCTGTGCCTCAGTTTCCTGTCCGCGCAATGAGACTAATCATGGTCCCCACCTATTCGGATTGTGATTAACTGAGTTGATTCATGTAGAGTCCTGGCAAACCGTAAGTGCTCATTAAATGTCAGTGGCCGAGTCCGTAAGTCAGTGGAAAGTGTTGAGGGAGAGGGCGCTGGGTCACAGGAAGTGATCCGAAAAGGCCTCGGAGCAGAGACCCGAAGGAAGGGAGCCAGCCACGCAGAGATCTGTGGGCGAGAGGTTTTGGGCAGGGGAAACTGCATGCAAAAGCCCTCGGTGGCCTGCAGGGCAGGACAGCGCCCGTGCAGCAGGAGGCGGAGAGAAGCAGGCAGGCCTGGGGTGACCCTAAGTGTGGTGGGGCCACTGCACGGTCTGAGCTCGGGCTGTGCGTGAGACTGGATTGTACGGGGTTAGGGTGGAAGCGGGGAGACCCGGAAGGAGGCTGTTGCCAGGATCCAGGTGAGAGATTGCAGAGCTGGTGAGTAGTGGTGGTCCGACTGGGTATACGTTTTGGAGGTTCTATCGGTAGAATTGCTGGAAGGTATAAAGGGAGGAAAAAAAAAGAGTCAAGGTGATTTAAGGTTTGAGGTCCGCATCTCTGGGTAAATGGAGCACCCTTTGTTGCCATGGAGAAGGCTGCAAAAGGAACAGGAATGGGGTCCCAGATTCAGGGTGGGGCGAGCCCACAGGGAAGTGAGAGGGACCACGGAAGGGGTGGGTTCCACGCGAGTTAAGGCAGCACGCCTCGAGCAGGAAGTGTGGCCGGAGAAAGCAGGACATTGGAGGGGGCGTGGCCAATAAGAAAGGGGCGTGGTCAGTGGCTGAAAGCAGGCTGACAGATGCCCCGAGGGCGAGAACCGGGAGTTGAAAGAAGCCTGGGCCCTCCTTGTGTCCCCTGCCAGCCCCAGACCCCAGGCCACTGACCACCTCTCTGCCACCTTTAGAGCTCTGGTGGACATTCTGAGGCATCAGGCGGGGCCTGGGACCCGTCCGGACCGGGCCCGAAGCAGCTCCCTGACCCCTGGGATCGGTGGCCCGGACAGCATGCCCCCCAGGACACCCAAGAACCTCTACAACACCGTGAAGACCCCCAACCTCGGTGAGTGGGACGTGGGATACGGCGCAGACTCTGTTTCTGGCCACGCCCCCTCGTGCTGTAGCCCCGCCCTCCATGGCAGCTCCACCCCCATCGCCCATGCCCCACCCCCGCTCTTGTACGTCCGCCTTGCACGGTAGGGTACTGCCCTTCGCAATGCTGAAGGGGCACAATCCGCAGAGAGCCAGACTCCCTCCCTCCCCTCCTGTGAACCCCCCTGGGTGGGCTCCATGGACACCTTGGTGATGTAGGTTTAGACATTCTCAAGCCCCTGCGCTCAGTGTCAGACCACCCAACAGCCAACTACACACAAGGACACAACCACCAAATATGTCAGGACCCAGACCGACTGGGTTTGAATTCTGCTTCTGCCACTGTGTGACCTGGAGCAAGCGACTTCACCTCTCTGGGCTTGTTTCTCCATCCGTAAAATGAGAATCATAACAGTACTCACTTCATGGGGTTATGGTGAGGAGCAAATGAATTGATGAAGCAGGTGTTTAGAATAATGTGCAACAGAAAAAAATGCTAAGCATCCCGCTGAGCAGTCTAGGGAGAAAGAAAGAAAAAAAAAATGCTAAGTGTGAGCTATTGCTATTGTTTAATATATATACTTAAAATATGACACATATCATATTTAATATTATATATCATTTAAATATGATATGGATCATTGTATTATAATTTATGATGAGTGCATCAGTGGAGAAGTCCAGGGAGCTGTCAGGGGGACTGAGAAGATCTGGTCTGGTTTGGGGGCAGGAGGGCTTCTCTGAGGGAGAGGTGTTTGAGCAAAGGCCTGGAGAAGTGGAATTACTGGGACTGGGAAGCTCTGGGTGGCAGAGCTTGTGAGGTGGCCAGACTTGAGGCCAGGGAGAGGGTGGCTGGTGACCTCAGAGAGGGCCCTTGAGTGCCAGGCTGGGCTGAGGAGCTCTGCCTCTGTCCTGATGGCGACGGAGAGCTGCTGAGGAGCTGAAGCAGGGGAGCAACACAGTCAGCAGTGGGTGGAAGAACCCATCCTCTGGAACCCATCTGAAGGGGAGAGATGAGAGGAAAGAGGCCCCGGAGGAGGCTGGGATGATGGTCCAGGCAGCAAGAGGACAGGGACGGAGCTGGGGTCAGGGATGGAGAGGAGAAGAGACATTGGAGCTGGATCTGAGGCAGACAGGAAGAAGGGCTTCAAGGCAGTGAGAACAGCATGGTGATGTGTGCAAAAGGCCTGTGGCAGGACCACACTGAGCTCACTGGAGACAGCAGCGCAGCTTGAGGGAAGGGCTGGGAGATGGGGCTGCAGACATCCGATGGGTCCAGGTTTTGAAGCCTCAAACACCGTTCCTGGATTCGACTTTGTCCCGTGACGATGATCCATGGGAAGGCTGTTGAGCAGTGGAGGGGCAGTTACTTCAGTGAGGCTGATCATGGAGATGGATGGGCCAGATTGCCAGAGGCTGCTTTAGCGATCCAGGAGGAAGAGGACAAATCAGGGCGGAGATTCAGGTGTCAGGAGGAACCAAGTGGACATGAGTGAGAGGTGGAAAGAGGTAGCAAGGAGAACCCCCAGATTCTAGCCTGAGCACAGGGCGGGGGGAATGGTAGGAACTTGGGACAGACCACTTACCCAGCCCTGAGGCTGTGCCCACACTTTCCATCTTTAAGTCCCCCAGCCTCAGTTTCCCCCATGTGGCCAATGACATGGGTTGATCTGTGAGGCTCTAACAAGGACCTGCATGTGGGGCCGACCTTGAGGCCAGAGTCCTTCCCAGAGATCAGGGCCGCGGTGCCAGCTGGGAGTCAGCGACGGCAGTGACATCACCTCCCTTCTCGGTCCCCCCAGATAATCTGCACCACAACCACCTGCACCTCAACGTCAACAGCCCCAAGCACCACGACGCCACACTGGGTATGGAAGAGGGCCTGGCTGCGGGGAGGAGCAGGGCTCCTTCCCTTCCCCCTCTGTGTTGGGCCAGCCATGCCAGGCGCCCGGTATAGAGCAGGAGCGAGGCCCCTGTGAGCCCAGTCCTCATGGCGCTCATGGTCTGGCCAGGTCACCAAGTGAGCCTCAGTTTCCTTGTGTGGACGCCGAAAGTGGTCATCTCTCTCCCACATGGTTGAGGGGAAAGTGCACGGAGCCTGGGGCCAGGCACTCAGTCGGTGCTGACGAATGCCCAGTGCCCCCCCCTTGGGGTCCTCTTCCCCAGCATCAAGCCTGTCTCCTGGAGCAGAGGGGGTGGGGTGAGAAAAGGGAGCCAAAACTGCTGGAATTCTGATGGGCTACAATCTCAGATTTCTAATTCCCCAAAGAACTGCTGGGTCTGAGGGAGGAGGGGCTGAGGGCTTGGACTCCTGGGTCTGAGAGGGGAGGGCTGAGTCTGGGATCTTGGGTCTGAGGGTGGAGGGGCTGGGAGCCTGGACTTCTGGGTCTGAGGGAGGAGGGGCTGGGGTCTGGACTCCTGGGTCTGAGGGAGGAGGGGCTGGGGCCTGGACTCCTGGGTCTGAGGGAGGAGGGGCTGGGGTCTGGACTCCTGGGTCTGAGGGAGGAGGGTCTAGGGTCTGGACTCCTTGGTCTGAGGGAGGAAGGGGCTGGTTGTGGTCTGGACTCCTGGGTCTGAGGTAGGTGGGGCCTGGGGGCCTGGACTCCTGGGTCTGAGGGAGGAGAAGCTGAGGCCTGGATTCCTGGGTCTGAAGGTGGAGGGGCTGGGGCCTCGACTACTGGGCCTGAAGGAAGAGGGGCTGGGGTTCTGGACTCCTGGGTCTGAGGGAGGAGGGGCTGGGGTCTAGACCCCTGGGTCTGAGTGAGGAGGGACTGGGGGACCTAGACTCCTGGGTCTGAGGGAGGAGGGGCTGGGGGTCTGGACTCCTGGGTCTGAGGGAGGAGGAGCTGGGGCCTGGACTCCTGGGTCTGAGGGAGGAGTCTGACTGACCCTTGCCCTGCCCCCTCTAACCAGACTGGCGAGCCTTGCCGCCGCCCAGCCCCTCCTTGCACTACTCCACGCTGTCCTGCTCTCGGTCCTTCCACAACCTCTCGCATCTGCCCCCGTCCTACGAGGCTGCCGTGAAGTCCGAGCTGAACCGCTACTCCTCCCTCAAGAGGCTGGGTGAGTCCTAGCAGGCGCAGGGGGGCGTTGAAGGGAAGCGGGCGGGGCCAGAGCCTGTGTTCAGGACCATGGACAGTAGCTCAAGCGCCTTCCCGCGGTTTAGACCTAGTTTGTTGCAGTTACCTGAGGTACTTTTGTATCAGAATCATTTCTGGTTTGCTTTTTTAAAATGCACCCTTCTGGTCTCCCCTCCCAGAACGCATTGTTGTATTCATCAGAACTTGGACTT